>PVKB01002641.1:0-170229 GCA_004027205.1 Ctenodactylus gundi | reverse complement strand
CACCTTCTGCTTCTGACTCACTTCACTAAGCATGGTATTCTCAAGTTTCTTCCATTTGCCTGTGAAAACCTCCACTCTGTTGGACCTTACAGATGCGTAGTATTCCATTGGTAAAATGAAACACTAAACCTTTTAGAAGACAAAATAGGTAAATATGTAAAATACATAGGTGTAGGCAAATACTTTCTAGACAAGACACAAAGAGCAAAAGAAATTATCCTCATTATCAACAAATGGGATCTTGTCAAATTAAAAGGTTTCTGCACAGAAAAACAAATTGGTCACACAGATCCAACCATGTCTGGATGTGACGGGTTTGTACAAACATGCACACACACACATGCACGCACACACACATACACACACATACGGAGTGGGGGGGATCATATGAATGGAGTGGAACCTGATTTCTGAGGCAGGAGTAAGTAGCCTTACAGAAAGGCTCAGTATTCCCTAAGTCACAACTTTCATGGCCACAAACCTTTCTTCTGAGGTTGGTAAATACTTATATTTGGAGTCCATTTTCAAAAACAGAAGAGCAATTTTCAACATGGTAAATAAAGAACCAACAGACTGGGAAAAAAATATTCATCACCAACACCTCAGCTAAGAAACTCATGACTAGAATACATAGGGAGCTAAAGAAAATTAAGCCCACCAAAATAAAGGATCTTATTGTAAAATGGGCAAATGAAATGAAGAGGCAGTTCACTCACAAAGAAGTGCAAAGGGCCAATATATACATGAAAAGATGCTCAACATCTCTAGCCATGAGAGAAATGCAAGTCAAAATGCTAAGATACCATCTCACTCCAGAGAGAATGGCCTATATCAACAAGTCAAATAGCAATCAGTGCTGGCAAGGCTGTGGGGAGAAAGGAACCCTCCTGCACTGCTGGTGGGAATGTAAATTCATTTGACCACTCTGTAAAGCAGTATGGAGATCTCTCAAAAGACTAGAAATAAATATCCCCTTTGATCTGGCAATACCCCTCCTGGGAATATATCCAAAAGAGGCCAAAACAACACACAACAGCGATACATGTATACCCATGTTCATAGCAGCGTACCTAACAATAGCTAGAATATGGAAGTCACCAAAATACCCTTCAACAGACCAGTAGATACACAAACTGTGGTACTTATACTTAACTGGTTTTGTTTCTTTCCCTAGCATTCACTGGAACTAGGAGTCAATTTCCAAAGCTCATCGGGCCATCCTTCTGCAATATGAAAGAACTAAAGAAACCTGCTCCTTACAGCGGTTAAAGAGAGGAAAGGTAACTTCCAAGTGCTAGTTATTTGAATGAAATTCCCCATCTGATAACCATATCACAAAAGTGGCATTTAAAATACTTCCCGGGGAGCCCTCCACTGACCAGTCCGCGGAGGCTGTCGTCCAGCGGCGAGGGGGCAGGCCAACGCGGGCCGCACACTGGACACCGCCGCCGGACCTCCTTCCTCTCAGCAGCTCTTCCCAGCTGGAGATTCTTGGCTGTCCAGGGCTTCTTGACATTTTCAAGCACCTGAAGTTTTTGGCAGCACATTTGAGGGAATTAAAAGGCAAACGCATTTTTAAAAGCAGGTTTCAGAAAACGTCCCGTAATGATCCTTCTGCTTACCTGTTGGCACCATGTCAGTGCTTGAGTGGCATTGCTTATGGAGCTGGAAGGGTGCTTCAGTGTCGTCCTGGAGTGCGGCTCTTCTGGATGCCAGGAAACCTTGCTCTGCCTGCGGCCCCGCGCTGATCTTCATTTCTGCCTTCCCCTGGCACTCAAGGCAAGGTGACCCCCGCCTCATCCCACCCACCTACACCCTACACAAACAGCTCTGCTCAATCAGCTGCGGGGAAGGAGGGTGCCCTGGCTGGCCTTGTCTTGACTGCGTGAAAAACAAGTTGGTCACACAGATCCAACCATGTCTGGATGTGACAGGCTTGTACAAGCATGCACACACACACACACACACACACACGCACACACACGCACGCACATACGGAGTGGGGGGGAGCATATGAATGGAGTGGAACCTGATTTCTGAGGCAGGAGTAAGTAGCCTTACAGAAAGGCTCAGTATTCCCTAAGTCACAACTTTCGTAGCCACAAACCTTTCTTCTGAGGTTGGTAAATACTTATATTTGGAGTCCATTTTCAAAAACAGAAGAGCAAATGTCTGTCACTGCTTCCCCCCTCGCCCCCCCCCTTTTTGAGACAGGTTCTTGCTCTGTAGCCCACACTGGTCCTGAACTCACTATGGAGCCCAGGCTGGCAATCCTCCGATCTCAGCCTCCCAAGTGCTGGAATTACAGGCATGGGGCACCACGTCCAGCTTACGTGGTGCTGGGGAATTGAACTCGGGTACTTAGCACCTGACTTAGAACTTGCTGGACAAGCGCTTTAACTGCTGAGCCGTCCTCCAGCCCTGTCGTTGCTTTTCAGTGCACTGGTGGGTGAGGCGATAGCTCCTTTCTGCAGACCCTGCACTACAAACGCTGTTCATGCGAACTTTCATTTGCTCTCGTAGCCAGCTCTTACTACAACAACCACCGCCATCTAATAACGCACTGCTGTTACTGTCTCACAGACGGAGGGACTGTAGCCAGAGAAGGGCAAAACGACTCCCTAAGGTCACACACAGAGCTGGGCTTTGCAACCAGGCAGCTTGAGCTCAGAAACGACTCTTCCCTGGTGGCGCTGCAGCACCTCACCTAGCGGCTGGCTCATTTATTTTTACCAACAAGTGAGACAAGTTTTCTAGACCTCAGACTGTGACCTAACCGACCCAGTTCATTTTCTTATTTGATAAGGCACTGTTTTCCTTCCGCCTAGTTTTCATGGTGCGCATTGTGCAGGTTGTTTTGCGCCGCTTTAGACCTCCGCACCCGCCATCCAGGAGCACAATGCCATTTTCTCCCTATTTTGCCTGCTCAGATCTTCCACAAGGGGGCGCCCTGCGACCGTGAAGCTTTGGATGCCCTTGCCAGCCGGTTAAATAAAATACAACCAGTGTCACCCTAATGCTTTCATTCTGTTATAAGAAATGACCTTATTCAAGCTACACTCTTCATTGTTACTTCATGCAAGGGAAACAACAGTGGAAAAGGAAACCATATAATGTTGTGGACTGTTTCGCCATAATTCATTCACTAGATCTCTGTGTTAGGTTGTATGGAATCCATTAAGCAGGATATTGAGGCTTATGAATGGAAACTTAGTAATTCCTCTTTAATAAACATGAGTTACTTTTATTTCTTAAACTTTATTAGGCACTTACTCAAACATTACTGAAAAAAATGCTTGTTAATAATATGAATGATGATTTTGATTCCGTTCGCATTATGACTGTGTCTAAAGGACCCAAATACAAAGTCTGGATTATTCATAAAGAGTGGAAAAATGGCTGACGTTTGAATGTAAATCTTTCTTCCCGAGTTTAATTCCATCTTGACACTTCTCACCAAACCTTGGGAGGAAGGTAGTGGCACCTACCACAGTGGCCTTTTTGTGTAGCTGAGGTGGCTTGCTCGGAGCTTTACAGGAGTGAGTCACCTCAGCAGGCTGGGGCTGGCTTTCCCTGGGTCCTCTGCACTTTTCACCTAGCAGTGCCACCACAATAAAAGAGATGAAACATCAAGAAATATAATAAATGCAAATCTCACTTTAAAGTCGGGCCTACCTTGCCCTGTTCCGAGCATTCTGAGTTCTTCCAGCTGAGTTCTGGCCTTCTTCTCGTCTCCATTTCAGCTCTTCCCTGAAGGTATCGTGTCCATTTCTGTGACTTTAAAGGCCGTCCGTGGAGGGACCACTTTCACACCTCCACCTCCTCCAGAGTGTGTCCTCTGACTCGTGTCTAAGTGCCTTCTTGAAAACCAAGGATGATTCCTTGCCATATCAAACTGCATAAGTCTAGAACAGAACAATTAAATGCCCACCCCGGTGCAGAAAAGGCTTCAATACCCTTCCAGCATCAGCTTTGCCAATTTCGGGTTGCTTAGAACAGTCCTGACATCAACCGGGTGACTAAAGCCCGACACCCAGGCACATCCTGGCATTTATCTTTGCTCTTTTTCAAACTTAAATGCAGCAGCCGGTACTCTTTATTCCTTATCTGTATCTAGAATATATTTTGTGTTTTCCTACTTTTTCTTTCACTCGACCTTCCATTTCAATTTAGAATACCATTACTTCTGGCCTGGGCCACTAAAGGGTCTCTCATTGAGCCCATTTCTTTCTTTCTCTCTCTCTCTCTCTTTCTCTCTCTTTCTTTCTTTCTTTCTTTCTTTCTTTCTTTCTTTCTTTCTTTCTTTCTTTCTTTTGCCTCTTGCTAACCACCCAGCCCCACACTGAAGCCAGATTAATCTTATAGGTCTGATAAGGGGTTTGTCTGCTTATACTCCTCAATGACTGAACAAAAACTGAACTCTTTATCCTTGACTCCCATGACCCTATAAATTTTGGTCCCTGCCCACGTGGCTTCCCCCCACTCCTCGCTCTACTGGTGGACCTCTATGATGCAGAGCAAGATGCTCTTTCATAGCTCAGGGCTCTGTGCTGCCGCTTCCTTCAGGCTTTCCCTGGACACCCTAGGTAGCAAGGGCCTGGTTATTTCCTGGTAGCCTAGTTATTTATTTCTTAAGATTTTCGTGGCCTATAATTTTTTTTAGATTTATGTTTCCTCATTTATTCTCTTTCTTTTTAACTATGTAATCCCAAAACCTGTTTCAGTCAATAAAATTCACTGTTCCTAATAGATGTGTGCAGCAAAAGATGAGTGACTATATAATTCAATAGTTCAGTTTTGTTCACAAATATCTATACTGTCAAGATAAGACATTTAAAACAAATTGAGGCTGTCCCTTATTCGCTTCTCTGGGTTACACTTAATTTGTAGTATATAGGCATCTTATGAAGACCTCTGTCCACAGTAGCCTCTTCTAGAACACCTGTGTCCTACTGGACTTCTGTCAGTGGTTCACAGAGGCCACCAGACACAAGGCCTCTTTCCAGACACAAGGCCTCCTTCATTCAGATGTATATGCCACTGCTCCTGTTAACTGGGATATGCACTCTCTACAGCACACTGAGTCCTGCAGATTGCGCTATTGGGTGTAGCCTGGTTTGTCTCAGCCTGCCTCTGTACGAAGCAACAGGCACATGAACCGCTTTGCAGGACATCAATGTGTGCATACTCTTTTATACTGCTCCTCAACTTCCTTGATTTGTCATTTAAGGAATGTTCTCCATGAAGGATGAAGAAGGCGCATAGATGGGTGCTTTGCCCTTATCTCCCCAGATATTTTGTCTGTGTCAGGTCCTATGTGTTACTCTGGTGGCTTAATCTTGTACAATGCAATATCATTCAGCAATAAAAAACAATAAGATCATGATATCTGTAGGAAAATGAATGGAACTTGAAGCCACACACTAAGTGAAATGAATCAGACACAAAGAGTTAAATATCACAGAGTTTTCCTATGTGAGAAACCTAAAATACAATAATTAATACAATAAAGGAGAGTTGGTAGGAAATGAAAAGGTAGATTTTTAGAGATGGGGAAAGAATTCAGAGAAGAGAAGAGAAAAGGGAGAGAAGGAGAAAAGGACTAAAACTGACGAAGATTTGATATATGTACACAGCGATTCCTCAAGATGAACGTCGTTATTCTGTACTGCAGACACACCTTCAAACAGGAAATAAACCTAAATCTTTTGAAACTCAAAAGCAATAGGACCCTTCTCTCTTTTCACATCACTTTCTGAATCTGTGAGACTAATCTACTCATAGGAAAAGAGCTTAAAAAGGTGATGGGAATATATATGTGTATATTATATATATGTATATGTGTGTGTGTACGTATGTATACACATGTATGTACTTCTATGTGGCTACAAAATAAATAAATGATATAAAATATTTTCCTATAATTCTAGTATATTTCTTGATACATTGCTGGTGTGTGATACTAAAAAATTAGCAATAAACAATAGTCTATATGCCTGATCAGAAATCAAGAGGACCAAGTTCTAGTCCTTCCCTTCCTGCTGAAGGTTTGTTCTTCTACCCCGACTTAATTATTGCACTCTGAACCTCAACATAGAAACAAAATTATGATTGATTCTTTATAAATGACAATAACCACTTTGCAGTTATTTGAGCTTCTTATAACAAGATACAGAAATAGGATTGATTGCATTCTTTATATAAAACAATAAGACAATTTATTATATTGCTTTCTCGGTGAGCAAAATACCTTCCATGGTTCTTTTACTAAATTGTTTTTGCAATCTCTCTTACAAGACAATGCAACTGATGACAGGCCTTCAAGGTTTACTGAGGATTCAGGTTTTTCCTGAAGTAGTTCGATCTGGGGGAAACCAAGGCTATTTTACACTAAACGAGTCTTTTTTGTTGGCAGGTAGAAAAAAAGCAAAAATATATAAAGAGAAATAATACGGTGGTAAGTACAAAAATACAAAACGCATTTGAGCCCTGAGAGGTAGCACTTCTTTGTGCATCAGTTGCTGTCTATAAAGTGTAGTTAAAACAAATAATACCACCTCTTGGATGATCAAATGAGCAAGCCCTGTGTATTCCTTATTTGTTCCTGAGCTCAATAAATGTCACCTCTTATTATTTCATTATTGTTATTTCACAACAATGCAACAAAGCTCCTTTTCTACTTATCTAATTCTGCATGGCAAACCATCCAGACCAGGGGCTTAACATAGAAAACATTGCAATCAGATTCTTTGATTCAGAAACTCAGAAAAGGCACACAGGCTGCACGGCACCTAATGTTTCAGTAGGGCAGGCCTGGAGGGACTCAATGGCGGGGCTGGCATTCACTGATGAAGGCTCCTGTGACGATGTCTGGTGACCAGTGGTGGTGGCCAGCTTAAGTCTCAGCTGAGGCCAGGCGCTAGGTCACCTTCCTGTGGTCTCTCCATTTCCTCCCAGTGTGGTAGCTGATTCTGAGAGTGAGGACCCCAAGAGACAGGCCGAAGTGGAATTATCTCTGATGATCTTGCCCTGGGAGTCACATAGCATCACTTCTGTCAGAGTCTCAGGCTCAACGAATCCAAAGTTTGCTGTCATATGAACCCTGTCCTCACTGGAAGAGTGTCCGCAATCACATCCTGAGGAGAGCACGTGAGGAGGAACATCTCATTAGGCCTCACTGGGAACTACAACTCATCAAAGCTTCCAAATGGGCAACTGCGGGACACCTGGATGTTGCCCCTAGTTTTTGTTGTTCTTTGATAAGATTATGTTTTTAATTGCAAGTATGCTTTATTAATTGAAAATTATAATTTGAACAGTGTTGAAAGTGAAGAAGGCAGCAGTGACTTAAAAGCATGCAAATCATCAAACATCTGAAGAGGCCAATATCCAATGAAATCAAGGAAGTAATAGTTCTATTTTTGTAAATAAAGAGTAATAGGCATAACTTATAAGGTTGAGAGATTTCCTGTCTGTGGACCTCCATCATCTCCGTCATTGAAGCTAGCCATCAAGGGAGGATAAAAGACGCCAGGTGAGGAGGTATGCTCCCGTAATCCCAGCACTCTAGAGGGCTGAGGCTGGAGGGTTCAAGTTTAAACTCCATCTGGGCAACTAAATCTGTCTCAAAATAAAAAGTACAAAGGGGACAGGCCCTGGGTTCAAGTCTCACATAGAAGGTAAGAGAACACTCAGCGTGGATTATATAGACAGTATGAGTTCTACAAGCTCACTGTCTGCGTCACGTGACTGAGGAACGGTCACATTTGCTGACGTGCCTCTTGCCCTCTCACGGAGTCCTGTGTGTTACTGAGGGCAGGTAGGGAAGGTACCTGCTCGGGCAAAGGAGACAGGCAGGTATCAGGAAGAATGCCTGCGGGTCCAGTCAGATTTGTTCCCGTGACCCTTCCCAAGGCAGTCTTCTAGATAAGGGATGTTGATTCCCTCACCTGTAGAGTTTCAGGCTGGCAAATGAAACAACAACAAAAAAAAAAAAAAAAAAAAAAAAAAAAAAAAAAAAAAAAAAAAAAAAAAAAAAAAAAAAAAAAAGAAAAAGAAAGAAAATGAACACAGGATTACCAACTTTTAAGAATATTTTTGTTTTTAAAAAGCAGCCATAATACTTACTTTATGGAACAAAGTGTGTTTTCGCACACGTTCTTTGCTTCCACACCTGCCCTCCCTCGAGCAGGAGAGGAGGGACACTTTGGAAGACAATTTTTCTGTGCAAAACCCCATGTTTAATTGCTTTGAGGGGAGGTTGGGCAGCAAGAGACTGCCTCCTGGTGAGAGATCCGCACCCACTGTCTCCTCTTCCTCCAGAACTTTCACCTGGCACAGCAAAGCCTGTGCTCTTTCGGTGGGTCGCTGGGAATGGTCTTCCTAGGGTCACCACTGACCTCCTGCTAACTCCATCTAACGAACACTGCTCAGCCATTTCCTTCTATCACCGGCATTTGGCACTGTTGGTCATTCCCATCCGTGTATGCCTGTGTGTGTGTGTGTGTGTGTGTGTGTGTGTGTGTGTGTGTGTGTGTGTGTGTTAGTGCTGCTTTCTCTGGCTTTTCATACATGTCTGAATAGACAATATTTAGCCACAATATACTGAAAAATAGTAAGTGTCTATTTTGTATGGGAAAACGTTGGAGGAAGTCAGGTTTTCACTTCTCCACTGTGACAATGTATGTTTAACACTGCCAAGGACAAATGATTTTTTAAAAGCCTATTTATTTTAAGATAAGCAGGACAGGGTGTAATCATGTGTTTCATGATTTTATTAATTTTTTATCAGAAAAATATATATAATGGTTTTACTGAGACTCCAGAAAATATTTTTTTCCATAAAACTTATTGACTTCAAAATTAGGGAAAGAAAGAAGAAAGAAAGAAAGAAAGAAAGAAAGAAAGAAAGAAAGAAAGAAAGAAAGAAAGAACTAATGCCATTTACTATTGCTAATGCTTTGTTTGTTTTTATTTCTCAAAGACAGCATTGCAATCACTATGTCTCCACTGGGTTTTAAATCTACATCCCCAACGTCTCTTTGCAACAAACCTTTCTTTCCTAAAACGGTATTTTCCATAATGCTTTTTATTGTGTATTTTAGAGGTTAGCACTATTGGGAAGATAACATTGGCTTTTTCTGTCTTCTAAAAGCTTTAGTGTTTTAAGACTTAAATCATGAAATTCCAAAGTCCTGAACACAAGCTTATTTTTATTACTAACCTAAAAGGTTATTCATTTAATTTTAAAATTTTTTTCTAAGATTTAAAAATATTCTTTATGGAGGCTTTGTTAAATCTTTGCAGTGTAGAGGCTTAATGCTTTTTTAATTTTAGAGTCTCAATATTTATTAAGCATGAGTCCTTTCAGGAGGTGATGTAACATCCAAATGTTTCATTTGTATGTTTCTACTTCATATTAGTTATTTATATATGCTTCATAACCCTAATAATTCTGTCAGTTTCTTGAGGTACCCATCATGCTTTGTTATCTACTTTGTAGTACCTAGAACACTGGCATTCATGTTGAGAATGTTCATTGAATGTTTAATGTAGGAAGAGATACTTAATAAAAACATAAAAACTATGAGTAAACTTGAAATCATTAACTGTTAGAAAAAAACTTGTTTAGATCAGGTCAAAGACCTGGTAACATCACTTGTATTCAGTATTGATCATTAAACTAGAGGTAAGATCAGTGGAGAGAGAGACAGAGAGAGAGAGAGAGAGAGAGAGAGAGAGAGAGAAATGAAAGAGGAGGAATAGAAAGAAGGGGAAAGATGAAAAGATTAGAGAAAGGGAAAATGCAATTGAAAATAGATAATATAATTATCTACGTACAAAATCTGAAAGATTATATAGATAATATGTAAAAGCATTCAGCAAAGTTGCTGACTATAAAATCAACATGTATAAGTCAATTATGCTGCAAAACACTACAGAACATATAGATTTCTTAAAATTAATTTTTCAGAGACATCTTTTATAATGCCAGAAATAAAAGTATTAAATATTAATTTAGTAAGATGTGTAAGACGTTAAGTTTTGTAACTTTACAAAGCTTTTTTAAAAAGGAAAAATGCTTTTTTATTTATATATCACCCTCCTTTCCTCCCCACTTTCCATAATGTCCTTCTTACTTCTTCCATGTCTTTTACATTTTTTTCTGGTTTAGTTTTCGCATATTAGAGAAACCATATGGTATTTAACTTTCTGGATCTGATTCATTTCGCTGAGCATAGTGTTCTTAAGGTGCACCCATTTACCTATAAATGACCCTAATTTGTCATTCTTAATGACAGATTAATACTCCATTGTATATATATGCCACATCTTCTTTATCCAATCATCTATACATTGGCATATTGGCTCCAAGATTTGGCTATTATAAATCGTGCTGCTATAAATATGAGTATGCATGTATTGCTATGACTTTAACTATTTTCGAAAGATACCCAGAATAGGCATAGCTGAGTTAAATGGGATGTCAATGTTCAGTTTTCTGAGGAATCTCCACACTGCTTTCCACAGTGGTTGTACCAGTTTGCAGTCTCACCAGCAGTGTGGGAGGGTTCCTTTCTCCCCACAGCCTCACCAGCATTTGTTGGTTTTTTTGGGTTCTTGTTACCGGCCATTCTTACTGCATTAGATAAAACCTCAGAGCTGTTTTAATTTGCATTTTTTGATGGCTAAACATGCTGAACTTTTTTTTTATGTATTCATTGACCATTAGGCCTTCTTCTGATAATTGTTTATTCATTTTAGATTCCCATTTTTTGATTGAGGCCTTCATTTTAGAGGGTCTACTTTTTCAGTTCTTTGCATATTCTTGATAATAGTCCTCTGTGCGAGGAGTAGTTGGCAGGCATTTTTTCTGCTGTGGAGAAGTTTTTTAATTTCATACAGTCCCATTTGTCAATTGTTGGTATTATCTCTTGTGCTTTGGGTCTTTTATTGAGAAAGTCCTTGCCCACAAGCTATGTCTTCAAGGGGTTTTACCTACTTTTTCTTCCAACAAGTTTAGTGTTTCTATTTTTTAAACTAGATACTGTTTTATTAGAGAATATGGATATAAAACATTTCAATTTCCATCATAACAAAAATTTGGATGGACAGGAATGTAGTCAGTGTCTGAATCCAAAGAGCAGGATGCAATTTCTGATGAACAATCCAACCAGATTCTGCCCCAGAGTTATTCGAAATACTTCTCTTTTTCCCCATTTTATTGATATATAAAGTGCAAAATTTAAAATTTACATTGATCTCGAGCATTTTGTTCACATACATGTCATGGTAAAGTTCCAAGACCTTCCCCTCTCTCCTTTAGGACCTCTCCCTACCCATCCTCCACTTGTCATTATTTTCCACATTAAGTTCCTTGAGATAGTTGTGATCTGGGTCTCTCAGGTCAGAGAAACCATTTGATATTTCACCTTCTGCTTCTGACTCACTTCACTAAGCATGATGGTCTCAAGTTGCCTCTATTTGCCTACAAAAGCCTCCAACCTATCTGTCTTTATAGATGCATAGTGTTCCATTGAGTATAAATACCACAATTTGTGACCACAGTTGATCTGTTTACAGATATTTTGGTGTCTTCCCCATATTAGTTATTGTTAGTTGCGCTGCTATGAACATGGGTACACAGGTATCCCTGTTTTCTTTTGTTTTTAACTCTTTTGAGAATATTCCCAGAAAAGGTATTACTAGATAGAAGGGGATATTTATTTCCAGTCTTTTGAGAGATCTCCATATTGCTTTCCATAATGGTTGTACCAATTTACATTCCCACCAGCAGTGTTGGAGGGTTCCTTTTCCCCTAGAGCCTCTCCAGCACTGATTACTGTTTGAGTTCTTGATATAGGCCAATCTCTCTGGAGTTAGATGGTATCTTAGCGATGTTTTGACTTGCATTTCTCTTAAGGCTAAGAATGTTGAGCATCCTTTCATGAGTTTATTGGTCATTTGAACTTCTTTGTCAGTGAACTGCCTCCTTTCATTTGCCCATTTTTCAGTAGGGTCCTTGATTTTGAGAGGCTTACATTTCTTCAGCTCCCTGTATATTCTGGTTATGAGCCTCCTATCTGAGGTGTTGGTGGTGAATATTTTTTCCCAATCTGTCAGATGATAATTTCCTTTGCTTGTGCAGAAACTTCTTAATCTGACACAATCCTAGTTATTAATAATGGGGATAATATCTTCTGCTTTTGGTGTCTTATTAAGAAAGTCTCTGCTTACACCTATGTCTTTTAGGTATTTGCCTAATTTGTCTTTTTGAAGGATCAGGGTTTCAGATTTAACATCTAGGTCTTTAATCCACTTTGATTTGGTGACAGGTGCATGGTGACAGGTGTGTGGCTAGATTCATTCTTCTGCATGGGCTGTCCAGTTTTCCCAGCACCATTTGTTGAACAGGCTGTCCTTTTTCCAGTGTATGCTTTTGGCTTCTTTATCAAGGATTAGGTAGCTGAGGGTATTAGTGTTTCCTTTTTAATATCTAAGTCTTTGATCTATTTTGATGTAATGTTGGTGCATGGTAAAAATTGTGGGTATATTACTTTCTTCTACATGTGGTTAGCCAGTTTTCCCAGCACTATTTGTTAAAGAGGCCATCTTTACTTCATTGTATATTTTTGGCCCCTTTGTTGAAAACCAGATGGTGGAAGGTACTCGGGAATGTTTAGGTACCATCAATTAAATTCTATCAATCCACCTGTCTGTTTTTGTGCCAATACAATGTCGTTTTTATCACTGTTGCTGTGTAATATAATTTGATATCTGGCATTGTGATGCCTCCTGCTTTTGTTTTGTTGGTTAGGATTGTCTTGGCTATTCTTGGCCTGTTATGGTTCCGTATAAATTTTTGGATCTTTTCCTTTAGTTCTGTAAAAAATGCTGCGGGTATCTTGATTAGGATTTCAATGAATCTGTATATCAGTTTTGGTGAGATGATCATTTTGGCGATGTTGATTCTGCCTATTCAGGAATATGGAATGTCTTTCCATTTTCTAAAAAATTCTTGCGTTTCTTTTTTCAGACTGCTATAATTCTCACTACAGAGGTTATTCACTTGCTTTTTGGGGTTGATTCCTAGACATTTAATTTTCTTTGAGGCGACTGTGAGTGGAATTGTTTCTCTAATCTCTTTTTTTTTGTTTTCATTGTTGCTGTAGGGGAGAGCTACTGATTTTTGTGTATTGATTTTATATCCTTCAACTTGGCTGAATTTGCTTATTAGGTCTAAAATCTCCTATTAGAGTTTTTGGTGTCCTTTATGTAAAGGATTACGTCATCTTCAAATAAGGATAGTTTGACTTCTTCCTTCTTATGCATATTCCCTTTATTTCAGTCTCTTACCTAATCATTCAAGCTCAGATTCTGAGCACTATATTAAATAGGAGTGGTGAAAGCAGGCAACCTTGTCTTGTTCTTGATTTCAGAGGAAATGCTTTCAGTTTTTCCTCATTTAGAATGATGTTTGGTGTATGAGTGTCATAAAGTTCTTTTATCATCTTGAGGTAAAGTCCTTCTTTTCATCAGAGTTTAGAACAGAAAGGGGTTTTCTCTTTTGTCAAAGGGTTTTTATGTACTTATTGAGATGATCATATGTTTTCTTGTGCTTGTATTGTTGATGTGATGTATTACATTAATTGATTTGCATATGTTGAACAAGCCTAGGATCCCTGGGATGAAGCCAACATGATCATGGTGTATGATCTTTTAAATAATTTGTTGCATTCTGTTTGTAAGTATCTTACTGCAAGTATCGATATTCTTTAAGGAAATTGGCCTGTAATTTTCTTTCTTTGTTAGGTCCTTGTCTGGTTTGTGAATCAAAATGATACCCTCTTCCAGGAAATAGTTGGGCAGTGTTCCTTCTCTCTCAGTTTCATGGAAGAGTTTAAGGAGCACTGACTATTCCCTAAAGTTCTGATGAAATTCTGCAGTGAATTTATCAGGTCCTGTACTTTTCTCTTCTGGTAGATCCTTTATCACTGCCTCAATTCCATTCTTGGTTATTGCTTTATTTAGAGTTTCTGTATCTTGGCTCAATTTTAGTATATCATACACGTCAAGAAATTTATCCATTTCTTCTAAGTTTGTAAATTTGTTGGAATAAAAATTTTCAAAATAGTTTCTTATATTTATTTGGATTTCAATAGTATCTGGTTGAACTGATGTGGATTTTTAAATTTCCTTTTCTAATGAATTTGGCTAGAGATTTATTGATCTTATTTATCCTTTCAAAGAACCAACTCTTTGATCTTTCCTATTTTTAGTTTCAATATTATTGATATCGTCTCTGATTCTTATAATTCCCTTTCTTCTACTACTTTTAGATTTGGCTTGTTCTTATTTTTCAAGGACTTTGAGCTGCATCATTAAATTGTAAATTTCAGATTGTTCTGGGTTTTTTTCATATATGCATTCATAGCCATAAATTTTCCTCTTAGTACCTCTTTCATTGTGTCCCACAGATTCTGATATGATGTACTTCCATTATCATTTGGCTTTAGGAAGTTCTTTATTTCTTTCTTGGTTTCTTCTGTGATCCATTGCTTGCTCAATAATTTATTATTTAATCTCTATGTACTTGAATAGTTTCATTCTTCGATGATCTGAAAGTATGGAGGGCATGGTTTCAATTCTTTTGTATTTATTTAAAAGTGTCTTATGTCTGTAAAGTCCATTTAGAAAAAGTACAGTGTGCTCCTGAGAGAAAGGCATATTCTGGTGAGTTGGAAAGAATAGTCTGCAGATATCTGTTAAGTCCATTTGCTTCATGCTCTATTTTTGGTTTGGTTCACCTGTCTACTTGTGAGAAAGGGGTATTGATGTCCGCTAGTATGATTGTATTGGGGCCTATTTGGTCCTTAGTGTCCAATAATTTCTTTTGTATGTAATGGAGTGCATGTACATTGGATGCATATATGTTTATAACTAGAAGCTCTTTCTGTTGGATTGTTCCTTTACCGTATATAGTGACCATCTTTCTCTATTCTGATCTGTTTTGGTTTGAAGTCTGCAGTGTCTGTGAATTGTATACTCGGGTATTCTTGCTTGTTTCTGTGATCCAGTAGCATGTAGTATTAGTTTACAGACTTTGACCTTCAGTCTTTGTGCGTCTTTGTGAGGGAAGTGTGTCTCTTACAGATAGCAAATGTTGTTTTTTGAGCCACTCTGCCAGACTGTGTTTTTTGATTGGCTATTGAGAATGGAATTATTCTTCTGAAAAATTAAATCAAAGAGTCTCAAAGACCTAGATATTAAAACTGAAGCACTGAACTTTCTGGAAGACAAATTGGCAAAAATTTAAAAGATATAGGTGTAGGTAAGGGCTTTCTTAATAAGACATTTAAGGCAGAAGAAATAGCCCCCAGAATCAACAAATGGGATTATTTCAAATTAAAAATTTTCTGCATGGCAAAGGAAATTATCAACAGAATAAAGAGAGAACTGACAGAATGAAAAAAAAATTCATCACCTATACCTCAGATAGAAGGTTAATAACAAAAATATAAAAGGAGCGGAAGAAAAACAGACTCCTCAAAATCAAAGACCAGATTTTAAAAATGGACAACAGAACTGAATAGGCAGTTGTCAGATGAAGAAGTCTAAATAACCAGTAAATACATGAAAAGATGGTCAATATCCTTAGCCATTACAAAAGTGTAAATCAAAACACCCCTAAGATAACATCTAACTCCATAGAGAATGGTGTATATGAAGAACTTGAACAGCAGTCAACATGGTTAAGGCTGTGGCGAAAAAGGAGTTCTTATACACTGTTGGTGGGATTGTAAACTGGTTCAACCACTGTGGAAGGCAATACAAAAATTCCTCAAAAGGTTGAAAATAAATACTCCTCTTGATCCAGTGATACCTCTTCTGGGAATCTATCCAAAAGAGTTAAAGCATAATATGTCAGAGAGACCATTCGACGTTTCACCTTCTGCTTCTGACTCACTTCACTAAGCATGATGTTCTCAAGAGACCCAGATCACAACTCTTCTGGAACTTAAAACGAAAAACAAACTGAAACAGGGAGGCAGGGCGGGGAAGGGAGGGAGGGCAGGGTAGGGGGAGGGACAAAAGAGAGTGGGAAAGTCCTTGTCACCTTGACAAGATATGTATGTGCACAGAATCCTCAACTTCATTGTAAACCTTAAATATTGCACTAATACATATCAATAAAATGGGGGGAAGCACATCATATAAAAGAGATACATATATACCCACATTCATAGCAGCATGACTAACAATAGCTAAAATGTGGAAGACACCAAAATACACGTCAACAGATCAATGGATTCATAAATTGTGGTATATGTACACAATGGAGCACTACTCATCTATAAAGACAGATGTTTTGAGACTTTTGTAGGTAAATGGATACAACTTGAGACCATCATACTCAGTGAAGTGAGTCAGACACACAAGGTTAAATATCACATAGTTCCTCTAATATGAGAAATCTAGAATACAGTCATTTCATAGTACTACATGGGGGAGTATTGGGAACTAGTGGGGAGGGGAGTGAGAGGGTCAAAAAGGAAGAGGTGAAGGCTTTGTAATATTTACCCGATATATATGTGCACAGAATACTCAAGTTCAGTGTAAACATTATGCATTGCATTTACACGTATAAGTAAAATGGGAAAAAAGAAAACTGGGAAAAAACAAATTGCAGACAATATACAAAATAAAATAGTTTACAGTAACGAACATTTATGGATCACAGCTACAATGTTAAATGTGGACAAATCTCAAACACAATCAAGAAGAAGCAGGTATAGCTGAAATATGAATCTTCGTAGAGTTTGCATAGTTGCTTACAGCCCTTCTTTAAGTTCTTTGTAATAGAATATTAATATTACTTGGTAAATTGCATCCAGGATTAAAGGCACCTTTAAGCACGGTGTGGCCATGGGATATAGTGCTTGCCAACGAGCTGTAAGTGAAAGAGAACCCAAGGACTTTCAAGGACATTTTAAAGGATTTGTTCTCACAAGCTCATGAACCTCTTGGGGCCTTCTACCTCTTTCTCTTCTCCTAGCCAACAATGTGGAAATAATTGAGCCATTGGCTGGATAAAACAGAAAATAGGCACCTAGATCCCTAAGTGTCATTATGAGAGTTCTCTGAGTGGCCTATCTCCAGGTTTATTCTATGTGATACACTTGTATTTTGTTTAAAATGCTGTTATTTTGTCCTTTTCTGTTACATTCATTCGTTTCTATTCACATTTCCTACAGATGCGTATAATACACAGGCTTAAGTAACGTCCAAACTATGCAAAGGAGTGGAAAGCACGTGACTGTAAACAATAAATTTGTGAGAGTGATTATTTGTGAAATGAGATTCAGAGGAGGAATTGGAAGATGTATATATAATATTTTGTTTTGTTATGCTTTATAAAATATGCCTTAATTACTGGCATATAATGTTTACGACTTGTAAACTTTCTAGAAATGGCTTCTGAGTTCTTGGAGCATAAAGTACGTACAATTAACCTTATGGTCTGCCTTCAATACGCCTCTCTCAAATCTCCTTTTCTCTAGAGAACAAAGTTGGATAAATGGAAATAAACCTTTTGATTCTCTTTGCTCTTTTTCTTGAAGGCCAAAGCAACCTCATATCTCTTTCCTGTCCTGTGCCGAAATTTTGCCTTGCACAGATATTAAGAGGCACAGAGAGGCCCCTCTTCGTCCAGAAGCCTTAAACATGTTCATACTTCCTTTCTGAGCATCACTTTAGCCTATCTTTCTACCAAAGGAGAAGTAGGAAGGGAGGAGAGGGATGTCTATCAGCTCTATTTCAGTAGTGTGGTGCTGCTCACACAAAGTTTTGCCTTGCTAGATGGCTCATTGCAAAGGGCGGCAGAAATGGCAGCTAGCTAGCTAGAGTGGCTAGTTGTTGCTCGAAGCTTGGTACATCAGGCTACCATCTCCCTACCATGCTAAGAAGATATCAAATCTGCTGGGCATTTAGGCTCATTCCAAGAGCAGAACAGCTTCTACAAAGGGAGTGAAAGATTTCCCTGTGGAATGTATCACAAATGGGTTGATGGGATCAGACAGTGTGCCTTTCTTAGAAGATGTTATAGACACGGCCACTTATATAAAGATGAAAGTGGTGTTTTGGGGAAAATGCCAAGTTGCTAATCTGAGGTGGAGAACATATTCCATTAACCTTGTATCTACTAGGCTGTCTATTAATTTCAAATGATAAAGGATGTCAGATAAAGCCAATTAGCATAAAACACTCTTAGTCAGCTTTGCAAACCTTCAACAAATAGCAACAAGGATATAGGACATTTGGGGGTGGAGCTTTTCCAAGGGACTATTAAAAGTGATGGTGTCTTCACTTTCTTTCTTCTTGTGTATTCTATGTGCTAAGTCCTAAGGCAACTACTAAGTGATGCTCTAAATCCACTTGTCTTCCTGCCTTTTCTTTTCTTTGTGCTTCAATTCCCTGGTTGTCTTTGCAGAAAAGAGATAAGTGGTGGCAGGTTCTTCTAGGGAAGGAAACACTTGATTACACCTGATATCCAGAATGCTTGGGAGCTGCTTTGACTGCTGAGAACTGCTCCATTGAAATTCTTGAAGCACCTGTAGTGATGAGATTTCTATTTGGGGTTATTTCAGCACTTAAGAGCGAAGGGAAAGGTACTAGGAGTGAAGTCTGCACAAAAAGCATTTATATAATGGTGGGTTTTCAAACATATCTCAGTGAGTATTGTCCCAGATAAATTTTTAAATGCTCACCTTGTGGTTGGCTCTGGGCAGGTCAATACGGAAGAAAAATGAGGCAACGCAGGTACAAATTGTTTACTGATACAGGGAAATTGGAGGTGAGAGCCATGCCTTGCCCATTCTTTTTTTCAACTCCCTGGCACGTAGTGAGTGCTGAATAACTAAATATTAGTGAATGAAGGTACATACATAAAACCATTAAATACTGAATGATAGTGCCATATACAATAATCACCAAGCATGATACTAATCATAAGAACTATAGAAGCCAAATAATGTGGGAGACAATAATAATTGCAGTTTTAGGGGACATACAATGAGCGTTCACTATACACAAGGTGCACTCATTAGTGCTTTCTATTACTTCTCACGAGAATAAGTACTTGTATTAAGTAAGAAAAGGCTGACTTCTCCAACAAATTTCACAAGGCTCAGCAGCTTAAAGACAATAGAATTTTTTTTTATTGAGTTAAGTCTAGTATGAATATTCTGGCTATGCAGGCAGCTCTTTCCCGATTGGAGATCCTGGAGTCGCAGCCTCCACCCACTTTATTTCTCCTTTAACCAATGTATGACTTCCTAAATGTTCTCAGCCCTGACACTGAACTGGTGAATGAGGCAAAAGCAGGTATAGAAATTTTACCCATTTCCAAGTCACAATGATGAAAAAGTGACATATGTCTCTATCGTAGTTATTTTTTTCATTTCTGGAACAGAATACTTGACATTCACAATTTAAGAGAGAGTTTAGTTTAGCTCACAGTTTTAGGATGTCTCAGTCCATTCATGGGTAGTGAGCAGCAGTGAATTCATGTGGCGGAGGCCTAGCTGGAGAGAAGCTATTCGTTTCATGTCAGCAAGAAGCCAAGAAAGCAGAAAAGCAGGGCTGCCATTTAACCTTCTAGATAAAGCCTCGGTTACCTGCCCCTTCTGCCAAGCCTCATCTCCTAACAGTGCATGAAATCCATAGATACCCTAAAATATCCAAATACATGAAACTTCGGAGAAACATTCCAAATTGAAACCATGACTTTATGCCTCTAGCACCCAAAAGTCTTATGTCCACCTTTTTATGCAAAATGCATTTAGTCCATCTCTTAAGAGTTGCTGCTAAAAAGTTCAACTCTGAAATTCAAAGAAAACTTTTAGCTGTGAGCTTCCCAAAGAAAGAGAAGAGATAGCAACATCTTAAGATGTGTGATGGAAGGCAGAGGTGTGGTAGATTATAGATTACTGGCTTGGGGTGGATTAGGAGCTCAAACCTGGAGGGGCAGAACACTGAGGCCCGGCCCAGAAGGGGAGCATCACTGGGGCAGGACCTGCAAGGGTCTATGCTATTTCCTCCTTTTCTTCTGGGACTTGGCTTCCTGTTTGCAATGCCATGAGAGCTACCTCCATCTCTGCCTCCACCTTGTGCTTCTACTGTTGCCAGATGCCCATGAATGGACTGTGACCTTCTAAAACTGTGAGCTAAAACAAACTTTTCCTCTTCTAATCGGTGCATGATGGATATTTAGCAATCACAAAGTAACTAAGACAACAAGTTTGAGGGCCCTGCTTCATAAATCTATTTTGAGCCTTAGATCTAGAAACAAGGAAGAACCATTCGAGAGATTCCATGATCCTTTCTTGATTATTTAAGAAAGATAGTCAAACAGCCCAAGCCTTAGTTTGAATTACTACTAACAATTACTACTTTGTGAAGATTAGAGTATTTAGATAGAAAGTATTTAACAGTGTCTGACTCATAGTAGGCACTCAACAATCTAGTGATATAAACAAGAAAATGTTCAATTGACACAGTATGTAAATTATAAAATTACTTCTCCCCCTTTAATATACATAGGATTCACCTGGAGTCTTCTTAAAATGCACATTTTGATTCTCTGTGGTTCTGGATTGGGTCACGAGACTGCATTTCTAACAAGCTGCCATGTGTGGCTGGTGGTATGCAGATGACAGTTCAGTAGCAAAGAACTAGTTTACACAGTGACAGCACAGGTGGCAGGTATGGAGAGATGGGGTTGGTCACTCAGCCCGTTGGGAGGAGCTCTAGACAGGAACAGCCAAGAAATGGCCCTAATTTTTCATTTGAGAGCATTTCTATCTTTTAAATTGAATTCCAGCCTCGAGTTTCTGAGACTGACAGCTTTCCTTCCCTTCTTCTGACTTGAGTTCATATTGAAGTTAATGCCTTTCTTTTAATGATGTATTCTAAGAAAAAACATTTTACATAGTATTTGATTTTTGTAGATTATAGAACAAAAATTTGTGAAAAGTTTCAGTAAGAATCAAGGCTTTTTTTTTTTAAAAAAAGAAAGAATTCATTCTGTTATGTTCTTGTATTTTCTAAGAACTAGCAGCATCAGATATTTAGGCTTTAATTATGGAATCACAATGCATCTGTGTATCTCTTTGAGGACAGGAAGCCCTGTGTGAATGAGATCCCATGAAATTGGCTTCCCCTATAATTTTTGGAATACTGGAGCATGCGTATAAAACTGGTTTCCATTGCTTTTTGTTTGTTACTCTACAATGAGTTAAGAATCTTGGATTTCAAGTGTAAAATTTAATATTATTAACTAAAATATCTTCATATTAAATTCTTTAAACATACTGCAAGTACTGAAGAAACATCATTCTTCAACATTTAAAAATATAACAAAGTTCTTGATACATCACATTGGTTACTTTTTGCTTGCTTAAGACATATAACTTTTTATATTTAGCTTTTTAAAGGCAATAAAGCATATAGCTCTTACCTTGTCATCACTCTGTGCTGAATTACTTTTGAACATGTCCTTTGATGAGAGTAAGAAATTAAACAATCTTTGGTAAAATACTGCATTCTATTATTCTTTCCTTGTAAGCATGAGAACAGTTTTCAAAGAATCCCAAACAGTTGAGGTCCATAATGTAAATTTTTCCACTTTTGTTATGTTCATTTATAATTAGAAGTCAGACACTGATGATATTGACTGTAGAAAAAAATCTGAAGCAAAGGAGAGCTGCTCCAAGGAGATTGTAGAATATTCTGAATGCTTATAAAAATCAGCTACTTATAAAATTCTGCACAAAGGTAAAGAGCACAATCAGTCCTTTGGAATTTGAAGTGTAATGAGAAGTCATTTGAACGTCTCATCGGTATACTGTCCACCACGATTTAATGAGGAACGAATTAGCATTGGTGTGAGGGGGTTTATAGTCTCAGGTCTGAATTCTGGCAATAGTGTCCTTTAGGCAATATATGTGGTACTGAAAGATTATCCACTTAAAGAACTTAGGTCAATACACAGTTCTACCACTGGCTTTTAGTTGTCATCATTTAATCTTACTTTATACATATAGAAATTTTAGATTTCAAGAGGTTAAGCAATTGTCTGATATTCCACAGGAGGTAAACTTCGTGTGCAGGTCTTTTGGATTTCAGGGTCTATGTTCTTTTTACTACTCTATATAAGAGGTGGCATTGGTAGGGAATTGAATACATTTTCACATTCATTTCTATATTTATACTAGTGATATGGGCAAGGTAATTAGAAATAAATTTAAAAGAAAAATTGATGGTTTAAAATTTTGAAGTGCTAGCCTTAATTATGTTTTAGTGATATGACTAATATCTATAATTATCTAATTTAAAATTTTTAAGAAAACAGAAATGTGCACTTAGACAATATGCACATAAGTATATCTACATACATATTTCTCATGTGATAGATATATAAACTTTCATAAAAATGATAAAAGCAAACATAATAGGCACATTAAATTTTTAGATCTTAGCTTCTTGTAGAATTTACTAAGTTTTCTTTTAAATTTGAAACATGTTTGCCACTTGTTTCGAACGAAAGCAGGTCTTTTAAATAAAAATAAAAATTAAAAAGCAGGTTTTAAAAAGTCCTCGAATCTTGACTGGAAGTGAATGAAATGTCTTATTCCTACACATCTTTAATTTTGTCTATATTTGGTATTAAATTGTTTCATTAAGTTCTGTGAAGCGCATGTTTATTTTTTAATCGTTGCTTTACTGTCAGCTTTCCACGGCCCATAAAATGCAAAAGAGTAAGAGGCAGCCTCTCTTCCTGTGCTGGATAAGGTGCAAACTTGAAAAATTTTGTAGGCTTCCACCTGCCGAGCATGCTTCCTATTCAGTGGGTGCTTTGTTGGGATTTATTTTCAAGACAGTAAAAGTTTTGTGTTGTGTGGGTGGAGAGCTTCATGCATTGGGTTACCAAGTTAGCAAACAAAAATACAGCACACACAGTCAAATTTGGATTTCAGATATAGAGCAAATAATATTTTTAGTATACACACACGATAAATGTTGTATGGATATTCCTTCTCTGTCAACACTCTTCGTGGAAACTTATTCAGAATAAAAGAGATCTATTTTCACATAGTTTTTTGTCTAAGTCTATGTTCAGTTTTAACTTCTCTTCTCCCTCCAGTTTTAGTATTTTTCCCTCCTTGGGTGGCTGACCTTGATTGCTGCCCTCAACAGAGGCCTCGCCCTTCCCCACGTGAGGCTGGACTGCACACTGCAGGTGCTGACTCGTATTCTGTCACTAGAACCGAGTCAAGGACACTGACAAAACTGTGCCACCACAGTACTTGGGGGGACAAACTGAGGTGAAAGATCATCAGCTTTTGGAATATCTTGTAATCTATTTCACCACGTGGTTCCACCTGGTAGATACTAGATAACGGTGGCTTTGGAGTTTTCGTGGGTGTCTGTCCTTCTCATCACTCTAGATTCTTACAGCCCTCTTCTGCATGAGTGTGGATGCCAGCCTGCTTTCACAATTCACCTACACCAAGTGAAAGAGCCAAGGGAAAAAAACGCAAGGCCGTAACAGTTCATTGAAGCACATCTGGTTTTGATAGGACACTCTCTCCTTGTCTCTGCCCCTTTCTGATCACTGGGGTACAATGCCTTACAGTCGCAACACTACCACAATTCTAGAAGGTCTCCATCTGTTCATAGTCAGCTGTTAATGTTGGAAGGGCATTGTGGAAATGTCTGGGAAACAGCTGGTCATCCTACGGTGTCCTGGAAGAAGAGTGAGAGGGAAAGGCAGGCTGGCAAAGGAGATTTACCTTCTAGGACATGCTCTGATGATCTGCCCCTTCCAACCAGCCTCACCTACGGACGGCACACGGAATCATCAGTGGTTTGATCCACTGATACAACTGGCCCCCACGATCCAATCAGCTTCCAAGTACATGAGGCTTTGTGGGGATATTCTCAGTCCCAAAATGACCACTTCCTCTACTGCCACTAACAAGTCTTGGAGATATTTTCAATGAGATAAGGTGTACAAGATATAACTGAGATGTACAGTGAATGCTTAAATTAAACATATTTATTACAACAAAAGACATTGCTATAATCTCCTTCAATATACTCCCTCCCGCCTTTGAAAACACTTGTCTGGTCATTCTTGCCACCTTCTGAAGCAGCTCTTGGAGGGCTTCCAAGATGTGATAGTAAGTGTGGTGAATGTTGCTTTCAAGTGCCATAAACAGAAAAGCAGACTCATAAAAACATTGTGGGGTGTCCTCAATCTCCTCTTTACCAGGGCTGGTACCATGGGACTTCTGGCTCTTTCATAAAGTCAATATGACCACGAAAGGTAAACATTTTGAATTCATTCAGAACTTCAAGGCAATCACAATAGTGCAACTGAAGACAAGAAAAAGGACTTCAGAACTGCCTCAGAAAGGGGAAAAAGCAATGGAATAAGTGTGTTTAAGGCCAGAAGGAGTCTTTTGAGGAGGGACTAACAGCAATGTGTTTTTTATTGTAATAAATTTTAAAAAATTAGACACTATATATATATATATATATATATATATATATATATATATTCACAAAATACTCAAGCTCAATATAAATGCTAGGTATCACATATATATATATATATGTATATATATATAACATATATATATAAGTATCACACACACATACACACATATATAAATAGTGGGGAAAACAAAATCAACTTCATTTCACTGTATTGAGAATTTTTAGACATGGAAAGCTTCAACTTCATGTTATTACTTTGATTTCAGTTGGTCTGTGTAACTGGAAAATGAACAGAAATGATAAATCAGAAAAAAAATTTTGGGTTCCCTTAGGAAGAAGAGATTGGCAGAGAAAGCCAAACACTTCTAGAGATTTCTGTAGATGATAAACACTGCCACTTCTCTTGTGGCCAATCGAAAGCCATAGCCCTCACCAAAATAAGAGCCACCAACAGCTCCTAAGTGTGCACTGCTCCTCAGTCCTGTTGTAGCTCAATGTCCACCTCGCCTGATGGGGCAGGTACATTTTTATCTTTATTTCCAGAGGCTGGCACAGAATGGTTCTTTTTATATCGCTGAATAACCAAACCGATTGCTTTTCTTTTGCTCTGATTACTGGTTTAAAAAATAACTATGTGACTGTTTCTCTTATTTGTGCATTTATGAGCTAGCACACAGTGAAATTTATTTCTAGCAATATGCCAATGAGGGAGGCCCTATTACCTGGCAGGTTCATTTCCTTCCTGCCCCCTGACAGTACAAAAATCTACTCCAGTTCCACTGGGTACTATTATGAGCAAGGCTGGGCAGTGCCTCTGGTTGCATACCAGGTACAACGCAAAACCTTTTATGTGTGCTTTTGTTCTCACTTATTCTCCCTCACAACTTCCCTTTTTATAGATGAGAAAACTGAGACAACACAAACTGGGCAAGGTCACATAGCTAGTAGAATTCAAAATCAGCGTAAGATGATGTCAGGGGCTTACCAAGCTGGTTCACATTGTGTTGTAATATGAATCGAGAGCTTTGTAAGGACAAAGCTTACCTCTGTCTTGCTCAAAATCGAGTCCCAAGCACTTGTCGTGCAGCAGGTATTTACTAAATTGTGGTGGAATGGAGGAGTTACAAAGTATATGGAGGTCTCCTGTAATGTCCTTGGTACTTACAGAGCACTCAGTCTCCTCCCCTCTGTCTTTCCACTCCTCACCAAATCCACTTTACACATATTAAATCAATTGTGAAACTAAAGGGACTGCTTGGTCAAAGACCGCTAAACCTACCACCTAAACTAGTTCAATCAATCCAGACCTAATCCTGAATTTCTGTGGCAAACAGTTTAAAACATTATGACAGTCCAGCCCTGTTCAATTTACTCCCTCAGGCCTAAATTGAGCAGCTCATACAATTTATGAGGTTTCTGGAACAGAGTTCTGCTTAGCTGCAATATCTTGTGTGGGCAAAGTAGACTAAATTTGGAATACTGTTAAACTTAGGGTCAATGCAGAGTTCAAAAAAAATTAAATTTTGTGAGGCAACGTGTATTCATTGGTCTCTAACTGGAGTGTATTGAGGATAAAGCAAATTCCCCAAATACAAAATGTATTTGAAAGTAATTTTTTATTGAAATCTATTGTCTTAACATGTGGTTGTAATATGGAAGAAACCATGAGTTCTACCTTTGCAGTTATAACTCCACAAATGTTTTTTAAGAAGTGCTTCATCAGTTTTGATGTTAAACAAGTGGAAATGATTTACCCAGAATCTTGCAATCAGACGTCTGTGTGTCTGATGTTTCCTGATGCTAACCTTACCGCAGATGCAACATACGTAAAAAATTAAAAATAGAATATAGACGAAGGGACTGTGTGAACTTGCTTTGCTCCTATTAATCCATGGTGGATGATGCTCTCATGTACATTGTGCTGACTTTTCAACCCATATATAACTTTATGTATACTTATGAATATTTTTATATTTACTGAGGTTCTAAATTTGACTATTTCCTAGCTCTCTAGATAAGAATATTCAGTTTAATCATCACTCCCAGAAGTTCCTAAGCTTATAATATTAGACATAGATAAAGACATAGCCAGCCAGTACTTGTGAAAAGTAAGTCACTGTTCTGTACAGTGATTGGCTATAGAGCAGTTGTTTTTAAAAAATTTTTACCTTGGAAAGCTTTCTAAAATATGGCTTGACTGGCTCTGCTGACAGATCTCCAGTGATCTTGAGATATAATAGACATATTTCTTGTGTTGTGATAACTTTATAGGTAGCCTCCAGGAACAGGGGCCTTACATAATCTTAGTAGGAGTGTGTTGGTTAAAGACTTCTCTTCCCCCACTGTAGGATCCTTGGTTGGCATGTTCTGGTGATGCCTTCGTGTTTCATTGGCTTTTTACCTGTCTGAAGATTAGAGTACTTTTCTGCCATCCTCTTTCTTTCAGAGGCCTGAGTCACACTCTTGGTCACTGCTTTTAATTTCTGTTGTCTTCCATTGCCAACAGCACCACTTTGATCTTCTCTGCTCCTGTGCTATCCTGCTAACTTCGTCTTGCAGTGCTTCATTCTGAGGTGTCAGCAGTAGTCTAAATGCAGTGAGCCTTCAAATATGCAGCTGGGCAATTAAAATAGCACTTTTCTATAAGTGACCCAGTCAATCACAAAGATCCATTGAGTGCTACCTGTATATATCCTATTCTTAGATGCATTAATGATAGCGATAGGAGTAAGTTCACTATTAATTCTGAGTTCTAACAAAGGAGCATGTCATTCCCCACCCCCACATATCTTTTACTTTACTGTGCATTCTAAAAATTCAAGAGCTATAAAGATTAAATCCCAGATAAATGATACTTTAGCTGCAGTAATTTCTTTCAGTGTGGCATGGGATATCAGTTTAGCAGCTGGTGGAACTTGTTCACTATTGTCTTGTTTGGTTGTCTTCGCAAACTAGAACGTAGAATCTGACAGTTATGTGTGATCTAGGCACTGGGATGCGTCATGCTATCAATGGTGATTCCAAGTCTATTATTGATGGCAAATCAATATGAGACTTTAGCAGATGCAAAAAAAGGTAATGTTGATCTGAAAAGGTTGTAAACTCTGTCAGATCCACGTTTTGGTCACTTTAAAATGTTTTTGCAGAGGTTTTCATTGCTGTTAATTATATAACCTCTACAAAGACATTGCAGGAATGCTAAAGCTAGTCTAGGAAAGGAGAGAATGTTGCAGGAAGTGACCTCCTTCAGCCCATGCTCTCCTCATAAAAAATTCAAGAAAGAGTATTTACTAACTTTTGGAAGTACTTCTAAGACACTTCAAGACTTTGGGATTTTACAGATAACATAGTTTAGTATACCAGAATTGTTCAAGGCTTAGTAAGAGTTTACTACATAAAAGTTTAGAAATCATCTGCTTGCATGGAACAAAGGCTGCTGTTCAGAGAATCCTGATGCAGACCCAGGAGACCCATCTTGCTTGGGAGATGCCCACTTGGCTTTTGCTCCAGGTAAGTAATTTTATATACACTCCAGTTAGAGGATGGATTTCGGAGGGCTAACTCAGGAATCCAGATGGAATCTGGGGGGGGGGGGATCCTATATTTAAATTTCTATATATTTTTTTCAAATTTCTAGCGTTTAAAATGACTTATATATTTGATAACATGAGTGGATGATTTTACTACCTAATTAAGGAGTACTACCTATTCTAGAATGCTTACTCCTACTGGTCTCTATTGGTTAGCTTTCCTATCACTGTGACACAGTGCCAGAGAAGAAGGGGCCAGGAACAGCATATGATACTAGTCTCTTCTCTCCCTGTCCCACTCAGATACAATCAGAAATGTTCTCAGCTAATCCCTTGGTTGGCTCTCAGGTTAATCAAATTGAATATCTAGCTCAAGTGTCACAGAATCCAAAATAACATGGACACAGGAAGAAAAAAATTCGTCCCAATTCCCTCTACCAATCCCCAGTTTCCTGTAAATATTTGGATCCTCACATATGCTTATGTTGCTGCTCAATACTACCATCCTTTCTGTGTCACTTCTTTTAGGATACTCTTGACATCATAGAAATGCCGAGATTTATTTGTGGCTACCTGTCTTGTGTATTCTACTTAGAATCCTGACTCCTTCAACTGAACAGAAATATAAGTGCATTATTTGCTCTGTATCCTCTGATTAGTCCAAAGCTCTGCTCCTCATTTTGTGTCCATCTTTGGAAGGTGGCTTAGATTTTGAGCCTTAGTCTTGATGGCTTTGGAGTCCAACAACCTGAAAGCAACAGTGAGAGTTGGTTCTTGCTCAGATTTTTGTTGTTGTTTATAAAGCTTCCTCCATCTTAGGCAGTGAGATTTATATCACCTAGAATTGGAGTCTAATTGCTCTTCTAAGTGTGCATATTAACACCAATATAATGAAGTTACAGTAAATTATGTCCAAGAGGTTTGGCATGGATAGTGTGGTTATTTGAACTTGCACAAAACTCACTACTGTGCTTTGTCGTTAATATACATCAGTGTGGAAGTCAGAAAGGACTTGACATCCGTATGTGTGCTTTATCTTTTTGATTTTTCAATTATCCACGGTTTATTTCAATTTTCAGTTGTGCATTCATTCGTTAGCGGTCTTAAAAACTGAAACTTCTAACTGAATTTTTGAATACTTAATAAGAGAGTAAAATCACACTTTTCCCGAATTAATGCATTTGAGTATCCACTTGGCCAAATATTCTTATGTGTTTACCAACATTTTAAAATGAAGCCTTTCAAAAGAAAAAAAAACAAGAGGGATAAATAAAATGGTGTGCAGCAGCAAAGAAACACCACGTGCTCTAAATAAAGAAGGTTCACATAAATAATCGTCATTTAATTAGAGGTTGTTAGCGTTCTTCCCTCAGAATGGCCTTGAAAATGAAGCCAAGAAGCAACTTCCCAGTAGACGAGCATGTATTAACCCCAAGCCAACTTTGGAGTTAAACGAGAGTTGCTATGTGATACTTAAAAGGAATCAATTATCACATACAGAAAAAGTTTCAAACACTGAGATCTCAGTACTCTCTAATATAGAAACTGAAAGGAATGGATGAAAAGGAAAAAAAAAGATTTATAGAATTAACACTAAAGATTTGATACGCTTGTACATTACACATAAATTAAAAGAAAACATAACAAATTAGGAAACACACACTGTAAATAAAAAATGCTAATAATAATTTAGGGAACCAGGTAGAACAAAGCCATCAAACAGATAAGACTCAAAAACAGATAATTAAAATAGAAAATAGAAATAATGAGCACATACGTGAGAAACCACTCCTCTGGAAAATGAATAAAAGCACAAAAACGACAGAACTTTTTAATCTATCAAATCATCAAATGTGAAGAAATTATAGGGATCAAAGCTGATAAGACCAGGATTCATTTCTATGCTCATGTACTGCTGAGTAGGCAGATCAATTCCTATAGCCTTTGAAAAGACATTTGGAGATTTTGTATCAAAAGCCCTAAAATATGATTTTTAACTTATATATCTATTTTAAACAAATATTATACAAATGAAAAAAGATATATGTAATAAGAAAATTTTCACAGTGCTTTCTGCAGAGGGCTGGGAGTATAGCTCAGTGGTAGAGTGCTTGCCTAGCATGCATGAGGCCCTGGGTTCCACCCCTGGCACTTAAAAGCTGATGAAGAATTTATAATGATATGCACATTCTTAGATTATAAAAGATTGCGTACATAGTATAGACATGCACTTTCACGAAACGACAGAAAGAATGGACCACGGCCTTTTCTCTGAGTATTGAGATCATGAATGATACTGTATTTCCATCTTCCTATTTCCCTAATCTTCCAACATTTTCACAAGGAATGTATATTATTTTTATAGTCAGAGGATATCATTTAAAGCTAATGAAATACAACTTAAACTGTGGTGACTTGTGTAGTTAAGTGCTTTATAGTGAAAAAAAAAAAACCTTCTAATGGTAGTCAATTTTGTCCTTGTTTTCCTTGTTGATTCCGAAGCATACCCACCCCTGAGGCCTCCTGTCTGCTCTCTGCTTCAGCCGTGGTGTGTAACTGCGTGTATTCATTTAGTGTGGTTTCACACACCCAGGAGTGCTGTGCCTCTTTTAGGCACCATCTTCTTTGGGCTACTGGCAGTTTTGGTTCATTATTTCTAGATATGTTTGTACTTTTTGTCATCAGTACGCTATTCAGGAATAAATATTTACTAATTATATAATGTTTTTTTTTCTAAAAAAATAGAATGGCTAACTATGTCATTATAATCAAAGCCACTTCAATGTGTGAAATGTTAATTTATAAGCAAAGTTCTCTTTTCCAAAGTTATTAGCAGGGGATCAAATTCAAATGAAGGATTATGACTTGGTTATCTTTGGTTCATCAAATAAAAAAATTGAGCTAAGATTCGCCACTGAAGTTGATGACAGGTGTTAAATCTTGGTTAGATAGGAGATAATAGAAAAGAGCCACTCTCCCTCCACAAGCCTCAATAAAGAATGCTTTCAGTGAATATGGGAATTGGTGCTCTGTCTTCTGTCAATGAATGTGAGTCTTACTAGTTAATAGTTTAATAGAGAAGAAAACATTTGGAATAAATCCTTAGTGAATTTATCAATAATAAAGCTGGCAAAAGTATTGAAACCTCTACCTTTTAAGTGTAAGGATCAGGTGCTAATTCTTCTCAACATGTATGTTTACTGAAATTAATAATAATTTTCTGGTCAGATTAAAAATTATATTGCAGTGTTCTTTTACTCACTGGTAGTTTTACTTCTATAAGGCAGAATCTCATTCTATAGTAGAAGCTGGTCCAGAACTCACTATGTAGCCCAGGCTGGCCTTAAACTCAAGATAATCCTCCTTCTCAACTTCTCAAGTGCTGGAATTACAGGTGTGTGCCACCATGCCCAACTTATGTGGCGCTGCAGAATTTTACTTAGTCTCGCGCTTCTGAGGCAAGTGTCCCAACCGCTGAGATATGCCCCCAGCCTCTCATTGTTACTTTTTATATTTAAAAAATACAGTTTTACATTTACATATTTAAAAATAATGTTTTTTGACCATCTTTATAAAATTGGCTCAAGTGTCAGTAGAATTGCAGTGAGGAACCCCTAACCCATTATATGGATTGCCGAATAAAGTATCAAAAAATCACTACAGAATTCTGGACATGAATTTTACTTTTGTTTAGACTGAGTCATTAAAGAAAACCAAAATAGCCTCTTGTACTTTAGCATACTTTCATGGTTTTAATACTTTGCAACAAATCACTACTGAGTACCCTAAATCTGTTTTGGTGAAGCAGAAAAAGAAAGAGCTTCATTTAAAAATTGGGTATTTTGAAGGAGAGGCCTTGGAATACAGAGACTTCTGAGTCCCTGTGCTCAGTAGGTATTTCCAGAAACTATACAGGGCGAATACTGACCGATGTTCTTTTCATCATCTTTCTAGAAAGGGGGTTAGTGGTAACCAATAAGTTTCCATGTCACTGACAGACCAGCTGAGAATTTGTGGTTAGATTATAGCACATTTGTTTCAGTTTCTTTCAGACTGCAAAAGTAGGATAGATTTATGATCTTTTCAATGAAGAACCCAAAATACTGTTTTTGTTTAGACTTGATCATGTGAATGCTTAATCTCTTGCTCCATATATGGAAGGTATGGGAGGGTGGTGTCCTCTGACTGACCTTTCCCAAAATCAAGTACTGAGCCTAAAAGCTGTAACCTAAAACCTAAAATCATTGGCCTTAAAGAAGTTTTCTTGAGAGAATTAGGCATTCCTTTCTCATTTCCAACTGCATGTGTCTTGTGCATGCCTTCAGGAAGTGTGGTATCCTTGGCCTCAAGCCCCCCTGAATTTTGGGATATGTGTATAAGCAATAATCTCTCAGTTTCAACTTGATTGGAGCCTGAACCCCATCTCACTGAAATTAGTTTTCAAATCCAAATTCAATTAAAAACAGATGTTTCCAAGCAGACTGAAAATGGCTGTGAAAAAAAAAATCAGACTCACCGCTTTGAGAATTGGTTGAAATCTCCAGGTATTTGTAATCAACAGGAAAGGAGAAATAATAGTTGTGTGTCCAAGGAGTTTGCTGTTCCTTCCTGCCACACTGAGCATTCCAAGGGCTTGGCTCAGCCTAAGGAGGTGTGTTATGGTTTTCAGGCTGGACTTTCCTGTGTCATTCACATTCTAATTTATTCCAGGTCAGGACAAATTTGCATCTTGGGTAAGGCACGTAATATTTTTTATTGCTGAGAATTAATGTCTACATGCAGAGGAAGGGATACATAAAAACAACTTGTTATCAAAAGTAATGGAATATTAAAGATTATTGCACATACAGTTTCATTTAGCATGTTTTTAAAACTCCTTCTAAAGCTAGTTTAATGGCAATCCAGGAAATATTAGTGAGTTTTGGAATGTTTTCCCCCATTGAAATCAAAACCCCATTAAAGAATACATGGTGGGAAGAGAGAGAAGTCTCCCTTGTGGACAAATAGTACCCAGGAACGTTAATGCATTAAAGTGCATGCACAGGTTCTTCAAAGATGAAAAACATGTGTCCGATTATTGTGAGATTCACCACTCTCTGCAAGTTCAGAGCGGACAGTGTTCATCTCCTTGTCTTAAAACGAGTATGTCTCCTTTCAGAATAATTTTTTAACATTAAGTCTGGTCCACTATTTGATTTTTTAATCTTCTCTTTTATCCCTGGAACATTGCGTTCCTGGTACACTTCATCCTTGTGTGTGTGCGTGTGTGTGTGTGTGTGTGTGTGTGTGTGTGTGTGTGGAATAATAGGCATCAGAAATCTTTGGTGCATTGGTGAATTAAAAGGAAAGAAATGAAACGTAAGTGCTTTCTCTATTTGTCATTTTTAATATGCTTTGAGGCATTTGATTTATGATTAAGCATTTCTTGGGAGAGGAGAATGGCTAAGGTGGTATTTTGAGCTCCATTTAAGGCAATTTAGTTGTCATCGGGCCGCTTCACCCCATAACCTTCGTAAGACCTTGCTCCATAAATTGGACCCAAACAATTGGCTTGTGTTTCAAGTAGACAAAGCCTTATGGAAATGATACTTGCTAAGTGTTTTTATTGGACATCTGGGTAAGAGTTAGCCTTTGTCAGGCCAGTCACAGCTCACAGCTAACCTGACTGCAACACTTGGAGTGGCAGTTCTGCTCTCTGAAAACTCTTTTTGAAAATTCACTTAAATTGAGAGCAAATGAGATTAGTTCAGATTCCAGCTCTCTTCTTTGGTTCCTTATTCAGTGGCTGAGATTACGAATGTCCTCCCCGTGCTTCTCCCACCTTCAAGATGATGATTCTCTGAGTTTGGTGCCTCTTTTGCTCTCCAATGTGGAGCAGCCCACCGGAGCATTGGTTGGGGTCTCTATGGTCCATGTGAAGCTCATGTAATGTCAGGATATCATGGCTCTGCCAGTAAATAGAGCAATGTCACGCTGTGGAGGTGCTAAATTGGACTCAGCCAACTGGAGTGATAACCAGAATTGTTTGCTCTTAACCAGTTGCATCAACCCAAACTAATGTTAGACTCCAGGGGCCTGGAACCTCCCCATTGTCTGTGTGGTCCAATGAGAGAGAGATAGGAGATTAAATAGAGTGCAATTTTACTCTCTTAATAGAAAAATCTGTCCTTTATTTTAAATACAAACAATCAAAGCATCCTCTCTCAGGTAATTGCCAGATATTTTTTTTTAAAAAATTGAGAAATGCTGTGTAGCATTTTTTATTCGTACCACAATATATAATTTTGTATTTAGAAAACACATCACAGCCAAGAATTTAATTTCAGAAATTTTTGTGCAAAAGTCAGGTCTAATGTTTTAGTTGTGAAATTTAGGAACAAGATCAAGAAGTGACTTGTCACGATGTGCATCAAAGGCAAAAGTGTATTATTTTAAAAGTTTAAATATTAAAAAATCTACTTGCTGAGAGATGAGAAGAAATCCTAAGAGTATTCACAAGACAAATTTTCTTCTAAAGTAAATTAAGAAATATGTTCATTTCTCAAAAGAGAATGCATTTATTTACATGTGATCTAAGGGATTCATAACCATAATCCATAGTGTTTTCCTAAAAGTTTTGTGGTCTTTTCATAAACATAAGAAGTTTGATGTTCTCAAGTTTCTTCCATTTGCCTGCAAAAGCTTCCACACTGTTGGACTTTATAGATGTATAGTATTCCATTGTGTATAAATACCAGTTTGTGTATCCACTGGTCTGTTGATGGGTGTTTTGATGACTTCCACATTTTAGCTATTGTTAGTTGTGCTGCTATGAACATGGGCATACGTGTACTCCTGTTATGTGTTGTTTTGACCTCTTTTGGAAATATTCCCAGGAGGAGTGTTGCTGGACCGAAGGGGATCTTTAATTCCATTCTTTTGAGAGATCTCCATACTGCTTTCCGAAGTGGTTTTACGAATTTACATTCCCACCAGCAGTGCAGGAGGGTTCCTTTCTCCCCACAGCCTTGCCAGCACTGATTACTATTTGACTTGTTGATATAGGCCATTCTCTCTGGAGTGAGATGGTCAGGCAAATGGAAGAAACTTGAGAACATCATGCTTAGTGAAGTGAGTCAGAAGCAGAAGGTGAAACAAGGAATGGTGTCTCTGATATGAGAGACCCAGATCACACCTATCTCTTGGGGGTAGGGTGGGTAGGGAGGGAAGGGTGATTAGGGGAAGGGACAAAAGGAGAGTGGGAAAGTCCTTGTCACCTTGACAAGATACGTATGTGCACAAAATGCTCAAATTCATTGTAAACCTTAAATTTTGTGCTTATACATGTCGATAAAATGGGGGGGGGGGGGGAAGAAGTTTGAAAGTATGCAACCTACGGGGAAAGGTTTATTTAACACTTTTCAATGAGGATGTATACTAGAGACCCCACACACACACACACACTAGGATTTGAACCCAGAGCCTTTAATTCTGTAAATACTGTCAGAGGATTGAGCTATATCCTAGTCTTATTTTTTACTTTACTTTTTATTTCGTGATAAGGATCTCTAAGTCCCTCGGTTTGGCATACTGTAGTCCTTCCTTCTGCCTCAGTCTCCCAGAGTGCAGGACGACAGGCATGTACTGACACGCCCAGCTTCAGAGATCCTTATTAAAGGAAGTATTCACCACCACTTCCCCTAGATGGGACTCCGGAATTAAGACGTAAATGTTATCTCAGGACACTGAAGATAAAGCAGCGTGACTCTGGCATGACTGACTGTTTCTTGGAGGAAGGGGACTCACCAAATTCAAAGCAAAACAGCCGTTTTTCCTTTATCAGGCTTTACTAGTGGCGGCCTGAGGGCTCCTAGTGTTCTTCTACATTCAACACTAGAGTTTTCTTGTGACTTTTCTGTTTTATTTAGTTTTGTTCCCTTGGACCTGGAACTTAAAGAAAGCAAAGTCATACAGCAAGGTGAGAAAGGGGAAAGTCAGGAAAGAGAAACAAGAGAGGGAAAAAGAAGAGAAAGAGAGAATGCGGAGTAGAAAGAAAGGAAATGAGCTTACAGATAAGTAATGGGGTGAGAGAATTATGGGAGGCAAATTAATTTCCTGTATCTCAGATTTAATATAACGGGGAAACGGCGGAAGATTTGCAATGTAATTCTGTAAATACTGTCAGAGTTAATAATCTTTGTGACTTTTCCTGAAGAATAGCTTGCCAGGTGAATGCATAGTTCCTACCGGCAGAGACCTGAATGACCCAGTTTGGTGGTGTGGAATGGAGCGCCCTCACTGGTGGACCAGAGTCCAAAGTATAGAGTGCAGCATTTGTCCAGAGTGGCAGGGGAGTGGCGCCGCTGGGTTGATATTCTTCCCTGTGAAGTGTTGGTTTGTGCCTCTTCTGCTTCATTCTGCCCAAATCAAGCCCATTGGTAAAAAACAAAAAACAAACAAGTAAATCTGTTTCCCATCAAGGTGTCTGCATCTGATTATCATCCTGGTTCTGAAAATCTGCAGAAATTATGCTCTGTGTTTCTGACTTTATCAAGAGTCAGTGGTGGTATTTGTTTTGTTTTGCGATACCTTTTTTGTTTTTATTTAGAGATGCTCTTGCTAGTTGCTAAGTTGCTCAGGCTTGACTTAAATTTGTCATTCTTCTGCCTCAACTTCCCAGAGTGCTGGGATTACAGGTGTGTGCAGCTACACTTGACTTTAAATACACACACACACACACACACACACACACACACACACACACACACGCACACACACACAAGATAAAACCACTTTGGGATATTCTGTATGACATTATCATTTCTTAAATCAGACGGGGGTTATGGGGGTGGTTTGAGCATCCCTTATGTTGTAAGTCATTGTACCTGTCTCATTTCCTAGGAGACTGTGAATAATTTATTGGAAATTGTAGCTTGAACTGGTTCTGGTAAAGATTCCAAAGGTTTTTCAAAATGAAAATGCCTGTTACCAACACAGCAGACCTCCTACAAAAGCTGGAGGAAACGCTGCAGAGGCCTGTGACCTGTGGGCTGGGTACATCCAGGGGAGACCCCACACAGATGTGACTCTAACCTCCAGTGACATACAGGCCTGTGATGGAAACAGCAGCTGCTGTCCAGACAGGGCGTCTCTGTTGTTACTCTGTCTTAAAGGTCAGTGTCCTGAACTCTTATTTGAAAAGAAACTTTATCCCTCAAACCTTGAGTCTGTCAGCTGCTTCTCAGAGCTTACAGTCTTAGTCAGTTTACCATCACTCAAACGCAATACCTGATACCCATGATTTAAAGGAAAGAGGTTTGTTTTGGCTTATAGTTTCAGAGGTCTCAGTTCACACATGAGTCTTCAAGGCAAGAAACGGCAATGGTGGAAGAGCCCTTAGCAAAGAACAGCCGTTCACCACATAGCACCAAGGAATCAGAGAGTGACAGGAGCAGTCAGGACGGGTTACGCCCTCAGAGGCCTGTCCCTCCAACAGGCCCTACCTCCTATCAGAACACAAATTCATTTTAGATTTAAACCCAAACACTGAGTAAAACCTAAAGGGGACTTTCCTGACACTGAGTATAAAATCACATCTCAGTCAGCTTGATCCTTCATTGGCACAGTAACTTTTCTGGTAGGGTCCCTTTTAACATAAGCAAGAGGGATGGGTAGTGGGATTGTCAATTGGAAATATTAAATAGAGTGAAAGGTCAATTTTTCCTATTTTGTGTGTGTGTGTGTGTGTGTGTGTGTGTGTGTGTGTGTGTGTGTGATACACAATGGCTACATTCAGATTGAGTATATTGTGCACATATATCACGTCAACACTACACTCGCTTCCTCTTCCACTTTTTGGCTCTCCCACTTCCTCTCTCATCCTCCCTCCCCCAATTCCCACCATCATACCCATTTGGTTCCATAAAATGCCTGGATTCTGGGTTTCCCGTATTTGAGAAACCATATGCAATTTAATCTTCTGAGTTTGACTCACTTTACTAAGCATGGTGATCTCAAGTTACCCTCATTTACCTGGAAATGCCTCAGATGTATTTGTCTACGGAAGAGTAGTACTCCATTATGTACATATACCACAATTTTTGTATCCATTCATTTAGTGATGGATATTTTAGCTTCTTTCACAATTTAGCCATTGTTAGTTGTACTGTTATAAACGTGGGGATATACGTATCTCTATTTCACAATGCTTTTAACTATTCTAGAGAGATACACAGAAAATCATTTTTAAAAGCCTAATTCATATAGACATTTTCTTCTAACTTAAAATATAGTATCATTCAATACAGGAAGACACAGTTCTTTTCTTTGAATCAAGGTCTAATATTGCAGTCATTCTTTCTAAACCACATTTCTCATGCATTACCTATAATTTCCAGTTTTTGACTTATTAAAGTTTTGATTTTATTAAAAGAGAAGAAGAACATAAAAGCCTTCAGAGTAATATGAGAACAGAGGCCTGTAGATTGTAATCATTGTTTTCTCTGACTTTTACAGTTTGGCAAGTCATACGTAATTGAGCAATACTTTTTCCATGCCTTTGCCTTTGCAAAGAGGCTATCTCTGATTTCGTATAGAAGTATGCAAATTCTAGCTCGGTGTGGTGGCACTCCTCTGAGTGTAAGCACCAGCCGTGTGCTGCAGGAATAACTCTTCCTGGGGAGTTGTGAACACCAATGTCACTTCACCCCAGATAGGGAACAACAGAAAGGCCAAAGTAACAAGTGCACCCAAAGTCCACTATGGTAGGCCAATGAATCCACTGGGGTTACTTACAGGAATGTGGGTGAGGGGGCTCTCTACAGGAGCATAGAGGCTACCCAATAGAGCATGGGTGACTCAAAAAAGCATTCACATTGCCGAAAATTCCACCCCAGCATAGATGGTGCCTTAAGGAAACTGCATACTGCTTCCCAGGACTCACATTCCTGATCATGTCATGTTTGTTTGTTTGTTTGTTTGTTTGTTTGTTTGTTTGTTTTTCCTCTAGAGAGTCACCTTCCTTGGACCCAGCACCTGGGGATCACAGGCAGGTGGCTTGTGAGCTCAAGGTCAGCCTTGGCTATACAGGGAGTTTCTGTCTCAAAACAAAAAGAAAAAATAAAAAAACTCCTCATATTAAATCCTTACTGTGTAGTGTGATAGTCATCTATTCATTGGGAAACAAAGAAGTTCAATCACTGCCAAATGCTGCATGTAGTGAAGATGATCTGCAAGAGAAGAGATTGCTTTTGCATGAAATGAGAAACTTGATGCAAACTGTTATGAGCTGAATTGTATCCCCCCACCCCAACAGTTCTTATGCTGAAGTTCTAAACCTGAACCCCAGGATACAAGCACATAGAGGCAGGGGTTTCAGGGAGTAATTAAATTGAAATTAGATCATTTGAGTAGGACCTAATCCAATATGCCTGGTCCTCTCTGGTCTTCTTTTAAGAGTGGAAGTTTGGACGCAGGCATGGGGGAACATAGGGAGAAAATGGCCACCTGTAATCCAAAGGGAAAGACCTGAAACAGCTTCTTTCTGCCTTAAAGCCTTTAGAAGGGTTGAAGGAATCAACCCCGTTGACAAATTGATCTGGGACTTCTGGCTTCCAAATCAATGACAAGTTATATTTCTGTTGTTTGAGTCTCTCAGCCTGTGTACTTTGTCACAGCATCCCTAACAAGCAAATATGGAAGGTTTTAAGAATGAGGGAGCTTTTGATATGGGGTTTTATGGTGCCTAGTCTATCCGTGGCCCCAGGTAAAACACAGGGAATTCCAGGCAGATGGAAGAGCAAGAACAGAGGCTTCTAGGAGAAACTCAAAATATAAATAACTAAAAGAGGACAATAAAAGAGAGATAATAGGGAGAGATGGAAATGCCGAGGTAGACTTTGTAGAGATGGGGAAGGGAATGGGAGCGAGGATCAGGGGAAGGGGAAGTAGGAAGGTCGGAATGGGAAAGGGAAGTATAAATGATTAGGATATGATATGTATATGCACCAATGCTCTATGTTGAGTGTAATTACTCTGTATTACAAACACATACCAATAAAAATAATCCTGAGGAAGAAAGAATTTCAGATCTGCTCAATAGACTGACTAGAGGCGAGAGCAAATGTAGAGAAGCAGTGGAAACCTGGGCTAGAAGTGGTTGGTGAAACTTTCTGTGGACAGTGGTGAGTCGCTGATGGATCTGGAGCAGTGCTTTGACTACGCGGCACTTTGGAGACATCTTTTCCAAGGAAGGCTGTTTGATATAGTAGGTCTCCTTTAACTGTGGGGCTGCATCCCAAGATCCCAGGGGATACCTGATTGCTGATTGTACCGAATCTTATGTATACCATGGTTATTTTTTGTTACATAAATGCATGGCAATGTATAACCTAATGACAATAGCAAAATAGAACAACTACGACAATATACTCTAAGACAATTGTTTAAAACTCATGGATTGTTTACTCTGGAATTTTCCCTTCAACCTTGTTGACCACAGATAAGTGAAACTGCAGAAAGGAAAACTGCAGGTAAGGGGAGACTGTGGTACGTGCTGAAGTTCTGCAAGACTATCAGTAGCACGGTGGAGACTGGCTCCGGGATGTGGCTGGGGATATCGCTCAGGAGTGCGGGAAGAGAAGGGGTGGGAGGCGGTAAGACTCACTGCTCAGGATAGAAAGTGTTACTGTCTTCCTATCCTTTGTCCTTCCTTCCCCCAAAAGAGAGCCATGCTAAGTTTTTTTAAGACATGATATTCTACTTAGTTGGGATGGGAATGGACAAAGTGCATGGCAGAATTCATACAGCATATTTGACTCTGAGCTTCTGATAACAATCTCAGCCCTAGCCACAAGGTCGAACTTAGGTTCAGTTCTTCCTGGAGCACATATGACATCTCTCATCTGAGGAAGTGTTTCATTTTGCATGCCAGACAATAACTCCTTGAGAGGCTACCAAGTCTAGGGTGACTAATAAATCCATACTTTGGGATGCATATAGTAATGATTATTTCTATCGTTCTTGATAATATTTACAACCTGCCACATTAGAGGAGGTTTCCTAGGCAACTATTGACACTAGCAGTTGTAGAGTCTCATGATGATTTTTGAAAAATGACTTTCTAGGAATGACTCAAATAAGAACAAGGTCCCACCAGGAAAGACTTTTGTTCACTAATTGTGGGAGAAGACTGGAGTATATCTGTTTATAAAAATTTTTGTGGGTGATAGTAGCATATAGCTATGGTTGGAAAATCACTGGTACATTCAACTCTTTAAATAGAACAACTGTAAGAGCAAAATTAAATTTGGTATCAAAGAATTTTGTATTTTAATCTGTTTCATTGTCAATTGTATCAAATTAGTTAGCTTATGATGAAAAAGGGTCTTTGTCAATCCAGCATGCAAACTAATGGGTTCCCAAGAACTAATTCTGTTTTGGAACCTAATTTAAAGACCTTAATGGTCTCAGTTATCTCAAATTCTAAAGGGCTAACCACTGAAACAACCATCTAAGTAAAAGGCAAAATTTGTTTACCAAAACAAATCTCTGCCTGGAGGGATCTCCAATTAAACCCAACTGAGCTGAAATACCAATCTCCCCGCAAATTAAAGTACATTGGAAATAGAAATAATTTTTCTACAGTTTCCTTCTATTTCAAGCTCCTGTTCCGTTCCGTGGCATCATCCTGGTAATACTTTCTACCTCTCCTCTAGGATTTCCAGTGAGTTGGGACTTTATTTTGCACTGCTGCTGGGGATTGACGAGGGGCTTCCCACACACTAGGCAAGTGTTTTATTATTGAGCTATGTTTCCAACCCAGTTATTGGGAAATTAAATTTTAGCAAGTCATGGGAGTTGGAGCAGAAGGGAGGCTGTCCATGCCGTCTTGAGTTATTGTTTTTCCTGTTCTCTTTCCCATCTGGTCCTATTGCCATGTCTAACACATAACCTACTGCAGGTCTTCTTTAGGCCTCCTTTCAAGTCCAGGTACTTCTTTGTCATGAGAAGCTGTATTGGTTGCCTCCATCCGACTCTTGGAGGGGGCAAACTAAATGGCTATCTGTGGCAACTCGTGTTGCCGAAGAGGCAGCCATTTTTACTCTGAGGTCTGGCCACTCCTCAGGCTCTCTCCAGAAGAAAGGGGTGGACTTCTTCAATTATTAGAGTCCTAAACTTCTCCAGGGTCGCCATGGCTGGCCGTGTGTGCCACTGCCACAGCAACTACTCACTCTTTGCTGCCTCCCCCTTTGCTACAGGGAATCTCTCCTAATCTCTGGAGTAGTGACACTTGTACTTACACAAACACGTGTTCTCTCAAATTTGTTATGTTGCTTATGCCCAAATTTAACTAAAGGTAGGACTTTGTGACAAATCAGAACAGGTCCTTGTGTATCTATTGTAGGAACTGCCACTCGTTTCCGGGGTGATAAGGCACTGAGCTTCAAGCCCGGCGAGGACACTAAGGAATCACGGAAACAGAAAGCTAGATCTTCTCTGAATTTATTTGAATTATCCTCGGCTGACATGGTGGCCAAACTCAGAGGCTTACAAGCTTTGGTGGTCAGTTTAATGGAGAACTCTTAAAAAGCAGCAATGGCAGGCACAGGGTGGTGAACAGAAAGCAATGGTTTGGCCAGAATGTCTTATAAGAGTTGGAAAATATAATCTGTTTACTTTAAGCACACCAAAACTAAAAACAGCAAAGTTGGAATGGAACTCTTTTTCTCTCCATGTTTATATTTATTCTGTATCTTGTGAAATTATTCCCTGACTAGCTTGAAAGAGTTTCCTTGGAGAAATGCTGGCTTTAAACTTTTATTGTTATCTTCTACAGACTATCACCTTAATCTTAGAGACATGCTTGCTTGGAATGGGAAATTGCATTTACTCACTATAAGTTTGTGAAAGGAAATTGGATTTGATAGAATGTTTATTGCTGGAAATCAAGTTCACTCACCTAAGCCTGCAATGTGCACACCAGCTCTGTGGCCTCTCTAACTTCATTCTGTTGCTTTACTTTTATATAAGGGCCATGACTTCATTTAGTAAAAAGCATCAAGCCAATTACTTAGTTTTTTCCTTATAAAGCCTGTTGGAAAACTCTAAGACTCTAACAGAAGTAGTTTTAAAGAGAAATATGAATCTATACTTTCTCCACTAAGTGAAAAATGAAAATACCAAGAAAAAATATTGATTAATTCTTCACACTCTTGTTCTGCCACAAAACTTTAAATGCCTTTCTAATAAGTTGCAGCAGCAAATATACAACTTTGGAATGATGTCACTGATGAGGACACAGAAGAAACAGAAAAAAAATCTAAGAAATTACATTTTAAAACTGCTGAGGAGCAGGTTTACATACCCACATCTGTCTTGGTACTCATGGTCTGCTACCATACAAGAAATTGGTAAAGTTCATTCACATAAATGTATTGGTTACTTTCTACCCCATTATTTTATAAATTTCATGAGGGTAGAGACTTTATCATTTGTATTACAACATAAATGGATTAATAGATTCTCCAAGGATTCTGGGTAGACTTTCACCTTGATTTAAAAAAAAAAAAAACAGCATCATTAAAAAGAAAGCGAATCTTTATACAAAGGTGGCTGTGCTTAAGTAGTCGGCAAGTCCAGATTAGCTCCATTAATCTTTGGAGTAAGAGTCTTTTCCTATCTCAGATTATACTTCTTACTAGTCTAATAGAAGAATGCTATGGAAAGCTAGCTTTGTGTCTGCCCATTTTTGCGTAGCTTGGCCTCATTCCTTCTTTGAGAGGATGTATTTGCATTTTTCAACTGGATTTTTATGAGTTGTTGACACAATCAGGTATAGGGATGTTCAATGGATTAATGTACTTGAGTCCTGGAGGAAAAGGAAAAATGAAGCATACTTTCTACCCCAATCTCAGTCCTTCATGGCGTATGTGCATGGCACACGTCTGTCAACAACTGAAGAGGGTGGAGACACCTCTGTATCAGGTCACTATGGAAGGACAAAATTCTATCTTAATAGATTTCTTTTCACTGCCCCATTTTTGCCTTTAACTGTCCTCAGCCTAAATTTGAATTGGCAATGATAAAATCTATCATTTATGATTTCAAATGATTAAAAGTTATAGAAAAATAAAAGTAACTCTAAAATTTTCCTTTTTCTTATGGTGCCATAGCTGAAAAACTAGGTAATTAAGCTGAATTTTGGAGAAGGAAAGGACAGAAGTACATGCACACATTTGTGTGTGCGTGCCCTGTTTTTTTTTTTTTTTTTGCTTGTTTTGCTTAATACTATTTTAAATAATAAAACTAAATGCTTATTTAAAAGGACTTCTCTCTATATTGAGTTTCTCATTCTTTCAAGGCTAAGAAGTTGAACTCCGTAATCTTTGGTTTTTAGTTTGCTTTGTTCTTTAGTGTAAGAGATAATTAAATTTTGGATTGTGCTTTAAAGTTTTCTATTTTGACATATCACATCTACAGTAAATTTTTAAATTCATTGTTAAAGAATTTTGGTTGATTATTATCATCATATGTATTTGTAGTTCATAGTAACCCAGTTTACTTTTTCAGAATCAAAAATTTCTATAAGCAGCAATTCAACTACCATACATACTTGAAATGCTTGCAAAGTTAGTTACATGATCTCTTACAACTATGTACCGCCAGCACCTTTTTTAAGTGGGTAGAGGTGTGGTACCAAAAATGTTGCAAACAAATAAATTTTTAGATGTTAGCAAATCTAGTACATCAAAATTTCCATGGGATTTTGGCAAGACTTTTAAAGTTGGTATTGTTTTGGGATAAAAATCAGCATTCACTAGAATTGGAATGTAAAATATTGGATAATATTTTCTTATCAATGTTTCCTTCCCCAGGAAGTTCTACCTTCACTGATTCAAAGATTCCCTCATCAGTGAGAAGACTGAGTTGTGGCTTCTGAGGATCCCATCCCTTTTGTTTGTTCCATATTTCCTTGATAAGAATAGTTGTCATATCTGGGTGTTACATTTGTTTGTGCCATATTAACATGAATAATTCTAAAGGACATTTGCCTTATAAGCCACTTTAAGGGTTTATCTTGACTTGACACTTGCTGTGTTAGGTGATATAAGAATATCCATGTTCATAACAACTATGATTTCTAAATGAGCTGAGTCAACCAGTGTATATGAAAACAATGAAGGCTTCATAAGTATTTTTATACCAAAATTTGTATAATTTTAAAAAGAGCTACTCTCTGATAATGTGGTAGCTGTAAAGCACCAAGCCCTTTGCTGGACACATTATATATAGGTCCTCTCTGTCAGCTGTTATCATCGCAAGCCATGGGGGCTCTGGTTTTTGGAGGTTTGTACCTTTCTTTTGTCTAATGGGGATATCTTTTGTGTGTCACATGATGTTGAAAGGTGAAATTGAACGAAATATGCCATCTCATCGTTTTATAGGTGAAGAGGACATTGAGGATCTAGCAAGTTAAATAATAAAGTCATACAGGCAAAGTGACAAATTCTCTGACTGTTAATTTGTGATTTTCACCATGTAGCCAGGGAGAACACCAAAGTCTATTTACCCCAGATAGGACAGAGCGGATGGGACAGTGTAACGATTATACCCAAGTTCAATTTGGTGAACCAATTGAGTTTATCGGTGTTCCTCACAGGAATATGGGTGAAGAGTGACTTACATGTTATCTACATAACATGGGTGAAGGCTCGCTTACAGACCAGTGGGTCACTCAAAAGGCAGTGACATCATTGAAAAGTCCACCATCACATAGATGACAACTCATATATACTGCCTCATTTTCCCAGTCAACTACTAATCTTTGCAGACAGATGGAATCAGCAAGTGTCTCTGAGTGAAGTCTCAGCCTCCAGCACTTCTCTTACCACTTTCAGACATCAGGGAAGAAAAAAGTTAGGTTAATTGGCATAAAAGATGAATGAAACATCCCATAAGATACAGAGAAAGTTCTGGTCTGCATATAGCTGGGGCAAAACACAATCTTTTGGAATCAATCTTTAGTGGGGAAAAGGTTTAAACAGCAGTGCTGTCGATATCTGAGTAGAAGCAACTCATTAGTTGAATTGGATCAATTGTCAAAAGGCTATTTTGCCTATGCAAAATAAATGTAAGCGAATTGAATAACAGGTCATCATAAAATGTAAACACAAGATAATATTCTCTTGTTCTTTTTTTCTGAAAATGTAGATAACAGAGACCATCATATCCAGTATTACTTTTTTTTAAGCAATGAAATTAACAGCATTTCTTGTGAGGAAAGTTATTTTCCCCACTTGGAAGGAGATCTGAGCCAGAGAAATGAGAACCAAGAAGTTATGTCTGGAAGTAGATTTTTTTTCCAATGTTTTTCCCACTGTGATTCCCGCTGAAAAACAAAAATCTATTTATGTTCAGGTTACTTGCAAGTCGCAATTTTTAGAGAGGCATCTCTTCAGAAATTCTTTAACACCAAGGGAAATTAAAATGTATTATAATCTCTGCTTTTTTTCCTTGAGATTTACAACTTTACATTTGAAGATTGAATGTAGTCCTAATGTAACTCTTCTTTTGGGTAGTCTTTAATAGAGACAGAATTAGTAGATGACCAACAAAATGTTTCTCTGGTGGATGTCTCAAGGGCCAGTGGCACTTTCAAGGAATTTAGATACCATGTTTACATTTTGGACTGAATTTGGTTGAAAGATCATGGTTTTTGAGTGTCCTGAATTTTAAATCATTCTTATTTTGAAGTTAGAACCACACCAACGGCTTGTTTAAAATGGTTAACCCTGGATTTAAAATGAAATTAGTGTAAAAAGAGACGTAAGTAAATTTACTTTTTCTCACCAAACTTTCAAGTACCTTCATTTTGGGCTCTATAGCAATTTGATTATGAATTCCCGGGTGGAATTTCCTGCACATAATGGGTAAGAACCTCTAGCAGTCCACTAATGCCAGAAGATGCTGTAATAATTGTAAATATCTTGTCTGATGGTTTTTAATGACCTAGACAGTAAATCTCCGAGTCCTATGTTAATTTTTTTTTGTTTTGTTTTGCAAGCTGTTGACAGATGATAGAGAAATGCACGATCCCTATTGTTTTCCTAGTCTTTTAAAACTTTGGTGTAAATGTAAAATTAATGACTGTCACAAAAACTGACACAGGAACCCTAGGACTTTATTTTTTATTTTAAGAGCATATTCAAGATTTCTTAGACTCTATTAGGTTCCAATTTCTGCCACCTACGCTATGCTTGGGAGGTCTCATTATTGCAAAAATGACTGTTGGGTTTCCTTTGAATTTGAGTGCTGTGAATCTTTCTAATCAATTATTTTGACATTGGAAATATTAAAAGTTTTCTATATCATCAGGAAAGAGAAACCCAATGTTTTCTTTTAAGCTTTATCTTTTAGTTAGCAGTGACTACAAATAGATTATTATTTCTTAGTCTGCTTCCCCATCAATTTCTTAACAGTGAACGTGAAATGTTTATGAAAGGTTGCTGATGCTTTCTCAATCCAGATTGCTGATTAAGAAGTTTCTCATTTTATACACAACTTTTAGATCTTTAAACAAAACAAAAACTCTGACAGGTCTGAGGAAAACGACTTTGGAATCAATACCATTAAAATAGGCCTAGCCTGAAGTAGCCACAAATTTTTCCAAATAGTCTACCTTTACAATACAAGACAGACATGGCTTTAGTTTTCAATCAAAAGATATTGACTGAAGGCCTGTCGTTCATGAGTGACTGGGATGACTTGGGAATATGCCGTTGCATCTGGGCATCTCAGCATTTCATAATGAGGCCTATAAAGTGGGAGACATAGCTACAAGTAACCTCTATTGCAAATGCAGATTCAAGTCTTCTCACAAATTTGTGAATCAGGACACCTAGGGTGAAACCTAGGAACAGTAGTCATACATACATGCTACAGTTTTAGGAAGAGTCAGCTTAAGATTCACAAGTTTTAGATAAGGAAATAAACTCACAGAGAATTAACAGTTCTCTAAAACCTGGCAAATGAGCTGGGCTATAAGGGAGTGACAGAAGCCTTTTATGACAGAACGACTCCAGAGAAGAAGGGGCATGACTCCACATGAATTCTTCCTGGGGAACATTGAAAGGTGAGGTTTTATCTATGGTGTGAGCACACTATCACGTAGTCACTATTAAGAAGTTCCTAAAATAGTATCGTGGTCCAGGAGGAAAGTTGGTTTCCAAGATCCCACCCGGAGCACCTTCATTAACTTTGGTCCATCCAGTTCTCCTGTCAGTATGCTGCCTCTGTGCCGAAGTTTCATGCAACCAAACTGTCTTAATTTTCAGTCATAATCTATGGATATAAGAGAGCAAGAGAACTGGGAAGGAAAACAACTGGTTATGTGTAATTTAGGCCCAGAAGTAGTATGGTGTAAGTGGACAGAAATCTGAGAGAGTGATAGAAACCTGATTTGTTTTATTCTTTCTTTCTTTCTTTCTTTCTTTCTTTCTTTCTTTCTTTCTCTTTTTTCTTCTTGATTTCTCCTTTCTCCCTATTTCTTTCTCTTTCTATTCCTCCCTCTCTCACTTCCTCCTTCCCTTTCTTATTCTTCCTTGTTTTATCTTACAATGCTGGGATCCAGTATGTGGTCTACCCCGAACCTATAGCCCGACCTTGGAACCTGACTTCTTGATCCAGTGGTAGCTGTATGATCTGTGATCCTTGATGCAGTAATTCCTTCAAGGCCTCAGCTTCGCACTCTGAAATTAAAAGTTCTGGATGACTCTCCAGTTGCATTTCATCTCTGAGACTCATTGGATTTGGGAGTGGCAGTGTTGGACCTAATTGCATGGTTGTTTAGACAAGCCAAGTTCCCTCACTATCCTTAAGCCTCTCCTGTAATCTAGGCAGGAATTAAACTTGTCCTCCACCACTGTCTTGTCTTTTCATTAATTGGATTCTTTGTGTTTGGAGCCCACAGAGCCTTTACTTGGAAAAGCATCATGGATTTCTGTCTTTCACTTCAAAGGAATGTCATGTTGAATGGCCACTTTTTATGTCAATAAGAGTATGTTAGAAGAGTGTAATCCATCACAGTGGCATATCAGCATACATGATCTGGAGGAGACCACTTTTTAAAATTCTCCTCCTCTGTGTGACAAAATGAGTTCCAAAATTTCAGTTATTAGAAATATCATTATTTTCAAATTTTTTTCTTTATAAACACTTAAAAATTTTTAAAGAAGAGTAAATTTTAATGTTTCTGATATTTAAATTCAAGTTTTTCCTGTGTGAAGTAATATTGTATTTGGCAGATAAAACATTATACCGCAACAATTAGATATTCCTTGTTTTAAATTTTAAACACAAAATCTCCAAGTGGCTACACAGAAAATTACAGAATTGATGCAATTCAAGATCTTTGTGCCCTGATTCCTACAATCTCAGAGCTACCTTTGTTTATTTTGAATGTACTGTTCAAACGCAAAAAGACACAGTGCCACCTGGGTTAGGGACAAAACCTGCAGGGGAACCAGCAGCCCCAACATTTTGAACCTTCTCAAGCTGCCAACAAACTCTTGAGGAAGAGACCCTGTGTTTTAAGGCGTAAAGTGTGAGGAGTTCCTGGAAATAAGTGGAAAATTTCAAATTAGCTTACAGACAGGACACCAGGTTTATTAAAGAGTAAGTCATCAAACAGTAGGACATTATGAAACTCACACATACACTTCTAAACCTAAATAGTAACCACCACAGTTCTCTAGAAGAACTTTGGGCATACATAATAATTTTTGAAGGAAAGAGTGCTTGATCACTGACATTGTTTGATATTCTTGATACATGTTAATAATACAAAGAAGATAAACTTTCAGTGAGCATTATTATTATTATTTTAAAATTCCCCCAAAAGCACCCGCCTCAGCTCCTGCAGCTGGTTTGCTCTCCCTCTGACCCACCTGTGGGGACTGCTCACCCAGGTATTTCTAGCATCGTTTGAATCCCCAGTATGTAGTGGTACCTACTTTCCACATAGTAGGTACCCAAGAACTCCTAGTTAAAATATGAATGCCGGTAATGTTCCATTTTTCTCGTGCTCCTTATTTTTTAAAATGCCCAGTGGCAAGGATTATTATCTGCGTTTTGCAATCCATCTTTGGGAAATCATACAACATATTCAAAGGCACTCGGCTTGTGAATAACAGAGCTGGGGTTTGAACTCGGGTCTCTCTGGCTCCTGTATACTCAGATCGGGGACACATACTCAGTTTCTCATCTAGGCCATGGTTTGCGGACACCTCTGATCACTGCCTTTAAAATTTATGATGCCTATGTCAAGCAGTCCCCTTTGTGGATACTATTCAAGCTTGTTTTCATCCTAAATGCAAGTTGGAAAAATGTGTGGCACCGGTGACTGGCACAATCGTTAGGATCCTTAAGCCCATCTGCAGCTCTATTGATATTCATCAGCCCTGCTAAATCATTTACACCATCAGGAAATCATTCTAGAATGACACTCCCTTTCAGAGAAAAGAACCGGGAAAATCCAGAGAGGCGAGAGGCTGAGCCCTGATGGGAAGCAAATAATAGCGGGTAACTGCTCCAGGCCCCGCTGCCAGAGGGACAGGGGAGCTGCTGTCACCCACAGGTTGGAGAAATAAAAACCCGGCCGCGGTGGGATTTTCATTCATATGGCAGCCCAGTCCAGCGCTTGGCAAGTCGCGCAGCCTGCTCAGCCAACCATCTGTTTCAAGGCCTCCTGCATTTTCCCATTCATGTAGCCATTTAATCTGCCCTTGGCAGGACTGAAAATAAAATTCGGGAGGCTCGCTGAGAAATTTGTGTCTCAGAGAAGCCCTGACTGAGATAAACCCGGGCTCTGCTCCCTCAGACCTCTGCAGGAAGCTGTTCCAAGGCCCTCTAGGTCCACGGCTTTTTCTCATGAAAGATAATCCCTCGCACAGTCAGGAGGGGGCACACGCACAGGAAACCGCTGGCTGCAGAGGTGCCCAGGACATAGGGCGCTTCTGATTCACTCCCCTTTCCTGCTGTGGTGATTGGGACCTTGAGGAGACTTGCCTCTCCTCTCCTTTTTTCTTATGCCTAAGGGAGGAGTGGCACTAACACGGAGAAATTGCATTGAACCCTTGAGTTACATGACCACATCCTGAAAGGGCTCAGGAGTTAGGGGAACAACAGGTTGGAAATTTAGAGCAACATGCACTTTGTAATTTCCACTTGTCGACAAGACACCTTTTTACCAATAAAAGCTTTTTAAAAAATGAAAATCTTTATTGGCTTAGGTAGTCTCCATGAAATTTCCGCACAGCGAATCTCAAACACTCGTGCCTACTACATCAGATTTGACCTTATCTCAAAAAATCTCATATAAATTTTTTGAGACAGATTAGTGGTTCTAGACCTCAAATGTCTTGTGAATATCTGAAAAATATGCAGTTACAATTTAGCAAATCTCTATGGGTTCTGGGTGACAGTATTGGAAAAACATGTAACTCGGGTGATTTTAATGAGTCCAAATTTCAGCCTTTATTACCGTTTATCTTGTTGATACCTTGTGAAAGACATACTCGGTTCTTCTAAATGGGCTGTTATCTCTTAACTTGCATTTCCCACACTTGTCTGGTTTTATGACTGATCTGGGCATTGATTCTCCCACTTAAGGGCCACCTGAGCACCCGGAGCTCTTTAAAAGTCTCCAGTGCTGGTTGCCGTTTCCAGGGACTGATCTAACTGGTTTTGGATGCATCCTGGACAGCAAGACAAAATCTCCAACTTATGTAGTTCAACTTGTAATTTTTTAGCTTTACAATGGTGCCAAAACCAATACATCTTTGGTAGAAACTTGTAATTCTGTCCTTGGAATTTTGAATTTTGATCTTTTCCCAGGCTAGAGATAGGTGGTGTGATTCTTTCTCATGATATTGGGCATAGGTGGCCCCCAAGTCAGCCACAGGATCACAAGGCTGAGCAACTGAGACTCTTTACAGTGGACAGTGCTTGCTCTGCAGGTTAAATGTGGTAAACGCATTTTTGAATTTCCAAATTGGGATGGGTTTGTCAGACAGAAACCACATCATGAATTGAGGACCATCTGTATCCCCCAGCTCCTCCGGTGGTGCTAATATGCAGCATAGTTTAGGAGCCATTGGTGACGGGAGCCAAGTTAGAAGTGCAGATGCCCGGGGCTGGGCTAGGCTTACTGAATCACTAATTTTTTTTTTTTTTTTTTCTGAGAATGCAGTTGGCTGAATTTTTAGGCCACACTGCAAGTGAGTCTTCAGATCTGGCAAGTCTGAACCCAAAGACTCCATTTACCTCTTTGTCATGACCATACTTCTTCCCTGTCCCGTGGCAGAGGGAGAGGAGAAACAGCCATTGTGCGAGAGCTGCTGTGGCTGGAGAGACTGTGCTGGTCTGGGGCCAAACCCAGGCTCCCTTCCTGCATCTGCCACCCAATCTACACATGTGGATGTTTCTATAAATCACTTCTGATCTGCGGTTCGCATTCAGGAAGTGTTGTAACTGCTTAACCTTGTAATGATGGAGTGGAGGAAAGGTCTAATTTTGGAAGGATGGCGGCTTGGGCAGTACCGTGTTCCCTGTGAGTCTGAATTTTCTAAATGCAGTCGCTCCACTATTCCAGTGGCTGCTTACCACAATCACACAGGCAGTCTGAGGCACTCTATCCATCACAGCAAATCACTGATGTGATCCACTCAAGAATAAGACTGGACGGCCTTGCTGATGGCAATCTCTGCAGGACCTCCTTGATACCCAAGACAAAAGCAAGGTGGGGGGACAGTGCTTGGCAGGTCATGGCTGTTGACTCAATTAAAGAGGCTCACCTAATCCCAATGTAGTTTACAGTTTAACAGAGGAGACAGGGCGTGCGAAAGCTGTTAGCACACAGACAGCGTTATCCGAGGGTGTGAGTTCTCATGGCCTTGGTTTTAGTGGTATAATAAGGTACGGGAAAGGACTTAGCATGGCAGAGATGCATCACTAGGTGCCATACACAGCATTAGGCCCTGACGTTAATTCACACAATCTGCTCAGCTATCTCCTGAGATATATTTGGTCTCGTTTTACAAATGAGGAAACTGAGACTTAGTTCGTCTTGCAACACGCAAGACTTCTTTCTCTAGTGCCCAAACCCTTGCCTTTTCACCAGTCAAAATTCCACTGGTTCTAAGATCTACCTCCTTCTAGGTCGGCTTCTGGACAGAGCAGAGAGAGAGGTGTGCTTTGATATATCATCAAAGATTACCTGTGAAAGCTGCATAGTGCCTCTCTAACGGGACAGGACAGAAATGAAACTATATCCCCTGCTATGAGCACAGAATTCTGGCTCTTTCAATCTGTAGTTCCTGGCTTGGGAGACTGGTAAGACACCAGTGTTGAGCTCTTTTCCTTCTTCAGAGAGTGCCTTTCTGTCTATAAGGGCTTGAGTTTTCGGTTGCTGGAGTCTTTACAAATCTCTGACATCAAGTGGCAAGTCTCCTGTTATCATCCTTGGGCTCCTGTTTCTGGACCTTTCAGGAAGTACCCTATAGTTTGACCTTTATTGACTTTATGGGTGTTATGGTAGCTATGGTGACTAGAAATCCTATAATGAAAAAAAAGACATTCAGCATTGGCCTACGTTAGAGATTACTAGAAGCTGATCATTAGTCACAAATTTGGGACCAACAGTTTATTTGGGAAATGGCTCAGGGAGCACCAATGGGAGAGTCAGAAAGTGAGACAGAGAAGGGAAGAACGAGAAGCCCATGGAAGGTGCTGTAGGCAATTTGGTCTCAGCCCCACCACAAACCTGGAGGAGACTATGGACAGCAAGTGTGAGAGCAAGGGTGCGGGATATTGGTCCTCCAGCTCTCCATCACCACTCACTGAGGGTTGCTCTTGGGTAAAGTAACGTCCTGTGTGGCGGAGGCCCCAAGGTCTGAGAGGAAGGCTATTGGCATGGTTGAAACCCTAGGAGCCGATGTGGGCAAAGTCTGAACCTACTCAGGGTTAGACTTTCACAAGCCAGTGGCTCCATAACATTGCCTTGAGTGTTCTGATGTGCTGCTTACATGGTATGCACACACTGGACCCAGGGAGAGGATGGTGGGGACTCTGAAGGAGCCAGTGACTAGGGTGATTTGAGAGGGGGAGAACAGATACAGTGAAACTGGAATTTCGGATGAATTTTAAGTAAATTTTTTACTTTTAAGAATAACCATACTATTGCTTGTCGTTTGTCTGAAAATAAGACTTAATGAAGTAATGATCTCTCTCTCTCTCTCTCTCTCTCTCTCTCTCTCTCTCTGTCTCTCTGTCTCTGTCTCTCTCCCCCTCTCTCTCTTTTCTGTGTGGCACTGGGGATGAAGCTCAGGGCCTTCACACTGAGTTACATCTGCAGCCCATTTCTTTTTCCTTTCCTTTCCTTTTCTTTCCTTTCCTTTTTCTTTCTTTCTTTCTTTCTTCTATCTTTTTCTTTCTTTTTGAGCTTGAGACATGTCTTTCCAAGTTGCTAAGTTGCTCAGCCTGGGCTCAAACTTGTGCTCCTTCTGCCTGAGCCTCCCAGAGTGCTGGGGAGACAGGCCTGCCTCACTGTGCCTGACTTCTATATTTTTACTTGCTGAACCTGGCAACATTACCTATAGATCCTCTCTCAGTGGAGTTAGCATTGGGGAGGCCATTTTGGTCTCCAACTCTCCAGCACGCTACAGTGTCCAAAACAAACTATAGGGTGTAAGGCTAAGGCAGCAGGAATATGTCTGCTTGAGTATGTGGCGAAGGCAGAGAATGTGAATAAAAAGAAAGGTTTTGAAGGAGAGAGGATGCTGGTCTTTGGAAAAAGGAGGAGTAATTATTAGAGCCTTACAGCCTATAAATAACTTCTAGAGATCACGGTGTTGTTTATGGTTTTTTTAAAAAACCTTATTTAATTAATTCTGCTTAAATACTACCTACTATATGCAAAGTTCTTCCTACCAATTGTGTCATGTTTGCCTCCATCATTGTTAGCACTTGAGGAAAACGAGACTCTCGGGAAAGCCACGTCCAACGTGAGCTAATAGGTGTTGAGCCTGGATTTCTGGTCCCAGGTGCCGGGACCTTTGTGCCACAGCACAGCTGCCTGTAACAAGGGCATGTCTGATGTCTTGCAGTTGCCAGCCAAGGTTTGGCCAAGTCAGTATGAATTTTGTCCTGTGTGCAAAATGGGATTACAGACAGTTTTTAGCCCACTAATGGATTGATGTCTAAGTCATTCTGCAAATGCTGTAATATAGCTGAACTACATGTCTCATATTAATAAATAGCACACATTCCTTTGAAAATGCTGCCTCTGTGGGAAAACACCCTGCGTTGGAACTGGGAATGCAGGATCAACTCACTCCTTACACGGTCACTGTGAAAACAAGACTTTCTTCTTCTCCAAGGCTGATCTACCCAGGAATTCTTGCAGGGAAAGGCAGCTACTTCTGGGAAAGGCCCTTTCAGCAGAAAAAGTGGCTGAAGAGGGACATGCTGCCTCCTGCGCACAAGGATTGAGAGACTGTGGCACATCCAGAGGATTTGGAGGCTCTGACACATCACTTGAAAAATGAAGAGCTGGAGAAGCCACAGACCTGGCTGCTAGCCTCTGTCCTTACCATGAAGAAAGCTATGACCACTGGCCTTGCTGTTCTGACCTGGAAACTTGAGGGTTCTGTGGCTTTCTCTTGGGAGAGGAAAGAAAGAGGGGCTCTAGCAGCTGCTATTCTTGCTAAGTGTAGAGGGCAGACATCTCTAGAAAGGCAAGGCGATGGGTGGCGGGAGTTCAAGGTGTGGCCCCAGGGAAGCCCTCAGCACAAGCCACAGCCTGACCCAGTGCGGAGGAAGTGGGAACACTGGGTAGAAGAAACAGCAGCCATGTTTGTGCTTCTTTCCCCAGTTAATGTGATCCATCCCTAAATTCCTGAGGGCTGCCTGTGCTTAACATTGGAGGTTGTTCTTGAATCCAAGATAAAATGATGAGCTCAACAAGCCTGATGTCAAAAGAAATTTTGCAACCATCCCTATGACCCTAAACCAAATTCTGAAATTAACCAACCAGTCAATGACGTGGTGCCTAATGGGGACGGGGGCAGCCCTGTGTCAGGTATTAATGAATTCAAAGAGTCACTTTATATCAGAGAGGCATGAGTCATGAGCTCAGCCTTCCAAGAAGGTTTGTGAAGGGGGAGCCCAGGGAGGATGAATGTAATTATCTAATGCAATGGCAGCCTCAATAAAGGATGACAAGGGATGGGCAATAAAAGAAATACTAGAACATCTGATTAAGACACCAAAGGTAAAAACAATAGTGATCATTCTCAAGTGACTGGAGATACAGCTTCTTTCTGGGGACTTGGATTGAGTCACTTCTGTTCATTTCCATCATCCTCCCCTGTGCAGACTGCATGAAAGCTCACCATGAAAGAAGTCTTGCTAAATTTTAAACCCACTATCAGATTTACACAAAGACAGAAGGGCAGGCATGGATTGAAGTCATGGAATTAAGGAAACGAAGATTTCAGTTTTGATAAATCAAGTAAAATTTGTATCCCAAAGGAGGAAATAGCAGCAGATGTCTTTCCCCCCAGAAGATAGTCCAGGTAGGCTGGTGACAGGCTCCTGTTCCATAAACCCATCCTTGAGGAAAAAAGAAAAATGGGCCTTTCCCAGGAGCTAATCTTGACATATCCGAATCTGAAACTGGGGAAGCAGTTTTCTTTTGAGAAGAAAATCAACTCCTGGATGACTAAGCCCGACAGGCTCCATAGTTCTGCGTTGGACCCACGGTCTAAAGGGCATGCAGTTTCTGTTCTGCCTTCCTCCACTTGGGCTGCAAGGAGCAACGACCTACCCTAAGGTCAGAATACTCTATTTCATGTCTGTCACGAAGTCTGTTGGAGGCTCAGCGTATGGGTCACGTTTCCAATAATATGTTTTTGTCTGAAACTTGCATTTTCTGAGAATGAAAAAAAAAATTTTTTTTAGTCTGTTAGGAGGCCCCAGACTCTGTCATTGTGCAGATTAGAGATTGAGAACTGGGGAGGTAAATGCCTTCCCAGGGTCCTTGGGGTGACCTGCAGAGCCCAGGAATCTAACAAGTCACTCTGGGCCATGTCCAGTGGCTCTTCACCCACTGTAACACTTGGTGCCATACTTTTCTTATTTGATCTTAGTGAACAGAAACAAGGGTGGCAGTGAGGAGATGGGTGTTTAAGGTAATCACTAGTGTTACATTTTTAGACCTGGAATCTCTATTCTCTGAATTGAAAGGGGGAACTGAAATTCTTTTCCAAGTGAAAATTAGCCAGTACATAGATGTGACTTTGGATTTTATCATAGTTATTTTGTGCTGCCACAATAGAATACTACAGACTGGGTAATTTATGAAGAACAGAAATTGATTTCCGCTGTACTGGAGGTTGGGAAGTCCAAGGTCAGGGTGTCAGCGGTTTCAGTTGTGGAGGGCTGCGTCCTCTGGGGAAGAGGAGCACGGTCCTCACATGGCCGAGGTGGAAGGGCCAGGGAGCAAGTGAGCCTACATTGCGTGAATCCTTTATATTGGCTTTAATCCTAATCATTAAGAAGGAGCCTCGTAGCCTCATCACTTCTTAAAGTTCTCCCCTCTTAACACTGCAACACCTGTGTTATGGAGAAGACACATTCAAATCATCACTGTTTTGGCTTCAAGTGAGTTTTTTGTTTATTTATTTTATCCTGCTCAATCTAAAATCCACTTAAGAACCAGTGAGCATTTACCCTGGGCACTGCAATGGATTCTCTCAAAGATTCCCACCCCTGCCTCATAGCCCCTAGGGCATATTAGAGCTACGAAGAGATTGGAATATTTTCCAGAGCAGAGAATAAGAGGAGACTGGATATGACTTTGGAATTGACTTCTCCTAAAACTAGAGCATCATCATTGCCTCTTGAGGTGACTTGTCTGGCCACCCATGCCTCAGGCTGCAGCCATCCATCACAAGCCTGGAGGAAGGACAAAACGGAGCCTTCTGAGATTGGCTGTCCTTGGAGCAGGAGCTGTTTTCACTCGGCAATCCTCACTGCATTTGCAAAGGTCAGTGGTGTGCTGCAAACCTTCATCTAATTTTTTTCTTTGGTTTCTTTTCAAAGATCAGGAATCACAGCCTTAAAGGGAAGGGGCACAGATTTTCATCACATTCCTCCTATGCAGGGCCTCAGGCAGTGGACACGTGAGTTTAGTTTTGTCACTGGTTGCTCTAATTGCTCTGTTTGAGTAAGATCAAACATTCTTCTCTCAGAGGGAAAGAAACATAGTCACGATGTTTGCATTCTAGAGTTGCATCGGTCAGGCACACCTGGCCAAAATGCTTAACTTTTGGACATTTGGCTGCTGAAACTGCCATCTACCTGGTCTCCCTTGCTTTATTTTTCCCATTCTGTCTCTCCTTTACACAGAGGCCAGCTGCCTCTTGTACCATTCAGAAGGTATCTATCCCCTACCTCCTAATTCAAACTCTTTCCCTTAGAACTATGTGCCTCTGTCCTAGCTCACCATTCCGTGATCTCTGTAAATCCATGTTATTTTAGAATTCTCTATGCTTACCCTTTCTCTTTCAGCTGTTTCACCTATCTGCTTTTTTCCAGAGTAGTTCTCTCACTTAAAACATAGCTCTGGAACACTCTCCCTACGGATCTGTCAGCTAAAACCCTACTATCAACACTCAGCCAAATATACAAAGTCTAATGTTGCTTTTATACAAATGGGGACGGTGATGAAGAGATGCTGGTACATCAGACTTAGAGTTAGGCGCAAGATTGTGTGTTAGGCACATGAATCCTTTTCTCAAACCCACCCTTAAGGCAGGTGACATCATTATTCCCATTTTTACAAAGCAAAAAGAAAAACCAAACACGAAGAGATGCTCTGACACTTTACTCCATTGTGTATTGTGGTAAATCATACCCGTTTTGCATCTCTCTTCTGAGATCCTGAGAGCAGGGGTCATCTTTTCCCCACCCGCAAAGTCTAGTCACAAGAATTCAGCTGTACATTGAATAGTCTTCTTGCCTGGTGACTTAAGTTTACATTGAACAGATCAAAACTAAAATTAAGGGAGAAGACCCATTTGGCCAGGCAGATGGAAGTATCATGAATGTGCCTGAAAGAGCCAAAAAAAAAAAAAAAAAAAAAAAAAGTCTATGAAGCAGTCCTTCACGAGGCTATCAGTGACTCAGGGCAGCTCTAGTCTGCAAGCCTGCTGAGGACTGGTCGTGATTCTGATGGGAGTAAATGGGTAGGGCTGGGTCCAGAAAAAGAAAACAAAAGACTTGGAATTTGTATCTGCGTGCATCATAGTAAGGATACTAGGAACTCAGGCTTACTAGAGGACCATTGGGTCTAATCAAGACTGATCAACTTTACCAGTCACACCCCAGGAAGGATGGATGGCCAGCCTCTCCATGTTCCTTGATTTTCTGTGTTATGGAAGATCACAGAGCCATGGCTTCCTGGAGGGGAGCTTGGGCCTTCTGTCCCACCTTGTAGTAAAATCATCATTTCTAGGGTCACAGGAATTCAAACTAGATGTTGCTACTTATCAGCCAAGCAACTTGAGACAAGGGACTCATTCTGAGTCCTGGTTTTCATCTCTATTAATAAGACGCACACGTTTGTATTTCAGGGTTGGTACCAAGACTGGACAAGTCAGTGTATCTGGGCCAGCAGTGCAGAGCTTAGTCTGGAGCTCAGTGAAGGGATAAAATGGAGGCAGATCTCAGGCCCCAGCAGTACATGTAAGCTCATTCTGGACACTGCCCTGTTCACATACAGCGCTTCTGCCCTATGGAGGCCCCAAGCTTGTGGGTGTCCTTAGATTCAGCATTGCTTGGCAAGGTTTCCCTGTGGCCGGGAGAGGCCTGTCAACAGTGGAGCCAAAGCCATAGTGTATTCTCCCTGGGCAGTCTTTCCAATGGCTTTGAGCAGCAGGATCTTGCTCTGTTCCTGATACCCCATAATAAGAAATGATATATTTTGATAGTTCTTTGATTTTTTATCAGACCTTTGTATGCATAAGCTAGAAATTTGGAGAACACCACTATAATTTGAGGCTTGTGGTAAAGTGCAAGTCAGATGCTGGATGTAACTCACCACCACTGTGTGTTCTCAAGTCTTCCACGTGTCCTTCTTTGTTTTTCCATGAGTTTTTCTTGGGATGTTCTATTTCCTCTCCTACTCCCATATTCTTCTTCTGAATTCAGGCAAAAGATAATTTGCCTTTGAAAATTGCTCTTGGAATCTCTCATTACATTTCTTACTCTTTGCTCACCTAAGCCCAGACAGAGGTCAACACAGAGGTCAAAAGAGACCCAGTAACACGTGTAGAGTGAGTTACAAAGGCCACTTGGCAGCACCCTATGAGAAGACGGGTGTTCCCGGAACACAGCCTGTCCTGGGGTCCTGTTTCCTGTTGCCCTGTACCCACACCCACCTTCCCCATGGTTCCTAGACCCCTATGCCTCTGGCGCTATTGTTTTTCTCCAAACTGACTCAAATTTTTAGTTGCATACATTGATTTTTAAAAGGAAGTTTACCATCATTACTTTAATGAAAAATCCATTACTAAGAAGTTATGATGAAAGACAATCAAAATATGGAATTCTAACTATAATAGATATGCTCCCACTAGAGAATTTCTTTGCCAGGGCAGATAAAACAAGATGGAAGTCTGCTCTCTTTAATTACAGAAGAGGAATGACAGGTTCTAGAGATGCTAAAGGTCTAGAAGACCTAAAATAAAGCATATTTTGGACTGGATTCCAATGATATCTATACTGTCTTTCTATTGCTGAGGTGAATTTTCCCCCACTGCAATCAGCCATGTGTGCTCACACTTTGAGGCCACTTCAGTCCACGGTGCCACACCTCTACCCCATGTCTCCTTCAAGGTCAGCAAACTCTTACCTTTTCATGCGCAGCAAGACCCATCAAGAGTTAAAATTAAAAAGCTTCACGGACATTTGTTTCAAGACAAAATATCCCAGGAGTGCTCAGCTCGCCTTCATTTTCACAGTAGACTCCATGCTGAATGTAAGCATAAATCTGGTAAGTTTTCTGGAGGACTATTTTGTTCGCCCAGCAACAATGTCAAGATAATTAAATTTTAGATAATGAATCAGGGAAGTTGATCTCAGCGGTGGAAAATGTTTTGATTTAAATTGCCAATATACAGTTACTTTCAGTTCTTGGAAGCCACTGCCAACTGCGCCTGCCGGAAGTTACATTCTGAATAGCTTGCTATGATTGATGCAGGCATTAGTCATTAAAAAAAAAAAATCTTGAACTAAGTAATTTGCATCTGAAGGATGACATCAGTTAACACCGTGAGCTTGTTGTTTTAGAAAATGACCACTAGATGGCGCACGTGCAATTCAAAAATTAAAGGAAACTCCACTGTGAGGTACAAGCACGTTACCAAAGAATCCATTGTACTTACAAACCCGCATCTACACCCGCGAGAAGACAGTACTTGCTCAGAAGATGGTTGTCGTCGTCGTCTTCTTCTTCTTCTTCTTCTTCTTCTTCTTCTTCTTCTTCTTCTTCTTCTTCTTCTTCTCAGACTTTGATTTTCCTCTCCCTTGTTCCTCAGGACAGCTCGTTTCTGCTCTTTAGGCAGTGTTTCTGTGGGAGTCCATCTCTTCAAACTTGTAGAGTGTCATGACTCTATTCCAAGCCCCGACTGAGTAGAAATATGTGTCCCTGAAGACGTGGGTCCTTTGTTCCCCTGCCTTGACCCCACTCACTCCCGAGAAGTGTGGCGCTGTGCCTGCGAGCCCCATTCCCCGATGCCAGTCCCGGGCAGCCCGCAAAGCAGCTTGATTTGTAGGACACTCCTCTCCGTGATTACACACCATCTTTATTCTCCCGTATGATGAGAGCAATAAATCTTTAAAGTTTTTCTTTTTTTTTTTGAGAAAAGTCCATATCAATGGAGTACTTGTTCTTGTACCAACTCTTTAAATATGGCAATAATGAGATATATAAACCCCGTTCTCAAAGAGCGGACAGGAAGTAGGAATGACAGCTTCACGCAATTGAGTCTAAAACAATAGAATTCATTGAAATCATCGCAGCAGGTCAGTGAGTGTATGTGTATGATGCGGAGCTATTCCTTCTCTCACAGGGTGTGTGGGAATGAGTCTCGGTTGCGTGTGTTCGTGAGTGTGGTCTATACCTGTGTCTGTGTGGAACACAGGGAAAGGGCAGAGCAGAATTGAAACATTTGCTTATTTTCTTTCTACCCTAATAGGTGTGTCAACTAAATGAAGCACAGAAGAGCTGAGGTTTCCTGGCTGCGGCCCCAGAACCTAAGAACCCGAAGCTGTGTTCCGGGTGGCCTCTCCTAATTTGCTAAATAACCCTGGGCCAGTCACTTAACTGCCCCAAGCCTCAGCTTCTCCATCCATAATGGAGGGTGGGAGGTTGTGGAGAGCTCTCTCCCGGATTCTCTGGGACGTTGTGAGGGTTAATGGGGAGAGAAAGGCAGAGAGGGTCTGTAGTTTCTCTAAGAAAGGTGTCGCTTTCTCTTGGATGAGAATCGTAAAAATAGAACAAACACACTCTGGCAATCCAGACCACAGTCACCGTGTGGGTTGCCACATTTTCTGTTTCAAAGAAGGATTGGCAGGGTCAAAACAAAAAACAAATGCTTAATAAAGGCTTTGTTTGACAAAATTCTCATTGGATTTTTATCTGATTAGTCTATGTCTACAGATGAAATTATTTTAAATGTCCTAAAAGAATGAAGAGGAAAAACAAACAAACAGTTCTGACCCAAGATGCTGGGTACTCTTGCCTGACGCCTTGTTGCACAGAGAAGAGAGGTCTCCTCTGACAATTAGCCTTCTATTTTGGTGACAGTAATTATCACCGTTAGGGGCTTTGCTTTCCCTCTTATGATGAAATATATATTCATGCGGCAGAAGCCCCTATCTGAGGACGATTTGGGCAGGGCCCAAAATGCAAGGAAAGGATCGATTTTAACCTATTTTAAAACATTTGATCTAATTTGATATTTCTAGTTTTCAACGGCTTACAGCAAATAGATGAAAATAAATGTCTTGTCACATGTTGTGCTGCGGACTATGCCTTTTGGTTTTCAAAGACTCCTGAAAACAGGAGGAGAATCCTCTATTAGCAGTGTCTGATGCCTCAGGATTTTCCAGCTGTCATTGTTCAAAGGTCTATTTTTTGGAGCCTTGTGGAATGACCAAGTGGATTATTTGCTCTAAAACGCTGTAAGTGGTCGGTTTCTCAGAGTCCTTTGGCTATAATCATAAAAAAGAGAAGGGGGCAGCAGGTCACTCCAGTATTTGGGTGGAGGGGGTATAGATTTTTGTGGAAATTTTCAGGGCAGATATCTCATTCTGATGTTTGACGAAGAAGAACAATAAACAATCAGAGATGGTGCTGCTGCTCTTTTCGTTTCTGAAGTGTAATTATTATAGTGGCCTGCTGCCTTGATTAAGGCTTTCCTCCTTAAATAATTAATTTGCCTTTATGCAAGTGTATTTGCCTCTGATAAATCCTAACACATAGCATTGAGAACCTAGGCTCAGCAAACCCACTTTCAAGCATATAAATAATTGCCTTGGAATAATTAACAATTAACCTTGGCAAAAGGAGGGCTAAATATTAGGATACTGTAATAATGCAAAACAGATATTAGCTGTTTAGTGTTAGAAAATGTCATAAACATATACGTGTTTATAAACTTACATTCAGGGAAGTTTAGTTAGCTGGATTATGTTAAGAGGTACAAAAGAATAGTTTTAATGGAAATATTTAACCAATTTGCTTCGATCTATTCCAAAAGCATTTATGTTAACCAGATTTTTTTTTCTTTTTGTTCTTTTATTTTTATTTTTTTAATAAATGACCTGGATTTGAGAACTGTGTTTCAGAGTATAAATGGCTTACAGGGAACTTTACCCCACCAGTAGCAAAACTTCAGCTCATATGCTCAATAATAGAGGGTAAGCTGCATCTTCTTATGTTAAGAATTTGGATGTGGAATACACACCAGCACTATCCCAGCCACGGGGTTGCTAGGTTCGTGGAGGATTGATTTTTTTGTTTGTTTATGTGCTTGTTTGGTAAAGAAACATGGAAAGAGAAAACTTGTTCTCTGTGCTTTGCCTCTTTTCCCGACCTCTCTCCTCGGGTAAGTGGATTCTTAGAACGCTATGCCCTCATTTTCTGTGGAGATATGGAGGATCTGGCTGCTTTCTCAGGATTGTTCTCTTTCCTGTCCTCTCAATATAGCCATGGGAGCTCGGGACAGTAGACAGAGGAGGTTATGGAATGTCCTTCCATCTCTTAGTCCAACCCACCAGTCACTAGAACCTCCACTTTGTCTCCATGAAACTGACCCCTCCATAGCAGCTGCCTCAGGTCAAGAATACTTCCTTCAGTGTCCACAGACACACTCTTAATTCTCACTGATTTTCTGACTTTGAGGTCATATTTACCAACAGGCTGTGTCCCCTAGAAGTATTCTAGGCCATGCATTTAAGGAAGAGCCATTGCCAGTCACATCTGGTACAGGCGATTAAGCCTTGTTCCCTCCTAACCAGAGCTCAAACTCCACCATTAGTTCTTTTCCTCTAAGTTTCTAAAGCCATCTTGGTGTTGTGATTTCTATACTGGAAGAAACTTTCTTGCTGGTTTAACAAAGATAGATGATGTCTCTATGAGTATCACTTTTTTCCTTTTTTGTGGTGAATTTAGTCTCCTTGTTTCTTTGTTTTGTTACTGTTGATGTTGTCCTTGTGCACAAAAATCCATGCAAAAAGCCAGACTAATATTTTGAGATAGCCCATGTAGACTTTTGTTTTTGTGAAAGAACTTCCTTTCTGTTACTGGATTCCATCCTTAAAGATAACTGTAGGGACATTTGGATAAACAATGATAAGTAAGAAACTAGAGGTGGCACATTTCCCCAAGCTCCAAGATTTTTTGACAAGCCAACTTTCAGGAAACACCTCTCTGAGCCGTTTTGGTAAATTTTCCACTGCATTAATTGCTTTTAGATGGTCTGTATCACAAGCAAGGCAAGGAGAGAGGCAGAATACATTTCCTCCGGATGAGCTATGTCCTGAAGTGATATTCCCAGCAAGAGAATGGCGGCCCAAGCAAAGAGAGCCAAGAATTGTCAGCATTTATAAGGAATATTGATTGTGTGTTGGACTAATCCATTTTCTGTTGCTATAACAAAATCCCTAAAGCTGGGTAGTTATAAAGAAAAGTAAATTTAGCTCACAATTTTAAAGGCAGAAAGTTTAAAAGCCGCTTGCCCATCTGTCCTGCCTCTTGGAAAAGCTCCCTTGCCTGCATTACAACATGGTAGAGGAACAACAGGAAGGGAAATGGCCACATGAAAAGACAGCGAGAGTTGTGGTGTGCTGGCACAGGTCTGTAATACTAGCACTCCGGGAGGCTAAGGTGGGAGGATCACAAGTTCAAGCCCAGGGCAACTTAGTAACTTGGTGAGACTCTGTTTCAACTGTGCTCCCAGCGACCGAATCATTTCTCAGCAGGCTCCACCGCTCACCTGAGGCCACTATACCAAGGACCAATCTACCAGCACTTGAACCTCTGGGGGTGCTCTCAATTCATACCCAAGCCATAGATTTTGTCTTCCTGGGACTGAACAGCTGAGGAATGGGGACGGAGATCAGAAAACCATGGGACAGGGTGTTTTCAGAAACGTTATAAATGGTTATATTAAAACAATGTAGATCAGAAGCCTGGAAATAAAATATCAAGAGGAAAGGAGCAGATGAACTCTGGAGGTTCATAATTTCAAGGTTTCCTTGAATAACTGAAGTGATAAAGCAAGGAGAGACTTGGAGGATATGAAGTAAGAGTGTATTAGCTTGTGGCTTGCCTGCTCTAAGAGAGTGCTTTTTTTTTTTTTTTGGATGTTTGTTTTTTTGATTGCTTTTTTTTTTTTTGCCAGATTGCATGTTTGAAATTTTCTTTTTTGATCTTTAAATAGTCCTACGGGAAACACTTATAAGGCAGACAAGATGTTTGCAAACTTTTGTGTATTTCATTAAAAAATAAATATTACAGGGGTGGTTGTCGACCAGATCAGTCGCTGCAGTGTAATTAGCTAAGCAAATCCAGCCTTCCCTCTGCTGTGATTATAGTGAGGTCTATAACCTTGGTTTTTCCATCAGTAAATTGTGGATGCTACATTTTCACAACTAGCTGAGTTGGTGTTTAAAAGGGCTTTAAACGCTTCTAGAACTCTGTGCTGTATTATAATAAGATTTATAGCTCTGTACATTTTGTGCAGTGATAGAAAGTTACTGCTCTGTATCATCATTATTCTGAAATCTTCAGGTCTTTGCAATAATTCAGGACTTTGACAATGAAGGATTTAGCCAAAGAATCTGGCATATTGCTTGGCTCTCATTCTGGGTAAGGTTTTGAATTAATCCAATTGAAACTTTAAGAATCAGTGCCTATATTTTTTCATATTATGTGCGATTATTAAATTTTTATACCCATGCGTATTTCTTAACCCTTTATAGACACTGAAAAACATACTTCCCCTATAGTTTCTCCTAAGTAGGTTTTAGTGACTGCTATTAAAGTGCCTTGCTCTCATTGACAATTGACAAGTTGACATTCAATACTTATCAATAAGCAAACAGACATAAAGGGCTAGGTTTGCCTAACTGACAAATTGTCTCTGTGATAACTATTTTCAGCATGTTTTCTTTAAATTGAAATTTTACTTTCACTAGAAGGAATAGTTGAGTGTCAGGTATTTCTTTCTTTAAATCGTAGTGTAGTTTTGCCTAAAAAAAAGAGAGGAATGAACACTTAGGAGACCATAGATTTGCAGTCAAATCCTACAGCTTTGTGCCTGTGATATGGAAACATAATCTTATGATTATGCAATTTATTGAACAAGACAAGGAAGCACTTTTTTTTAAAGATTGCATTCTCAGGGAAAGTGAAGTACTGTTTGTTGGAACCCTACTGTGATCTCGACTCTGTGCTAAGTGCTTCCTTAAATTGTGAAATAAAGCAATAATAACAACTACAAGACCATGGCATAGTATAGTGGTTAAAATGTGTCCCTCAGAAGATATATTCACGTTCTAACACCCTAGTGCCTACAAATGTGTCTGCATCGAGAAGGAGATGTTTGCAGATGTAATCATGTTAACATACAGCCATAATGAAGTAGGATCCCTCACAATCCATTACTGGTGTTCTTATAAGAGAAAGGAGAAGTTCTGTACAGAGACACAAGAGGTACAAACAGGGAAGAAGGTCTTGTGAGGACAGAGGGAAAGAGTGGAGTAATGCAGTAGAAGCCCACGAATAGCAAAGATTGCCTGCAACCACAAAATCTAGAAGGAGGTAGAGCACTGTCTCCTTTGCAGCTTCCTGAAGGGGTCAACCCCGCCCACACTTTCATTTCAGGCTTCCAGCTTCCTGAACTGTGACAGAATAAGTTGCTGTTGTTAAGTCACCCAATAGGTGCCGTGGTGTCATAGCAGCCCCAGGAAATTAATTTGCAAGAGTATTAAGATATTACTTCTATTTCCCTACAAGAAACTTGACCAAGATTATCTAGTCAGTGATGGTATTAGATCCAGGACACCTAGGTCTACAGTGCAGGCTTTTCCCAACAGTTGCTAAATTACTGTCACATGATTTTGCAAATTTGACCTCCTTTGAGTCTAAATCCTATGGGAATAGGCTTATGACCTCATGTTCCCAGGGTGGGAAGGTCATGTTGTAAAACATGACTTGTTTTTAGTGCTTAAAATAGCAAAGACCCAATAGACTGTGGCTAACTCCTAAAATATAAATATAAATACCATAAAATATCTCTTACAGCAGAAAAGTAATGTGAAGCTATGCATGAATTAGTTGAATATTAGACACATACTACACTTTGATGAGACTTATTTGTTAAGCTGTGTCTTAACATTGAATTCCTTGGACAAATAGCATATTCATGGACAATCACTCTTGCTTTAAATGCCAGCTATTTTTTTTTTTCAGAATATGCTTCCTCCCCGAAAAGATTCATTGTTTTCCCTAAAGCTGATACATGTAATGTTTAATTGCGTCTGCTGTAAACTATAAATAATATTAGCTTGTTTGGAAGCGGTTATTTGTAAAAATAGCAAAGTGAATGTGGATCTTTTTGGTGTTTGTAGCTTTCCTGAACTTGAATACATTTAAAACATGTGACCAATAAGGATTAATTTTCTAGTACTAGAACTTTTTGATTGAAGTTGTCTGTTTTCCTCCAAATGAGTGGGCCACAGGTCTAGGAACTCAAATCCATAGGTTATGCGTGAAACATGAGATGATTTAGTTCTAGTGGAGAGGGAGGAAGAGGGCTGGTACAGGACTCCTGGACATAGGAGGTCTCCATTAGGCAGGGAACAACACATGCTGACCATCTAGGAGAGTGAGGAGGATAGAGTCCTTCTCTTGGTTTTATGAACTCCAAGAAAACCAACTCCTTTGTCTCTCAGCAATGGTCACAGATACCAGGATGCACAGTGGAAAACCCTCGCATACTTTGTGAGCTCTGGAAAAAGCCAGTCTTCAGTAACTCTTCGAAGTCAACTTTGACTACTAGCTTCAAATGATGTAGTACAGTCAGCTGTATAAGCAAGCTATACCGGTCAGGTCTGTAAGTTTCAATCACTTTAGAACATAGGTACGTGACCAAAACAGAGACTTTGAGCAAAGTACCACTTACTTGGAGAATCTCGGGCTCTGGGAAAAGGGATACAACAGCAATGAAGTGTTTAAACTTCTATTCCCAGCCGCATCTCGTCCCTGTTTTGCCCTACAGAAGCGAACCCCACACAGTATCTTCTTTGAGACAGCCTTGCTGGAGTTCCACGTTTCCCTGCTCGTCCCGCAGCTAAAGCAGAGGGCAGAAAAGCTCAGCAAAGCCTGTTCTCCAGAAGTCTGTGGACTGCTAGTGAGCTGAGTCCCACGGAAGCACTGCTCTCGATCAGGTAGAGTCGATGGGGCAGAGTGGAAAGTGACATCAGGGTTCCTGAGAAGAGCGTGTATGGGTTCCCTCAGAATCCTGGGCGTGGCAGAGAAAGCTGTGCCCGTTTCTCCCCTTGCAACTTCCCCGCACAGGCAGGTGCTCCTGGTATGCTTCCTTCTTTCCCATCAGCACGAACAGGTTTCCACTTCCTTCGTATACAACCTTGTCAGAGAAGGAGTCCTGAGAAATAAACCCCAGTTTCTTAGGAGCTTTCACAGTTCCAGTGAAAACTTGAGGAAAAGCACGATTTCTCTCTTTCCCCATTTTGAAATTAGGAAAACACGGGGCAAGCAGATGGTTCGCTTGGAGACAGGCACGTACTTCCACGTGCAAGGAGAAAGCAATGTCAGTTGTTCCTCTTCCGTCTTCTTGACTGTGTTCTACTCCTGTTTTAATTCTCCATCCACTCGCTTCTTGGCTTCTGCTTCTGGATTTAGAAAAAGGGCTTGAACTTATGTAAAGACAATAATAAAATACACACTTTCGCACCAAATTCTGAGAATAAACCTTTCTTACTTTGCTGTATGTCTCTCAGACCTTTTATTAAAAGCTTTACTGTGATATAATTTACATACTCTAATTCATCTTTTAAAATGTCCAATTTAATGGGTTTAGGTACATTACTTATTTTAATTAATTTATAGTAAATACATATAAAATTGCCATTTTAACTCTTCTTAAGCATAGGATTCAATGATGTTGATGACATCATATGCAGCCGCCAACACTATGTGTGGATTATTTATTAATATAAACATGAACTCCTTAACCATTAAACAATAATTCCCAGTCCTGATTCCTTGGCTATCTAATCTCCAACCAACTACTTGTCTTTACGACATTGTTTTTTTAACAAACATTTTATATGAGGATAAAATGTAGAATCATACAGTATTTTTTGTGTCAGTTTAAATTTACTCAGCAAATGTTTCCAAGGTTATTCTATATTGTATCTTGTATCAGAATTTCATTTTTTAATGGCTAAGTAATTTTCTATTCTAGGTATACGCCACATTTTGAGAAATCCAATCATTGGTTATATACAAGAGTTGTCTCAACCTTTGGCTAAAGTGGATAATACTGCAATCACCGTTAGCATAGAGGTATCTGTTTAAGTCCCTGCTTTTAAATCCTTTGAAATCATCACTAGATGTGAAATTTCTGGATCACACGGCAATTCTATGTTTTACTTTCTGTGGAACTGCCAAACTGTTTTCCAAAGTAGTTACATTATTTTATATACCCACAGGAGTTTATGTATGAGGGCCTCAATTGCTCCAAATCTTCACCTACAGTTATTTTCTGATTTTTTTTTTTTGCTTTCTTTTTTACTTTTTGTTTTGTTTTGTTTTGTTTTTTTAAAGCAGCCACTATAGCTGGTGTGAAGGAAAGTAAGTGTCTTTTTGTGGTCTCTAGGTACATTTCCCTACTGATTGGTCCTATTGGGCATCTATCTTGTCACGTGCTTATTCACCATTTGGTGTGTCTCTTTTTTTGCAAATGTGTTTATTTAATTTTTTTTCTTTTCAAAATTGGCCTACATGTCTTTTTTCTTATTGAGTGATAAGAGTTATTTATACATTTTGGATGTTATATTCTTAAAAACACATGATTTACAAATATTTTCTTCCACTTGTAGGCTATCTCAAAACTCTTGATTACTGTTCTTTGATGAAGTCTATTTACTTTTTCCTTTGTTGCTCTTGCTTTTGGAGTACAGATCTTCTTAAAATATAATTGAAGTGAGGTGGAGAAACATCCCAGAGCTAGGAGCACTTGCCTAGCAAGCACAAGGCCCTGGTTTTGACTCCTCAGCACCACATAATCTGGGTATGGTGAAGCATGTCTAATCCCAGCAGTCAGGAGGCTGAGGCAGGAGGATTACTGTGTCTTCGAGGCCAGCTTGGACTATGTAGTGTGTTCAGGAGCAGCTTGAACTATAGCATGGAACTCAGCCTCAATAAATAAATAAATAAATTAATTAATTAAATAATAAGTAGAGTGTAAATGATAAAGATATTGTTCCCCCTGGTTTTTTTTTCTTCACTTTAGGCTTTATTTTTCTCCTTGGAGGCTATCACTATCATGAATTTGGCGTGACATTACTTATCTGTGTTAATATATGTATATAAATAACAACAAGCATTCCTTTACTTATTTTAAAATAGTACATAAGTTATGTGCTTTTTATGTACTTTTTTGGGTCTACATTAGAGAACCCTCAATGTTGCTCCATGTTGACTTAGTTCATTCTCTTTCATTACCTCATGTATTTAGTCACATGATCAGGGAGTGGCTTCGACAGTGGACAAGACTGGTGGCAACCTATACTCATTGTAAACAAGTCTGAGTACCTGTGCATACCTGTGTGTACCTGCAAAAATCTGGCTTGAATACCAGCCTACTTTCCACATTATTTGCTTATTCTGTTATTGTAAAAATTTAGATTGCTTTCAGTTTATCACTATTATAAATAATACTGCTGGAAATATTCTAGCAAGCATCTTTTTACGCACATGTGTGAGAGCTTGTCTAGGAAAAACACTAAGGATTAGAACTGATGGGTGGTCTGTGACACACATGGTGTATTTTAGTTTTCCTGTTGTATCAGAATTGTGGCTAAGGCCTAAAGAAGAGGACAAAAGATGCTAAGTTCCCCACATTCCATGTAACCACCATGACATCACAGCAGTTCTGACCAGCTGCCTCCCAGGAGGGCAACTGAAAAGCACCAACGCTGAGAATAGTTTCTTTCTCTGACACTCTGGCCAAGTCAGCTTAGCAAGAGAACAGGCAGGGAGCAGGAGGGCCTTCTGGAAAGTCTTGAGTTGTCTTCCTCTTCTACCATAGCCATCATGTAAGCCAACAAAGGAAGACCAAAGAGAGGCATCAATAAAGTTTTTCTGGGCATCTGTTAGAATCACTCTTCTTGCTATGCATGTTATATTAAGTCAGCAACTAGTGCTCTTTCATGGGAAATTGGATAAGAGGTTGGGGCTGCAGTGTGCCTAGTGCTGGCAGGATGTGGAAAAAGGAAGGAGAGAGAAGACAGAACTGAGAGATAGGCAGTCCACATTCCCAATATTTAGCATGGCAAATATACTACTGCTGGCCAACGAGAATTGAAGGATGCTGGTAGAGAGTAGGCAGAGAGCAGGAGGGCCTTCTGGAATTCATCTTAACTTCTTCCACCCTGCCTCAGTTTCCTCCTCATGCTCTGTGGAGGACACTGAGGCAGAGTGGAAGAATTAAGATGGATTAGATCCCACTATTGTGGATGCAGGCCCAGACGTCTTATAAGGAATCCACACATGTACCCACGGGAGCCCAACACTTGGAACCAGCTATGGAGAGGAGGATCGCACAGTCAGCTGACAGTGTTGCATTGGCAAAGAAGCTGCAAAAGATACAATGAAATAGAAGTCTAAAAAGAGAAGACTGCAGCTAATCCTGTATCACAGAAAGATTTTTTGCTATTTCCTCTTTATTTCCCCATCCAATGCAAGAGGTAGTAGGAAGGACAGGGACAGGAGGGGTCTGGGTGTGAGCTGGCCATGAGCTACGAGAATCATAACAACCCCTTCAGCTGAGAGAGAAAGGAAAAGAGCTTTTCATCAGGTGAGAGAACAAAGCTTCAAAACACGCAAGCCTGAGTTCTGAACACACCAAGCAGGCTGTTCCCATAGGGGAAAGTGGCTGAAATCTAGAGAACCTGGCCAACAATTAGTAAGTAAATCTGTTTGTCAACCGGCTAGGGAACTCAACATGAGGTAGGGGGGCATGCGCCAGAGAGAATGAAACAGCACCGTGTTTATAACCCAGTGAGACTAACTTGTGCAAGAAACCGAAACTCCATAACCAAGTGGTACCAGGCGCTGCCAAGGTGTTCTCTAAGTGAGGAACTAATTTGCATCTCCCCAGCGGCGGTCTCACGAGATGGGCGGTGATATCATGGTATTCTTTACATCTTTGTTTCATTCACAAAGGCATTGATCTTGAGCAAATAAAAACAAGAAAATGACCTGACCCGACCCAATAAAATTGCTGACATAGTCATCAACGACCTTCAAAAAGTGAATATTGAAGTGGCCAAGAAGCCTCAGCAGTTCAGTATTTTTTTTTCATCACAATTCTCGTTTTCTCGCGGCCCTTAAAATCTCTTCTTCTCTCCTTATCTGCCTCTCTTCTTTCAGCGGTGGCATCCTACAGCAGTGGCATCTGTGGCCTCTGGAGACCCAGCGTCTCAGGAAAAGAGGCTGGGTTCTACCTACAGCCTTTGGGTCTGCCGCCTCCAGCTTAAGTCTCCTGCTCCCAGTTCCAGTCTGTTTGCTTCTTTCTCATCCTGCATCCCCGCCAGCGCTAGCATCCTCAGATGGGCAGACGTTTGGACAATCCGCTTGGTTTCCTGGGTTGGCTGCACACGGCCAAGTCTTCATCCTGCTCCCTCCATCCATGATCAGCCCCCAGCTTCCGTCTCCTGGAATCGCAGGTGTGGGAGGACAGTTGGATTCACTTTGGACCTAGCAGCGAGAATCTGAACACACCCTGCGTGCGATCTCCCAGCGTTTTCTCTTTAACTTAAATGGATAGACGTGCAGGCTAATTGTTATCCCTCCGCCAGCCGCTGACAGGATGCATAAGGAGAATGGCCCTTGAAGGTAAAGGAGCCTTACGGTTGGATTTAAGTAACAATGCTTCTCTCACAAACCTGCACAGGTTGCAGTTTGATGAAAATTACAGTCAAACCTTGTATTGTAAACTCCTGTGACTGGAGAAAAGGGAAAAAAAAGTCTTGTAAGAAATAGAAATAGTATGTGAGACAAGCTGGCAGAGGCTCGGAGTCGTTGTGATGTGCAAAGAATTCCTCGACAGTGACGGATCACCTCCGGAACATCTGAGCAGGGCCTCTTGCTTATCTTCACTTGCCTTTGCATTTATGTCATGTCTTTCACTTTGGAGTGAGATTTTGTCTTTGAAAGTTGAACGAGTTTTTAACACCAGGAAAAGAGCTTTACTCAGTTTTCATGAACTTGTTTCTTTGTGTCCTCCCCTCCCCCCATCCTTCTCCTTCCCTTCCTCCCTGCCTCGCTCCTGCCCCTTCCAGCTGGGGTGTGTCAGTCCTGGGTGCCAGATGCAAAATGATTAAGCCAGCGCAGTTCTCCAAGTTGAGCTCGTTATTGATTAGCACTTCCTAAATCAAACAGAATTGCTGATCGCTATCGCGTCCACCCCTTGCCTAAGACCTGGGTTCAGCGACGGAGTCCGCGCCTGAGCAGGCACGGGGACAGTTTTGATGTGCTGCCCCCATCTTCATCACTGCTGGTACCTGCAAAGGAAGAAGAATGACAACTTTCATCTCCAATTCGTGTTTCTTAAGCTCCAGCTGTGTGTGTGGCAGTGTGCAGTCACAGAGGGGATTTTGACAATTAGCAGGAGCCGCTGTCTTTAGTCTCCTTAGCTGTGATAATTAATGCCTCAGGACGTTTTTATGAGTTGGTATGTGTCTGGCACATGACACGTAGCACTGAGAGCGTCAATTACATATGACCCTTATAAAAGGATAGGGAATTTAACAAAGAGGCCATTTTGTCCATTTGGTTTGTAGATACACTTGTCACTAATTTGAAATAATTGTGAAAAAAATTAAAGGCAATCTTTTGGCAGATCAGCCACTACCTAGCTATCCATCCTAGAATATGAAAAACAAACCAAGTTTTATGCTACCGTCCCCTAATTTTTGCTCATTGTGATGTGTAAAGACAGAAACTGGTGCTATACATGTGTATGAGTGTGAGTCTTCTGCATCTTTTTCATTTCTGAACTCTAGTCACCCTGAAGCATACAAATGAGCTTTAAGTAAATTAAAAAAATACTTTTGTCATGAGGTAATCTCAATGGTCAGATAAGAAAGGGGTGAAACTCTGGAAAAGACTAATTCTCCAAACCCCATGGTCCTAATGTGTTGCAGATTTTGGAATTCATGTATTTACAAAAAAATGTTAAATTTTATGTCATATGAATATTTTACTATAATAAAATTAGCAAAAAAATTAAGAAAAGTAACAAGAGTAATAAAAACCTGCATCGATGTCTTCACCAATTGTTAACAGTTTGCCTCATTTTATTATTTTCTCTTTCCTTTTTATATTTACACACAACTGGGTTTTTTTTTTACCTATTTGTAGGTAAGTTGCACAAAAGTTCTCTTTTTTCTAAACAGTGGATATCATCTAAAAAGAACATTCTATTCTATAATAAAGGTATTGTTAAATTTAAAACATTTAATGTAATGTGATTATGCAAACTCAGTCCCTATTCAAACTTCATTTATTGCGCTGGTATAGACTGAGCTGTATTATCCACACTCCCCTCCCCCCCATACATTAAAGGTCTAGCTCCTAATGTGACACTGTTTGGCAATAGTTAGGGTTAGATGTTTCATAAAGGCAGGACTTGGTCTCACAGAATTAATATCTACACAAGAATAGATGCCACAAACTTTGCTTTGTTTTCTTCTCTCATGTGAAGACACTTCCAGAAGTTAACCATTGCAAGTCAGAAGAAGACCCTGCATCACACCTGACAAAGCTGGAACCTTGTTTCCCCAGCTGTAAGAAAAGTTCATTTCTGTTTGAAGCCATTCAACCTGTGGTGTTTTGTTAGGGCAGCCAGACCCCTCCAATGTATGAGCTAATAATAATGTTTTTATGGTATTTTTCCATTCCAATTTCTAATAATCATTGCATGCAGTTATCATGTTTCTTTGGTCTTCTTTGATTTGGAGGAGATCTTTAGCGTTTTAATATTTTGTCTTCTTTGACATTGGCATTTATGAAGAATACAAGTCATTTACTTTGTAGATACACTCGTAGTTTCTTAAGCTCCGAATTTTGAGTTCCCCTGATGTTTCCTCATGACCAGATTTAGGCTGCACATCTTGATCAGGATTTCTCCATAAGTAGGGTCCTGTCCATCACAACGCATTGATCAAGAGGCCTGTGGTGTCACCTGGTCTCATTTTCAGCAATGTTGCTCAGGGGAGTTCTGTGTAAGTATTTTTAAACTCACTTAAAAAAAAACCAAAAACTGCTAGTATAAATGGCTAGTGGGCAACATTGAGTCCTAGCTGTCAGGGTTAAAGAATGGTGCTGGGTCTGATACTTCATATTTACCTAAAATGCCTGAAAGTTATCCTTTTTCTCTTAACAATAGCACAGCTGTAATATCTCACAAATTAGACCATTTTGAAGGTGACTAATGGTTTATGGATACTTCACTTTTCAGGTTCTCTTCATCTTTTTTGTTCATTCACCTGTTAAGCAGCTTTTCTGTGGCTTGGACACAATATCCGACATCCACAACTTAAGGAAGAGAAGTTTTAATTTAGCTCTTGGTTTCAGGAGATTTATGCAGGAACACCTTACTGGAGAAGTGTGGCAGAGCCAAGCTGCTTACCATGGTTGTCAGGAAGCAGAGCAGGGGAACAGCACAGAGAAGGAGTCAGAAACAGATATGACACCCAAGGTCACGCCTCTGTAAACCACACATATGCACTCCCCCAATCCAGTAGACATAACATAAATATCACAACTAACACACAGTGAATAGTGTTCTGAATATTTTTATTATTATCAAATCTGGTCTTGTGGTTTAGATATAATTTGAGTGTGTCCCCCAAAGATTCAAGTCCTTGAAACTTGGTCTCCAATGTAACAGTATTGAAGGTGGTGGGACTCTTAAGAAATGGGCCCTACTTGTGCCCCAAAAGAGGTCATGTGGAGTTAAAAGATGTAAGACTGGTTAAGGAGGGAGAATTTATAAACTCAGAAAAGATTGAGCTGTCACTGCCCTCATAAAGAAATGAATGTTGCTCTTACAGAGTACTTTAAGTCTCCCAGGAGTAGATCAGTTATCATAATAGTGAATAGTTCACCTCCTCCCAAGCGTCCTTTCTTCTTTGCTGTTGGTCATTTTACATGTAGTTATACAATGCGATAATGCTTGCTTGGTTATTTCATACTCAGAAGTCTCTCACCAGTGACCAAACAGATGAGGCTATCTGATCTTGGAGGCTTAGATTCTAGGCCTATCTATTAAATAAATGCTTTTTTTCTTATTAAATACTCAGTCTTGGGCATTTTATTAGTACAACAGAAAGCAGATTAAGGTAACCTCTTTATCTCCTCATCTGTAAAGCAAATAGGTTAAACTCTGATTTATAAAGTTCTACTTTCTCATTTACAGGGCAAAGAACCTGAATCTTGTGAACTATGGAGCATAGGATTTAGAAAGCTGCAAAACACACCTGCCTGCAGGAAAGAAATGCTAAAGAGGGCTGGAAGAATGGCACAGTTGTTACAGTGCTTGCCTGGCAAGTGCAAGGCCTTGAGTTTTGATTCTCCAGGGTCACATAAGCTGGGTGTGGTGGTACATGCCTGTAATCCCAGCACTAGGGTGGCTGAGGCAGGAGGATTGTTGTGAGTCTCAGACTAGCCTGGACTACATAGTGAGTTAAGGACCAGCCTGGGTCTACGGGAGCAAGATCTTTTCTCAAAACAAAACAAAACAAAACAAAATGCTAAAGAGAGCTTAGTCTCAGCGATTAGTAGCCAGAAGGAAGGGCTCCAACTCAAGGCTTGTCTTGACACCGTTTAGAAACGTACTTAAGTCTCTCTGGCCACCAGAATATCTCAGGAGACTAAACTTGAGCTTAGCAAGTTACATAAGTTGTCATTTAATACAATTTAAAATGTAGCCACTTCTGGAAAAATATATAGTAAAAAACATGTATGCTTTTTTATATACTATTGGAGTTGATTTGAAATACAGCTTCTATAGGAGAAAGGTTTGAAGGTTTTGTCTATTTGGTATGTTGTCTTTCTCTTTTGACATAAAATTTGCATTTATTTACACAAAATTGCAACTAGAACTGATATCCAAGGCTTGTGCTATGGCCAGAAAGTTGGGGTCAGCCTGGGCTAGTGCTGCTTTGTGTTCTATGGGGGCCTCAGATATCGAAGATTTGAATCAAGAATATTTCTGAGGGATGTCCACAAGCAGGACTCAGTCAGAGAGTAGTAGTTTATAGCAAGCATGCTTAGAGAGGGACAAATGCAGATAATGGTGGTGAGGCTTCCTTCCCATCAACTGGAAGTCTTCCTCATGTCACAACTGGGAGCTTCTGAGCTTATATGGACTTAGTTAAAACACGAATTGCATCAAAAGCTCACCTAGGGATGTCAAAACCAAGATGCAAATGAGGTTTCATTGGGTGGACAGGGTCACCCCAGTTTAACTTGAGACTTATGCCTCAAAGTGTGACTATGCGGGTTTAAAAGATTTAAGGAGGTGGGCCACAAATCCAGAAAGTCTAGACAAGAGTCTTTTCTTATACTGTCCTCTTAGGACCCCACTGCCAGTTTTCCAGCCCCAGCTCATTTCTGGACCAGTACCTGTTCTATCACTACCAGCTTTTCTAGGGACTCCTAGGGATCAGCTGGCCCAATCTGTTATTTCTTGATAATTGTTTTGTTTCCAGATAAGGGAGGCCTCATTTATAACATCTCAGCTTCAGAGAAGAGATTAGGAAGGAGAGCTAAATGGCTCAGAAGAGGGTCTAAAAAAACCTTCTCAGTTGTCACTGAGAATGAAGTATACAGGCCAAGGTCAGACATTATCTCAGGAACTTTAGAAGACTTTTCAAAATAAGCATATCGCTAAAATTACCTGTCATATTGGTTTGTCCAACATTAAACAGCAGATAGATAATGATAATAGTTACCATCTTATAAAATCCTACTAGATGCCTTTCACTATATGTATATTATCTTTTCTATGGTACTGAGAATTAAGCCCAGGGTCTTCACATTGTCTATATATTCAGCCCTTTTATTTTTTTATTTTGAGACAATATTTTACTAAATTGTCCCAGACTGGGAATAAACTTGTAATCTTCTTGCTGATTCTTACAGCACATTTATTATATGACTCTTACTTGGAGGTTAAAAATCACACTACACACACGCACACACAAAAAGCTACATAACTTGACCATACTTATCCAGTGAGTAAGTTACAAAGCTTGACATTGAGCTTAGGCTTGACAGATATTAAACTCTTTGTATATCCCTGTACCACATCTTTGTAAAAGATACACTAGTCAGAGTGCCTATTCTTGCTTCTTTGTTCTACTGTGATAGATGTGTCAAGACTGTGTTGGCCAATGCCAGTTGAATTCTTTACATAAACCTCTTGTCAGAATGGGTATAATAAATTGTTTTCACTTATTGGATTTTCTCTCTGCGTTATGTTTGATCACAAGTTCCACTGAGGCAAGAATTCTGCCTTCGGTTCACACTGGTACTTGCGGACCAGCGCAGTACCTAGGATGCAAAAGGTATTCAAAAAAGGCTGCTCATATAGAAAGAGAAAAATGAAAAGAGGCAGCAGAGATAAAGGAAAATGAGGGGGAAGGAGAAAAATAACAGAAGGAGGAAATAAAGGAAGCAAGTTGTAGAGAAAACATAGGAAGTTTTGACTTTGGAATATCATTATGGCGTAGCACCTTGTTAAAAATTGCAGAAGAACCTAATTTAATAATACCTCAACACATGTTGCTGTATAGTCACATAAACAGTACTGCGTTTTGGCTTTATCTACAAAAGAGAAAATCGCAAGCAATCACATTACTAACAAGTTGGCAGACAAGTAAAAACTAGTGGATTAAGTACCTCTACTCCAGGAAAAATACGCAAATACCAAAAACAGGTGTTTCAATGACTAGGAGAAAACAGGAAAAATTTTGGATAGGATTAGATTACTAGCTTAAAAAGGAAGGACAAATAAAAGTGTAGAATGTACATATGGATACAAAGTGCCTGCCTACACAGGTAGGAGGGAGCCAAGCTTCATCTTGTACCCATTTAAATCCATAGTATGTAATATAATAGTGATACATAGCGAAAGTAAAAAATAAAAATACCCATGATTGACTTATTTATACTAATTACAGGCTGTAATGATTTTCAGAGATTGGGAATGGGCTACAGTTCATAACATCCTAATGCAGCGAAACAAATGAGGTGAATCCTACGGTCACTCCACCTTCGTGCTGGAGAATTTCCAGACCGCTGTGCAGACAGGCAGAAACTCAGGAGAACCTGGAAGCTCCTCTGAGTGAGGAGCCAAAATTGAAAACCAAGGAAAGCCAAAATTATCTCAGGATGGCTTTACTGAATGGGGAGAGAGGCACAAAGGATGTGTCGAGATGTGCGGATGTTCCCAGCTTGACTTCTGCTGAGTGCTCATCAGGGCATGGAGGAAAGACACTGCCACGGGCAGGGGAAACAATCAATAGAGAAGGTTAGTCATGATCTTACTGGCCGGAACTGAAGACCGTTGCGATCCGTGGGAATGACAGAGAGTCCTCACTCAGGGGAGGTTGTTTGAGTCGGGGCCATGGGGCGATGGGATGTGCTATAGACAAAATATTTCTGGTCTGCCTAACCAACATTACAAACAAGTCTTGGAAAGATCAGACTGCTTCCAAATGACTTCATTGCATCTCAGGAAAAAGACTGTTAAGGGAATTGTAAGGATAATACGAAAATTAGCTAGCTACTGGTTAATAGGTAATAGTGTGGTTAGATAGGAACAGCTTCTAACGTCCTAAAGTTCTGTATGCTAGCTGTCATTAATAAGAATTACATGTGCATCTCAGAATAGCTAGTCGAAAGGCTTCTGGATATTTTGATACAAATAAATGTTAAATATTTAAGTGATAGTTATGTCTCTTACTCTGACCTGGTCATTACACATTGTATATTGATATTGAAATATTACACTGTAACACACAAATATACAAAATTTTAATGTCATTCATAAAAGAAAACAATATTTCTAAAAAAATCTTCAACCGAAAGTTTTTAACTACTTATAAGGAAAAATTTATAACGTCTGGTGTTCAACCAAAAGAAAATGAACATAGAACTTTATATAATAAACACAAAATAATCAATACTAAGGCATCAAAAGTATCCTATGGAGTCAAATTCAAAAGAATGGAAAAAACCATACACATGTTGAGGGAGAGAGGAGAATATAAAATTAATGAAATGTGAACTTTTGGAGATGAAAATTGCCATATTCTATATGGCAAATGTAATGGATAGACCTGACAGCTCAAATGAGAATTAATGATTTGAGAACACAGCAATAGAAATCATCCCTAACAAAACACAGGGAAGCAAAAGATTGAAGTAAAATGAATAGAGCACCTTCAGTGGGTGCTCTTGTGTGACAACTTTGTGACATCAAATACACATATCATTGGAGCCTCTGATTTAGGGATTGGAGTAAAAATATTTGCAGAAATAATAGATAAAAAGTTCCAAATCGCTAAGGATAAATTTGCAGATGCAAGCAACTCAATTGACTTTCAAACCCAAGAATAAAGGCCACATTGAGGCACATAATAATCAAATCATTTTAAAATAGTGATACAAACTCTTCAAAACAGCCAGAGGGAAAAATGACATATTATGTGCAGAGAAAGAAAAATAAAAATGACAACAAGCTTCTTACCAGAAAAAATACAGGTCATGACAGTGGGTCAATATTTGAAAAAGTCAGGCAATATGTGTGGGGAAAGACGGGTAGTGGAGGGTGGCTCATCCAGAATCCTATGCCCCGCAATATTTTTTATTTATAAAGGTAGAATAAAGACATTTTTAGATATGCAAAGGCTAAAAAATTATTTTAAACAGATTTTCTCTTAAAGAAAATAAAACAAGCCATTCAAGAAGAAAAAAAATATACACCAGATGGAAATCTACATGAAGAAAAAGAAATGGAATCAGTAAAGTGTACATTTTGAAAAATAATCTTTTTTCTGAACACTTATTGCATGCTGGGCAGTCTGCTGGTGGCTTTGCACAGGTAACTCACCTTATATTAACCTATGAGATAGAAATTACTATTACTATCCCAATTTCACTGGGGAAAACACTGAGACTCAATGAACTCAAGACCTCACACCCTAGTCAATGCACAAGAGCTGGTTGCCAGGAATGACCCAAAACAACACAAAGCAGAACCAACAAATCAATGCTATTCAAAAATATGAGTGAATGCTATACTAAAAACCAAACCTGAAGGATAGCTACTCCGGAAACCTTTGGAAAGACCTGATTTTTAAAGGCATTTTGTATATTTCCCTGGGAAGTCAAGAAACACAGAAGTAAATTTTGGTACAGTATGGTAGGCAGAAGACGTAGCATACACACCATCACATGTTCCCACACTTAACAAGGGAGCGTCAGGGGACCATAAATAACAGGACCTCTATGAGAAAGAAATCAAGACTGAATAGCAACAGTAAGTGGCTGGCCTCCTGCTGGCCACTGGAGAAACTGATTGCAATAAGTAAGTGGACACTGAACCACAGCATTGAAGGAAATCTAATGTCACAAAAGAAGGAGGCTGGACATTAAAAAAAAAAAACTACACAAGATGAAACAAAGTTCAGGCAGTCAAACTTTAAATTTATTATATTTTAAATATTCAGTAAGGTAAAGGGGAGAATAACATCCATGAAACAAGAAGAGAACATTGTGAGACAAGAATAGAATGTTGTAAAGAAGAATAAATTCGTAATCTTAGCAAGAAAACTCTGAAGTTACAGAAGGTAAAACTGTTTAGGCTTCAAAGGGTAGTGGGGTTTTTTTTTTCATTTAACAATAGGAAAAGAATAACCACTCTAATGGCTGTAGCCAAACTTACAAATAGAGTAAAAATTGTGACCTTTTACCAGACCAACTTCTAAGGTGGTTTCTACAGAAGTTGCCTTGTTAACCGTTTTTATTCTTTGTCTATCAAACGTGAGGAGGGAAGAAGCAGTTGTAACAAGTCATTTTTCAATGTGTATAGCGTTTTGTTTAATAAAAGGCATAAAATATGGCAGAAGAAACAAAATATGTGGTGGCCGATGGAGTCATGAGCCCACAGAGATGATTTGATTTATGTAGCGGCTATGGTTGAGGGTGGAATGCTGTGTGAGGTAGCTCTATGTTGTCCTTATTGAGTTGGACCATGCAAAGCAATGTCTGTGAAGCCACAAGGAAAAGACAGACTTTCTAGAATTTTAATGAGCCCTCAAATGAAGGCTGTTGAGAAGGTCATTTTATGTTTTATTAATTCACCAGAAGGTAAACAAATGCAATGGTGAAAAGACCTACAGGTTTAGATTAGCAACTGGACTTGAACGTGCTGAGATGCGACACAGGCATGGCTTTGCATGGCTATTGAGTCTAAGGCAAGAACTTTCACCTGCGCTGAAAAAACATCATCCAGGATGTGCAAGTGGAAGCCAGTTGTTGACTGTGGGAGACATCCCAGAATGTGAATGCCAGCCTCACTGCACAGGCAGGTGAGGGTTTGTGCGCGATCCATGCCAATGTGACCCAAGCCTCTGGGCTGGGGAGACCTTATTTCCTGACTGCTCTCCATGTAACAGGATTTTGATAGTTTCAGCAACTGGAGAAAAGAAGATGACCCAATAATTGGGAAGGGAATCTTCTTCTTAAGTCACTTTGGGTCAATTTTCTATTAAAAATTTTATGAAGAACTATTGGTAGATCTTTTTTAGGAAACTGTAAGCAAATGTTTCCTATGTGTTCTTGATTACTGAAAGTGCCATTATATTTGTATTGTGACAATATTCTAACTATTCTAAACAACAAGGGAAAGAAATGGGCAAAATCCATTTTTCTACCTCTTCTTGCTAAGAGAAAGTCATCTGATGAATATAAGAGCTGGCAGTATACATCTATCTCCTCGGATCATTCAGTTCTCTGGGTGTGAGATACTAGTGCATTTTAATATTCTAAGCACACTGTAGACTATTAAATATTTGTTTATTCAGGTAGCATGTAGGTGAGCCAGGTATAGCTACCCATTTACTAAAAATACCCTGTAATTCATTAGACAAGAAAATGAAACTATTTTCCTTATTTTTTTGCAGAGAAACAATATGCTTTGCTTAAGCCGTATCTCTGTTGTCATACAAAACAATAGAAAATATATGTAGGTGCCAGACAGGTGAACGAGCTAGACATCTGACCCCAGATAATCCTCATATTGTGGTACCGGCAATGTAAAAACCACTTCCCCATAGACTTTGTAATAAAGCTCATCCCAGCCGAGATGCTTTTATTGCAAGGGATAGCAACTCAAGTTCTAGTGGGGAAGAATGGTGTAGAAATGGTAAGGATTAAGAGGACTCACAGAGAGCCTAAATTACAAGCTCCTCTAGACTCTTCAGCAGTTAAGTTGAAGCCCTCGCTCACGCTTGGCTGCCTGTCTCGGCTTTGCACAAACCTGCCCTTCTCTGGCACGCCACCTGCTTGGCTCATGCATTGTTTTGGTTTCCCCGTGACTTCAGCTCACGTTTGGACTAAACTGGAGCCAACGTCAAACCTGCTCTATAGGACTTTTGAGAGCTAGAGCGCACTGCTTTGACACTCGACTCTGTATTATTGTGCCAACTTCTTTCCACCACCACACGTTGCTTTATCTGCTAGGAATATTTGCTGTTCAGATGACCATGAGCGCCTCCTCGGATTCCTTTGGTCTCTTTTAAGGTTTAAAGTCTCAATTTGCAGGAAGAAATGAGGTCGCAAAGCCTTGTAATGATTAAAACTTTTAAACACTTATAAGTGAGTAGCCAGACACAATGTGGGAGAAGAGTGAGCATTTGGTATTCATCAAATGAAATCGTTAACCATTAAGCAACCCAATGTTAACATAATATGAGAAAATTACTTAAAGGCTATTTTTGGGTTGCTCAACATCCTCTGCAGTTGCCTACTGCTGGTGAATACAAGGATTTCAGCTAACACACGATCGTTTTTCCGCATAAGGAGAATCCTATAAGTGTTCTGTGTGAAACAATGCATCATTCTAGTTCCTGCAAAGTTGAGTCCCATAATAACCGTTGGTGCCGAGCACTTACAAATCATACCCAATTGCTTTAAATGCTATGATTTTTCTTTTTCCCTCTTTTATATTAATATGTATCTGTGATTCATAATGGTTACAATGAGCTTGGGCATGTTGTCCAATCACGTCAGCATTACAATTCCTTCCCCTTCCCTTTCTGGCCCTCCCTCACTGTCTCCCCCACCCCCGCTCCCACTACCACACTCACTGGTTCTATAAAAGGTGCCTGCATTCTAGGTTCTCATGTTAGAGAAACCATGCGCTATATAAGCTTTTGTGTCTGGCTCACCTCACTAAATGTGATGGTCTCAAATTGCAGTCATCAAAACAACAAATCTATGTGTCTTTATGAAAGCTAGTACTCCACTGTGTGCATATTTGTAGCCGTTGATCTGCTGATGAATATTTCAGGGTCTCCCACATTTCAGCTATTGTTAGTTGTGCTGCTATAAACATGGGTGTGCATGTATTTTTGTTGTATGCTGCTTTTAACTCTTTTAAAAAATACCCTTAAGAGGTATCACGGAATCAAATGTCGTGCTTATTTTCAGCCTCTTGAGGAATCTCCATACTGCTTTCCGTAGTGGTTGTACCAGTTTACAGTCCCACCAGCAATGCAGAATTGTTCCCTTTTCTTCACAACCTTGCCAATACTGATTGTTATTTGAATTCTTGATATGTGCCATTATCTTTGGGATGAGATAGTACCTTAGTGCTGTTTCGATTTGCATTTTTCTAATAGCTAAGGATACTGAACGTCCTTTCATGTATTTCTGGCCATTGGAACTTCATCTGAGAACTTCCTATTCACTTCAGTTGACCATTTTTAAATCAGGTCTTTGGTTTTGAGAGGTCTATTTTCCTTCAGTTTCTTGTATTTTCTAGTTATTAGCCTCCTGTCTGAGGTATAGGTGGTAAAATTATTTTCCCCATTTGGTCAGTTCTGTCTTTACCATGTTTATAGTTTTTCTTTAAAACTGGTCCCTCCTTACCACAACAAAGATTTTTTTTTAAAGTTTGTCCATTATATTTTAAAATAAGAAAAAAAAACTTTTTGTATTAGAAGAACCTTAGAACTATCTGCCTCAGCAGTTCCAACAACTTGTTCTCATTTCCTGTTTTTAAAACTAGTCATGGAAATCAAAAAGCTATATTCATTATTTTTAAAAGCCTAACAACAATCAAGATTTATATTTAATCGAACAACTGGAACAACACACCACTTTTTTGTCTTAAGCTTCAATATTATTTTTTTCAATGACAACACTGGCAATTTTACATTAATGAGAGAATCTGGTGAGTAGTTGTAATCATAGAAGTCCAGTCTTTCTTGACCTCCCATATTCAATTCACACAGGAAAAATATTTTATGTTAACTCTGGTTCTTCTCTGGAAAGCTGTGAGGGACCATCCGCCCAATCTGCATTCCCCTTACATATTCTTCATCACAGAAAGAGAGAGACAAATCTGCCTGAAGAGGTTGGTGAAAGCTTGATATTCAGGGGCTATTTTCTGTGGAGATAGGGTTTATACATTGCATGTGATCTGTCTGGAGATGAAATTTATCATCACAGCTTCCTTCTGGAGCTGCCTGAGCTCACCTCGGGAGGTAAGTGGAACAGTCCTTCTATCCTTTGGCTTTCCTGGTGGTCACTGACAGAGGCTTTGATGGTGGTGGAGATGGTAAGTGACGATGGTCCAGCCGTGCCCAGCTCCCGGGTGGGAGATGCACAGCCCTGTTGTGTTTTTTAAGATCAATGAAGGGTAATGTTTGAAGGACTTTCAACTTAGTACTTAGCCTTTGTGTAGGATTGGTCAAAACATGGCAAACAAAATGAGTACATAGCAGTATCGAAGCACCAGACTTCTTTTTAAAGCTTCTAGCACAACCTTTCATTTACTTGATTGAGATGATATTGATTAACACTTAGTAAGTAAAATTTGATAGGGTGCTCTTAAAAAATATATCTATTCTGGGAAGGAGGACTTAAAAGTTGTCACTGCAACTCCAAAATTTCAGATCTCGTATTCATGCCTTTGATCTATTTTGGGATGATTTTTTATATGATGAGAAATAGGTGTCTGATTTCATTAGTCTGCATATGTATATGCTGTTTTCCTAGCTCTATTTATTAAAGAAACTGACCTTTCTCCAGTGTATGTTCTTGACACAAAATTAAGTTGGTTCTAAGCATGTGGATTTACTTCTAGATTCTATTCTGTTTCTTTGGCTTGTCATTTTTCACGACAGTACCGTACTGTTTTGGTTATTATCATTGTATAGGTTGTTTTGCTCTTGTATAAGCAGAAAGCAAAATAGTGGTCACAAGGGACTAGGAAAAGTGAAGTAAAGAAGATAAGAGAGTTAAAACACAGTTGGCCAGCTTCATTCTAGAGTTTGGTAGCACATTCAGGTAACTGTAATCTATGAAACTTTAGTATATCCTTCAGAAAAGAGATTGAAAGTTTTCAACACACAAAGTCATTAAAATTTTGAGCCCTATAAAATATTATGGGTCAAATTTTTCAAAAAAGATAATACAAAGTTTGGGATTGCTGATCTAGTTTAATTTCTTTGTTTCTCAGACTAGAAAGTTGAGGGTCAAGGATTGAAGTCAAGAGAAGTCACATGTCTATAAAATAAACAATAGAACAAAGCAAGATTTGGAGCCCAAATTTCTTGGTCACCCTCTTTAAAGTCTCTTTTTTCTCACCACAGTGTCTCAAATTCAGCTGGAAAATTAAGTCAGGAGCATGTTGGGCTTAACATTAACAACCACTGCTCTGCAAGAGGTAGCTTGCAAATGGACCTGTCCTGAAGGCAATGGCTTGTAACTGTGACTGCATATAATATTCACTTGGTGAACTTCTAAAAATCCCAATGTCCAGGCCACATTCCCCATCAATTACACGAGAACACAGGAGGTGGGATTCAGACACCACTATTTTTAAAACCTTACCTGATGATTTCAGTGTGCAGCTGAGTAGAAAAGCACAGTCCTTATATTTTTCTCTGGAAAGACAGATACAAAGGTTTTGATTAAGAATTACCTTAACTTCAGCCACCCAGAGGGCAATTAAGTAGCACTTAAAATTAACTCAAGTCCCTCTAGCACAATGCCTTGTGCACAGAGGTAATCAATACATATATCTGTTGCTGTAGGAAGATGTGATACTTAAACATCAGCTTTCACTTAAATAAAACACCCCCCCCCCAAAAAAAAAAGAGCTACACTTCACTGCAAATTTAAGAGGATTTGGGTTGGTGAGACAGACTGGAGTCTGTTCTCTTGAACACAACCTTTGTGAAGAACAAAAACTCTCATTCACTCTGTGGGAGCTCAGAATTGGTACCTAAAATCTACAAAGACCAGACAGGAACTAAATTTGGGTGTTTCTCTTTTTCTTTCTATTCTTTAAATGGTTTCTTTTTCAAGCAGAGAAGGCATTTTGACTAACTGTTCCCCTTTAGCCCCCCAAAAGGGGATGATGTGTATTAATGTGTCTCCCTGTAAGAGTAGTCATGGTGGGCAGATGAAAGCTGATACCAGCAAGGCTTTTGGTGATGAGAAATAGTTATTTTCTGTCTTCTCTGGGATTGAGTTCAAGAATAGGCTAGAAAAGAATCCAGAACTGGGCAACAGAAAGTCAAAGTTTCCACACTTTGTTTGCTGCTAAATATCAATGTCATGTTACATATAAAAACCTTTCTGATACCAGTTCTTTCACTTACAAAATGACATCACCTTTTTGTTTCACCAAGTTATGTGTAGAAATCATATTAAGTAGTAAATCAGAGTGTTTCATGAGAAAACTAATGTTTCCTAGTGATGTAACCCATGTCGATCTTGAGCATGTTCAATCCTGCATTCAAGAAGGAACAAGCTACATGTCCACACCTACATTGAGAAAAACTTAAGGAGAAGTTTTGGTACTGCTCTGGGAGCAAATGATACAAGAGTAAATTAGGTAGGTATGTGCCTGGTACCAGCAAACAAAGTCAATTTACAGAGAGAAGTTAGCCTTCACTTGGGTTACCCAATAGTAACAACCTCCAAATCTTGGTGGCTTTCAATTCCAGTTACTTTTTCTCTCATGTCTTATGTCATTGATTGTGATATACTTGCATGTCTTTTTATTTTATGATACAGGCTATAGTAGAAGTTTCTATTTGAGATGCTTTGTTTCCATACTTAAGGAAAAGTAACTGATTTGCTGGAAGACACCTTCGAAATAAGAATATACTTTCCTCTCATGGTAAGGAATCGGGACCTAGAGAGTTACCCTGATTTTTTTTCAGCAACTTAGCAAATAAACTGAGGTTATACTGCAGGGGGAAAGTACTAACAATGGTTATTGGCGAGGCAACTTAGAGCATCTGCAAGTACTCAACACATGCTGGTTTTATCTTCACTCTCCTTGGAATAGAGAAGAATCAAGTCCAGGTATATTCTTCCATGATAAGTTTTAACTGTGGCAGATGGTTTCAGGTGGATGGCACTTTAGGCTAATGTGGATTGGATTTGGAGTGTCCCCAAAAGCCTCATGTAGTTAGATATGGTGAGACACCTATGAAACCATGTACTGTTGGCTGGAGGGGGCCTAACATTTGGGGCTTGACCTGTAGGGGTGTGTGCTGGCTCTGCCCATCCTCTCAGACTTAGCTCTGTTCTTCCATGTCATACGATCTTTCTGCTTAGCTCCACTATGTGGTTCCACCATCTCCAGCCACCCACCTTCTGAAACTGTGTGCTCAAATAAATCTTTTGTCTCTAAAGTTGTGGATGCTGGACATTCTGTTCCACTAATGAAAAACTAACACAGATGGCAAAAGGTAGAGCTGAATTCTGGATAGAATCAGTCATATATTCAGAAAATAGCTAGCAGCAAATTGTCTCCAAATATTGGAGGCACTCATTCAAACAATGTTCATCCACATATTTGAAGAAATCAATTTTGTGAGACACAGATCAAATTTATTCCATAGAAATTTAAAACATGAAAGACTAAATAGTATTCTCCTAATTAATGTTGATCTCTGATTATCTAAGATGATTATGAAAAAGTAATTAGTTATCTTTTCAGCTTAGGGACTAACCATTATTTTAGTGATAATCTATTCAAAAACTATTTGTACTTTCCTTTTCTTTTGTGGAAGATAAAATATCAACCAAAAATTTCAATATTTAAGACTTTTATTGAGACTGCAAAGTGTGGATGTGGATTCTAGAGATGCACGAACTGTCTTGCAATCATGAAGCAGGAAGTATGAAGAAGCAGTCAGAGTTAGGGGGCAGAGTAGAGCACCGGAAAACTGAGAACATTAACAGCACAGTGCTGCTCAATAGGCTCGTACTATCTATTTCTAAACGTCTTAATTGCTCAAAATGTATTTTAAATACCTGTAGGAAGGCTTCTGTGACTAGCAGCCTAAAACAATTACAACTGGTGTAGTTTCCAAATGTGTCACAATAAATCATCAAATGGGTGAGAATAAGATTTCAAAACATTTTGGGATAACAGAAACTTTGAATCTTTTCTCAAGGAGATATTTTTAGTTAAAATTAAGTGTTGTTTCAGAGCAAAATTGGTATTCCTACATTTCCTTGGGCTCATACCCCATTCATTTGCCTCTCTTCCTTAATAAGGAGATAATTATAGCAATTATCTTAGCTTACAATCTGACCTAAAGAGCACATTCAACAAATGTTAGATCATTAAAATGTCTAGATTATTTCAGTTAAATTTTCACCATCTTTTAAAAAAAGCAATAATAGTCTGCTGAATAGTCAAGATTAACAGCAGTTAGCATATATGAAACAACCAGACAGTCAGTCATTTATTTAGTAAAGTCACTGAGCATTTACTTTGTGCCAGGCACTGTTCTAGGATACAGCAGCAAAGAAGACAACCAAGGACTGACCCTACTCTCATGCTAGTGTGAGCAGTTGAACTATTAACTACAAACACAGGAACCAATCAGACTGTCTGCTGGTGTTATTTTCACTGAAAACCAACCAACCAACAAACAAACAAAATCAGAACAGGTGCTGAGATAGAGTTGCAAAGGCAAAGTTTTATTTTAGGCTGGATCAGAGAAAGCCTGAGCTAGAAGGTGATATCTGAGCCAAAGCAAGTGACGAGAAAATGCCCAAGAAGGCAGAGAGCTCCATGAGTACCATTCTACCAGTTGTGCATATTGTTCTTTCACACTTTACAACAATTTCATTATTTTACTCTCATCTTATGAATTGATCCAATGTGGCTTAGTAGCTCACTTGGGATTACAAGGTACTTAGGGACAAAGCCATTAAGCATTAACTCCAGTGCTCCTGAAGAGACGTGTTCAACCAAGACGTTTTGTGCCATTTTAAGTATATGCATAAACAGGGAGCTTCTCAGATTGCTGTGACTCAGTAAATGTTAAGCCTTAATCTTTAAAAACCTGACTTCCTACAGCTACTGGGGTGGACACATCCACTTGTCGTCTGGGTATCTTCAGTCTCTGGCTACCTAATGAATAGAACTGGGAACTTGATGTTATTCCAAGACATCACTGAATGATTTGTGTGCCTAGAAAGTCAGGAAAGATAAACTATTGATTTTATCCCAATTGTCAGTCTCATGAAAGAATCATCTTTGCCATATCAAGTGGTGAAACAAATCTCTTCTTTGACTGACCTGAAGACAAGTTAATGAAGAAGATGAAAACTTTAAAAGGAAATCTTGATGCTATTACACTCCCCTTTAACTTTATACAAAAATATCTATTGAGCACTTATTATATACCAAATATAAGTTAAAAGTTCTCTGTTTCCTTCATGCTTTCGTTTAGAATAAAGGATGAAGATAAGAAACAAGAAAATATCAGGAGTAAAGTGCTAGATGGAAAACACAATTGGAAAGTAAGAGCGACATGGTGAAGAAGCTACTTAAGAGAAGGTAGCTGGGGGGTGTCGTGCATGATGTCTGGGGACTGGGGTGTCAGAAGTAATATGCCCTGAGAATGTCTGAGCAAAGCATTTTCTACAGTCCTGCCTGTTATGGATTGGATGTAGACTGATTTATTTGGGTGTTGTGGATTATCTATGGATTTCACGGCTGTTAGGAGGTAGGGCTTGCTGGGGAGCGTGGGTTAATTAGTGTGAAGAAGATCACTGGGAGTCAGGTTGTGTCTCAAAGGACATATTTCTACTGTGGCTTCTCCCTGAACCTCGATCATTCCTGTTATTGTGCCGTGAGGAGCTTTCCTGTGGTGAGGCTCTGTCAGATTTTTCTACCGTTGCCACCCACCCATTAAATGGACTAAGACTTCCTGAAACTGTGAGCTAAAAGAAACTTTCCTCCCTTATGTTGTGAGCATTGGGTGTTGCGTCCAAGCAACGAGAAGTAACTAAGATATTGCCCAAATGCACAACTTGAGAAAACAGAAACTTGCTCACATCAAGGAAAAGAATTAGTAGATCAGTGATCAGGGCATCCTGAGCTGCTGGAAGGAGAAATATAGAGAGTGGATGCAACAGAGATGGGGCAGGTCACAGGTGCTCCGTGGGCCACAGTTTTCACTGGACTAATCGATCCTTACTACTGTGAAGTTGTGTTGCTAGGGTGCTTCCGCACCATGTGAACATATGCATGTGCTCCTTTGGGCGTAGAGAGTTGGAAGATTCTATAGCCACTCTCACTCTCCCTTTAATAGGCTTTCATGAAAGCCCGGGGATCACTTTTACTTTGATCTGTTACTGACTTTTGGTAAGCTAACTGGAATATAAATGAAGCTATTTGGATGACGTGAAGCTCCATCTTCCCATTGTGCAGAGCCATCCATCATGGGAGATGACCAACATTCCAGGAGGCTAGCAGCCAAGTGAAAAATGTTACTATATTTCTTTCTCCTCTTCAACATATACATATTTCAAGAAACAAGCCTTTTTATTTACCAGCCTGTCTGCAGCCATCCTAAGAGTCTATGGAATGAAAGATACAGTCATTTCATGCTAAATAGACTGAATGTTCATGAAGCAAGCCCTTAGTTCAGAGCCACACGTCACTTATTGAGAATGTATTGGCTAAGAGAGCAGAAACCCTTCACCTGCTGGAAGTAAAATTGACAAAACCCTTGGCAACATAGGTGTGGGCAAAACCCTTCTCAATAAAACACCTAATGCACATAAGCTAACATTAAAAATAAAAAAATGATATTATACCAAATTAAAAATCTTCTGCACAGTGAAAGAAATGATCAACAGAGTAAAGAGAAAACCAATAGAATGTGAAACAATTTTTGCCAACTACTCTTCAAACAGAGGACCATTATCTAGAATATGCAAAAAAACTGAAAAAAATAGACTCTCCCCAATGAAAGATCCAATAAAAATGGACAACTGAAATTAATAGGCATTTCTCAGATAAAGTAGTACAAATAGCTAATAAATACATTGTTAGCAATAAAAGAAATGCAATTCAAAGCAACTCAGAGGTTCTATCTAACTCCAGTAAGAATGGCTGGTATCAAGAACTCAAAAAATAGCACATTCTGGTAAGACTGTAGAGAAAAAAGAACCCTCATACAATATTTGTGGGACTGTAAACTGGCACAACCATTATGGAAAGCAGTATGGAAGTTCCTCAAAAACCTGAAAGTAAATATCCAATTTGACCCTCTTATACATCTTGTCAGTGCCTTCCCAAAAGATTTAAAGTCATTGTACACCAGTGTTGTCTGAATACCCATGTTCAAAGCAGCACAACTTCCAATAGCTAAACCTTGGAAGCAACTAGTATGTCCATCAGCAGATGAGCAGATAAAGAAGTCATGGTATAGTTACACAACAGAGTACCACTCTGCCAGAAAGAAATACAAATTTGAATCATTTGTGGAAAATTGGGTAAGTCTTGAGACCAACACACTTAGAAAAAAAAATAAGACACAGAAGGTTACAGATAGCATGGTTTCCCTAACATGAGAAAACCAATGTATAAAATAGTAAAAGAGCAAAATAAAAGAAAGACGGGAAAAACAGAAAGACTTGGTGGAGAGGGAAAAGGAATGTGGGGGAGTGAGGGGGTGACAACAGGAAAGGGAAGTGACCATGATCAACATACAATATGTATATGTGCCAATTCCTCAAGCTGATTATTATTAGTATATATCAGGTACATACTGATAAGAAAAAGTCCCTCTCAGGATTTTTCTCTCTTCTGTGTACTTAGCCCAATGATACCCTCAAGAACCCAGAAAGGTCAGATATTTTAGTCCAAGCCCATTTCTAATTAATTGTAGTATTTATGTTTAAAGAGATCAATAGCCAAGTTTGACCTCAATGTACAACAGGAGCTATTACAGCATCACTGCAGTACGAATCGAGCTGCAATATGTGGGCCAGGCAAACCGCTCATATTGAACCCATGATACAGGCAAGAAGATTTTGTTCTAATGAACAATGTACAAGTATTTCAGCACTGAAAATGAAATGGCTGCACTCAAATTCTACCCACTGCTGAGCTTTAAGCCCAAAGGAGCAGGAGTTTACGTAAAGGAACCCATAGGGTTCTTTTAGCAGTAGGATGAGTTTGACTGGCCAAAAACTCCAGCTGTGGTTCTGAGTCATTTTGCCTTTCTGAACAGCTAAAAATAGGGATGAATGAACAGCTGCACAACTTCCATATGCTATTTTTTTGTATTTAAAAATTATTTTCTAAGTGAGACATACTTGTAAGAAACTGAACTCTAGCAAGAGAGTTTGGAGTGATTGAAAAAATGTTAATTTTTTTCAAGAATATTTACATTGTTAAATGGTCCCAAGAGCAGGAGCCTTCCCAAAAGAAGTATCCAGAAGGGCATTGGGTGGGTACTCAGTCTGTCGTTAAATTCTTTCCTTTGGGTCTTGAATTTTGTCCCATTCTCTGGAGACATCTATAAAAATGTAAATGTTTTTAGAGATGGGTAGTGCCATTTACTATCATATTCTTACTGAAAAATTTAGGCAAAAAAAGAGACTTCTTATGGAAGTGGGGCATTGTGTGTGTGTTTGTACCCACATATACATATGTGAATGTATATCCTTCTTTGTATCCATGTTCATGTGTGCAGGTGTGTCTGCATTCATATGCATGTAATATATAGGAGGATGTATGTAAGTGTGTGGGCCCACATACTGTGCAGACACATTTTCCAAATATCTCTAGATTAGTCACTTTTTTGTCACTGTGACTCAATACCCAACATCCACAACTTAGGGAGGAAAGATTTATTTTAGCTTACAGTTTCAGGTCTTAGTCCATTCACAGGTGGGTGGCTGGACAAAGGCGGGAGCACATAGCAGGGCTAGAGCAGGAGCAGGGCCAGAGCCAGAGCTCCAGCAGCAGAGATCCTCACAGCATGATGGAAGAGAATGACTGGGAAGAAGGGCAGAGCCAGCTCACACCCCTCCAGGTCAAGTTCACGCCTCTGCCCCTTCCAGCCAGGCCCCACCCCTACCCTACACGGTACCCATAGGAACATGAGGCCTTTGACGAACACTCCAGGTCCAAACCCTGATAGTGGTCTAGAGAACAGGATTTTTCAATTGTAACAATAATACATGTCTTTTTCCTGTATTGTCTGTAAAATCAGAACATCAGGCAGAATGTCTTTCAACTTTTTAGTGCTCAAATACTTCTCGTGTAATTTTTTTCCAGAGTCAGCAATCCCTAGAACATAAGTAAACTTTATTTTCTGGCGGCAAATAAGACCATTGCTTCCATTCTCACCATCAATAAGAGTAGGCCATTCGATAATCGTAAAAAAAAAAATCCATGGAAATATGAACATTTTTAAAGGCAAGGGAAAAAGTGAACAATTCCCTTTTATTTCTCTATTGTACTTTTTAGAAGATATTTTTAAATATTATTTTGAAAAGAGGTGTTAAAATCTTTACTCCATATTCAATGTTATCCCTCCAGAAAACAAAAGTTTTGTCAGATCTGAGAGTAGACTTCTACTATTGAAGACTAATGGAAAAGCGAAGAATTCAACTCATGCATGATGGATACTTTTTGAGGAAAAGAGAAGAAATAAAGGAATCTGTCACAAGTCTTTTCCTATATATTGCAAAAATCAGATTAACAAGTTTCACGTATCCCAGGCTAGTCTTTTTCAATTTTATTTGTCATACTACCTACATGACTCCCAGGTTTGCCATTGATTAGCTCTAACCCTGGGCAGGTTTTCTAACCACTCTGTGCATACATTTTTTTCATGTGTACAAGGGAGCTGATAGCAGTACTTAGTTCTGAAGGTTGGTGTGGGATTTATGTATGTCTTTACACATAAAACTTTTAGAATTATGTCTGGCATCTAATAACATTATATACTTACGACTTATAGTATTAAATTTTATTGTCCAAAATATATTTTTACCCTAGTGAAGTGCACCATTGAAAAGGACAAATTTGGGAACCATGACCCAGGGAATTTCTTCTCTCTGCACTTATATAAAAAATTGCAATCTTACATTTTCATTTCCATATACTTAACACCATTTGGCAGTCTTTTGTCAGCAAGTCTGGGGCTACACTCTTGTATTTTTATTTCAGACTACTCTAACAGGATGTCACAGACTAGCTTAACAATAAGCATTTATTTCTTATATTTCTGGAGTCTGGAAAATTTGTAACAAAAATGGTGGAAGCCTTGGTGTCTGCTGAGTCCCACTTTTTGGTTCATAGACAGTCACCTTATTGCTATATCCTTTAATGATGAAAATGAGTTTAGAAAGCTCTTAGAGGAGGGGAAGGGCTTCCTACAAAGGCACTAATCTTATTCATGAGAGCACCACCCTCATGAACTAAACATCTCCCAAAGGCCTCATTTCCTAATGCTTCATACTGATGGTTAGGACTTCATCATAGGCAATTTGAGGAAACACAAAGAATTAGTCCATTTGTTTCCTCGGGTGTTGAGAATAGACTTTCATGCCCCAAGGCCTGCTGACACCAGGGAAAGATTAGAGCACTCTGTGATCCTTATTGTTTTCCTCCTCTACACACATTTGTAGATATAATTAAAAATGAGTTTCCTGCAAATTTTCAGTAGGTAATGCACCTAGTTTTTGTAGTATGGAAATAAAAGTCTCTTTTTAATGCAATAGCTTGATTTTTAGGTAGTCAGTGGAAGCATTTTCCCATAGGATAAATCTGCCCTACATTGGGTTGGTTGCCCTGGAGGAAGGGCACATTGTCCCACACTTGTCACACATCTGCAGTCCACTTGCTGGTCTGTGCTCTGCCTCCTCTCTTTCACCAACATTATTTTTTCAGAAACAGGCTGAAAATACACAGTCACGACACAGGTGGCCTAACAGAATATTCTTTGTTTCTCCACAAATTAACTAAGTGTGAGTTCTAAAGCCACATTTTCATGTGCACCTGACAATTCTTAATTGTCAAATAACTCAGTTTCTTCCAATTGTGCTCTTGGGGTAGATAACAGTTCTAACTTGCAAATTTCCTCCCTTCCTTCAGAGGATAAATGTTGCTCTGATTTTGTAGTCAGGTAACCTTGTTCCTATCAGCTCTCTTCAGTCACCTCTACTCCCACTGAGGTAGAAATTGTCCCTCTTGCTCCACCTTCCTTCCAATGCCTTGATTTCTAGCTAATACAACTTGTGGCTTGATGTCACTGAGTAGTCCACACAAGGGAATTTCTAATCCTGTCACAGTCACAGAGGATACCTGCACGGATCAGATTTGTGGAATCTCTCACATCTGATATGACCTTTGGAGCTGCTAGTGTCCTGAGGTTAAGCCAAGTCAATCATCAGGTCTGCAGCTTAGCATCACCATGCAGAGCCTAGGACACAGGAGATACAAGCCCAAGCTCACTACCATCAAGTTAAGCATGTTATTCTCAAACTTCAGTTATCTTTCAAGTTTGGCTGGTAGTCCAGGAACATTTTTAGATATTCTCCAAAGCTTTGGAATAGAAAGAGCCTTGGAAAGATGGAAGAGTTTGAGTAAATTTCTACCTCCGATGTTAAAACTTTATTACAAAATAAATGTAATCATTATATGAGAATCAAAGGATACATTAATCAGGCAGTATTCAAAACCAAATGAGGTTCAGAGAGTTCCTCTTTAACATTTTGAGCAGTGAATTTTTATGAGTTGTAGGAGAGAGCAGAGTAAAGAAATTATCCTGAGGAAAATCATTATGGAAGGATCTTATCTCAAAGTGATGGAAGGCCTTTGTGCCAAATCCACTGCTGTCTTAGTTACTTTTTCATCCCTGTGACTCAATACCTGACAACCACAACTCAGAGAGGAAAGATTTATTATAGTTACAGTTTCAGAAGGTTTCAGTCCACTTACAGGTGGGTGGCTGGAAAATGATGAAATCACATGGTAGGGCTGAAGTGGGAACAGAGCCAGAGCCAGAGCTCCAGCGGCAGAGGTACTCACAACATGGTGGTACAGAGAGAGACTGGGAGGAAAGGTAGAACCAGCAGCATACCCCTCCTAGTCAAGCCCATGCTCTTCCAGATCAAGTCCTAAGTATCTGTCCCTCTCCAGCCAGGTATACCACCCAACCCTACACAATATACATAGGAACATGAGGCTTTTGGGAGACACTCCACATCCAAATCACCACAGCTGCTAACATTATACTCAGTGGGGAAAAATTGAAAGTATTTTCACCTATGAACACAACAAGTCTGTTCACTCTCACCATATCTATGCAACATAGTACTTGAAACTCTAGTCAGCATAGTAAAACAAGAGAACAAAATAAAAGAAATGCATATTGGAAAGGAAGAAACTAAACTACCCTTATTTACAGATAACATAATTTTCTACATAGAAGACTCCCTCAGAAAATGTTCAGAACTAATTAAAAAATGCAACCAAATTGCAGAACACAAAATTGATACCAAAAAACCCAAAAAAACAATAATATTCCTCTACACTAATAATGAATGCCTTGAGAAAGTGCTGAGAATAATTCCATTCTCAATAGCTTTTCAAAAAAATTAAACACCTAGGAGTAAACCTAACAAAGGAAATGAAGGACCTCTACAATGAAAATGACATTATGCTGGAAAAAGAAATTGAAGAGAACATTAGAAAATGCAAAGACATCCCCTGTTCCTGGATAGGCACATTATTGTTAACAAAAATGGATATAATGCCAAAAATGACCAAAAAAAAATCCAGTGGAATTTCTTTCAAAATATCAACAACGTTTTTCTCAGAACTTGAGAAAACAACCCTATAATTCATATGGAACCAAAAGACACCCAGAACAGTCAAAGCATTACTGAGCAAGATGACAAAAACAGATGGCATTGTGATTCTACACATCAAGTTATACTGCAAAACAACAGTGATGAAAACTGTATGCTATTAGCATACAATAGGATAGCAAGCAATCCTAAGGCTAACAGAATGAAAAAAATGACAAAGATAAGAGCAGAAATTAATGAAATAGAAACTAAAAATAAAAATAAATAAGTAAATGAAGCAAAAAGTTGAATTTTCAAAAAGATAATATTGAAAAACTCCTTGCTAAACCCACATTAAAAAAAAAAGAAAGAGAAAACCTATGTCAATAAAATTAGGAATGAAAAAGGTGAAATTGGAACAAATAACACGGAAATCCATAAGATTATAAGAAATTACCTTGAAAATTTATACTCCAATAAAAAGTCTGAAAGAAATGGATGAATTCCTAAACACATATCAGCTACCAAAACTGAAAGCAGAAGAGATTAAACATCTGAATAGGCCAATATCCACTTATCAAGTTGAAGAGGTAATAAAACATTCTGTTTTGGTGGATGATATATGCTTAGGAACTGATACATTTCTTTTAGACTTGTAAATACATTAGAGTACAAATTTTCAAAGTAACTTCTTTTAATCCTTTGGATTTCCTTGTTATCTGTTTTATTTTCCCCTTCTTTATCCCTGATTGTATTGTTGTAGGTTTTCTCTTTCTTTTTTTATGGGTTTAGCAAGGGGTTTATCAATCTTGTTTATCTTTTCAAAGAAACAACTTTTTGTTTCCTTTATTTTTTGTATTTTTTAGTTTCTTTTTAAACTCATTTTTACTCTGATTCTTACAATTTTATTTCTTCTGTTAAGTTTGGGGTTGACTTGTTCTTGTTTTTCCAGTGCCTTGAGTTGGGAGGTTAGACTATTTATTTGGACTTAACCAGTTCTATTTTTGTGTTCACTTATGAAAATGACTTTTCCTCTTAACACTGCTTTCATTGTGTCCCAAAGCTTGGGTTGTGATATGCTGCTATTGTCATTTGTCTCTGAAAGTTTTAATTTCTTCTTTGATTTCTTCTATCGACCAATGTTCATTTAGAAGAATGCTGAGTCTCTAGTGGTTTGAGTTGTATGTTTTGATTGTGTTGTAGTAGATTTTATTTTTTTTCCACTTTGATCTGACAGGGTACATGGGATTACATCAGTTTTCTAGTATCTTTTTAAGTGGTCTATTTTGGAGAATGTTCCATGAGTGGCTGAGAAAAATGTGTGCTCTGTTTTAGATGGATTAAAAATTCTGTGTATGTCTCTCGGATCCATTTCTTCTGCGATGTAGTTCAGATCTGGTATTTCTTTGCTGATTTTGTGTCCAGTTGATCTGTCTTCTTGGGATAGAGGGATATTAAAGGCCCTCACTATTACAGTGTTGGAGTTTATTTGTTTTCTGAAGTCCAGTAGATTTCATTTTATGTAGTTGAGCCTGGAGTGCCCTCCGATTGGGGCATAAATGTTTATGATTGTCAATTCTTCTTGCTGGATTGCTCCCTTTACCAGAAGGAAGTGACCTTCTTTGTCTTTTTGACCAGTTTTGGCTTAATGTCCACTTTGTGAGCAAAGAGGATTACTACTCCTGCTTTCTTTTTGTCTACCAGTTAAATAGAATATAAAACTCGAGCCTTTAATTTTGAATTTGTGTTTATCTTCATGCTTGAAATGTATCCCCGCGAGCAACATATGCTTGGATTGTATTTTTTTAATCCAGTTAGCCAATTTGTAGCTTTTGATTGGTGAGTTGAGGCCATTCACATTTAAGGTTATAATTGATATGTGTGTCTTAAGTCCTGCCATTTTGTAGCCCTGTGAATATTCAATTCTTTATTTATTTTTTGATGTTCTCTCTATTAAGGAAAAGCCTGCCACTGTGTTCTTTGTTGTGGCCGTTTCCTATTTCCTTATCCAGCAGACCTTTGAGAATTCTTTGTAGTGAGTTTCGTTGACATAAATTTCTTCAAGGTTTCTTTGTCATGGAAGTTTTTTATTTTATTGTTTATTTTAAATGATATTTTTCTGGTACATAAGTCTTGGTTCACAGTTCTTATCTTTTAAGGTTTTGAAGACTTCACTCCAGGCTCTCTGACTCTTAGGATTTGCTCTAAGTCTGCTGTTACCCTGATAGGTTTGTCTTGATATGTCACTTGCTTTTTTTCCTCTTACAGCTTTTATAATTCTCTCTTTGCTTTGTATTTCAATGAGTTTTATTCTAATATATTAGGGGAACTTTTGTTTTGGTCACATCTATTGGGTGTATGGTATGCATCTGTCACTTGCGTATCTATTTCTTTTTCTATGTATAGCAAGTTTTCTCTCATGACTTCAGTGAATAGATTTCTTAGACATTAGGTATGGGTTTCCATTTTTTCTTGTATTTCTGGTATTCTGAGATTAAGTTTCTTTGAGTCTTCTATAATCTGTAGTATTCCTTTCCTTGTTGACACTGAATTATTTCATGGTTGTTAACAGTCTGGTTTATCCTTACCTTCTTGTCCTCTAAATCCAAAATTCTCCCCTCAGTTTGAGTCATGCTATTCCTCATGCTTTTCATGGAAGTTTTCATCTCCTGATGCTCTTCTTGCATTTTTCATATTTTTGAAATTCTCTAGTGAATTGTCATTCATGTCCTGTATTGCCTTCCATAGTTCTGCTAGTTTTGCATTTCTTTTTTAAGTTCTTTGGTTAAATCTTTTTTGAATTCTTCATGTAGTTTGTATAAATTGTTGTCTGAGTCTGTCTTGTATTCTTTAAGCATTTTGTGTAGTTTTTTGTTTGAGTCTGTCTTGAATTCTTCCAGTATTTTTTTTCGAAGTTGAGACATTTTAGATATTTCTCTGGTTCTATCTGAGATCTTTCTGGTGGGCAGGGGGTTTCCGTGGCATCTTGCCACTGTGTTTTCTCATCTTGATTTTGAGTATTCTTTTGACTTGCTGTGGTTATTCTTCGAGCAATCTCTATTTTTTTTGATAGTGAAGAGTGTTGTTCTAATATTGTGCTGTCTGTGTCAGTGAGGTGGAGTTTCTTGTTACAGGACAGCTAGTTTGCTCTTCCCCACTGGCTAGTTGCCACTAGGTCTGTTTTTGAGAAGATTTTCTGCTGTTGAAGCTGTTAGGTTTGGCTCCTTCTCAACTTCTGGCCGTTCATGCAAAGTTTGTACTTCTGGGTGCCTTCAGTGACAGGTGATAATTAGGCCTACCCATGTGGGCTCTGAGGTGCAGTTAGGGGTCTGGGTGCAGCTATTTGGATGCATCTGGGTACAGCTATGTGGAGCAGCAGTAAGTGCCAAGTAGACCCAGTTGCATTGGCTCTGAGGTGTAAATGACAGCTTGGGTACAGCTACCTGTGTGCCACTCTTGTGCAGCTGTGATGGTATAGAGTAAGCCCAGTTGTGTGGGCTGAGTTGGGGGTGAGGGGTCTGAGTGTGGCTTCCTGGATGGCTCTAGCGCACAACAGTGATGGATGGAAATTTGGCCCAGCTGGGTGGACTCTGAAGTTCAGGATGGGGTCTTGGCATAATGTGTATATGGTTTTTAATTAACAGTTAACAGTTCTACTTATAGGGGGTACTGGAATAGGTGGAGAGCAGACTATAATTCAAACTGTCAGTACTCCTATCCCAGACTCAAATTAACAGGGAAGAGCACTATAAGCAAGATTCAGAAGAATTGGGAGAGTTGAGAATGAAGTGGAGAGAGCATAGCTTCTAGATATGTAGAATACTTTAGAATTTATGGTTCAGAGAATTAATAAAGAAAGGCAGTGATTTAGCAACTGACTGATATATAGAGAGAAAGAGTTGAGAGGGAAAATGAGAAAAGAGAGAATAAAAATGAAAACAAAGAGGAACACAAAAAGAAGTTTGCCAAAAAAGCCGATGGAGATTAGAAAAAAGAAAGAACAAAAAGAAAAGAAAAAATAAAGCAAAGAGAAAAACATGGAAAAAAGAAAACAAAAATATAAAAACAAGATGAAACAAAAAAACCAAAAAAATAAAGAAGACAGGAAAAATAGCTAAGAAAAAGATAAAAGAAAGCAAAGAAAAGAGGAGAAAATAGTAAAAAGATTAAAAGATTTTTTAAAAGAAGAAAAAGAAAGGGAAAATAAGAAGGCAAAAAGGAAGAACAGAGAAAAACAAAGAAAACTTGATCAGGGGTCTGGAGTAATGGCTCAGTGATTAAATTAGCAAGCACTAAGTCAAAAGCTGAGTTCCCGAGCTAGATTCTCCAGTACCACAGAAACTGGGTGTGGTGGTGCATGCCTGTAATCCCAGCACTCTGGAGGCCGAGATAGGAGGATCACCCATGAGTCCAAGGCCAACTTTGGCTGCATAGTGAGCTCAAGACCAATCTAGGCTGCAGGGCAAGACCCTGTCCAAGAAAAAAAGAAAAAAAGAAAAAGAAAAAGAAAAAAGATCATCTGCAGGAAAGGGAAGGAGCTAAACTTAAAAAAAAAAGATAAGTCATAAACCAAAACAACACAACTTCCAAGACAGGAGATGATGGTGGCGGGTATACTAGATCTGAGGCAAGCAATGGCCCTGGGAGGTAAGGCCTGGGCTTATGTCCACAGCCAGTGATGATGGGGGAGGAGTCGGGGGGTGGGGGTGCGGAGCAGATGGGAGGCTAGTGATGGCACCAGGGTAAGCATACAGACGGGAAGACCTGGCCTAGATCCACTGCTAGGGATGGCTCCTCAGCAAGGTGGCAGGTGGCTGGGGCAGCAAGGCTTCAAATCACAGGCGAGCTATGGTGGCATTGGGGGTGGGGGGGGGGGTGCTCCTGGGCTCCGACCAGTAGGTGAAGGCGGCAGGCAGTGGGACCTGGGCTTAGTCTGTAGGGTGAAGGCTGCAGGCTGGAGGCCCTGGCCTACATCCGTGGGGAGTGCCTGCGCTGTCCGTGGGCTGCAAGACCTGGCGGCATCTATGTGCACTGCAAGTGAGGGTGGTTGGCCGAGGCCCCCTGGCCTCCACAACAAGCCTCAGCTGGAGAAACCGGCCCTGGCTCCCTGATGGCTGTGAGCAGGGAGACACCAGCCCAAGTCTGCTACACCCCATTGGCAGCTAGGGGTGAGACTCGGGCGGAGTTCCTTGGGAGCGATGAAAGCGGCCCGGGAGGTCTGTGCCTGCCTCCCCAGTGATGGCAGCAGAAGGGGGTGCTGCTCAGTTTTCAACTTAATTTTGTACAAAGGAGCCCTTCTGTTACAAAACTTTCTCAACTTCAAAGTTAAGAGAAAGACATGTTGTTACATGCAGTTAAACCCTTGTTGACTAAGCATATATTTACTAGTTAATTTATGCCAGAATGCAGTCATTTTTAAGTTTCTTACATGCCACTCCGATGTAAAGAAACTTCCCTTTAAAAACATAAAATTACATTTTGCTAAATTTTGAATACTCTTATAGACAACTATACCAGCTAATAATGTTGTTCCACAGAATTGCCTCATATTTGCTTACCTTCTTGCTCTTTCTTTCCCTTGTTTATTAATTTCTTTCAAATTAAAACACGCTTGCAAATTCTTAGCAGTGGGCCTGAAAGGTCGGCCCTAGGTGACTACCAGAAAATCCACACATCTGTGCAGAAGGATCCTTACTACTCTAAGCACCGGCTCAGCAGGGTTTCTTTTTCCTTTCTGTTCCTTTGACCTCCAGTCTTGGTCCCATCCATTGTGAATATGTTAATGTTATCAGATACATGAACGCCGAAATCAAGGGAGCTCTACATCAAGACAGCCCTATAGAAGAGAGGGACCTGCGGTCTGCCTTTACGCTGACATTAGTCTCCACCCAACATAGTAGATTGAAAAAAAAAAATAAAAAGAACAGACAAATCAAGCAGATGTACCTTCAGCCCTTTCCTTACCAAACTCCTCACATAATGTGATTACAAATTAATAATCCCAAAGGCAACAGCTTCAACTGCCCGGAGAGGTTCAAGACACTGGGCAATCTGTTCTTAAACCAGTCATCACGTACTGAGGAAATCACGCTCCAAACACCCCGGAGCTAATAGGATAGAAGATGTGAATAAACTGAGAAGGTGACCTAATTAGGAGGAGAGAAACAAGTTTGGTGGATTTCAGTGTCTCCTCCAGGAAGGCGGGTCATCGATGTAACATACTTTTAATTAAGGAAGTTTGAGAGGCTTCTTTATCACATGGGTAAACAATTTCTTAGAGTAATAGAGAGGTTGTCAATGATTCTTTTATGTTCAAAAAGCTCTATATTGTGCTGTAGGTCAATGAGAAGCTGTGGAAGGTGAGATCTGTTCAATACTGATGGCCTAAGGTCTGCAGAAATTTCCATAATATAAGGAAGGATTCTACAGGGACAAAAATGCTAAACTGCAGAGTTGTTTTTATTTTTTATTTTTTTCCTTCTGACTACCTCAGCTTCTCTGCCTCTTCTTCCATAAACAGCCCTAATGACAAGGATTGCTAAAATGTCTTCCTTTACATAAATCTACGTACCAAAATTAAAACTTTGGCCAATTAATCTTAGCGAAAAACACCAACCCAAATATTCATTGGACGATAGGAGAAAATTGGATGCATAGAATGAGATTCTAAAATGCAATTTTAGAGAATCTGTTTATTTGATTGTGTTTTATCTTAGAATTTTGAATTTGAGCTCTATAAAAGCCTGGTGAAATATCACTCCTTTTTCACCCATTGCTAGGATTTCTCTTTGACATATTTACTTTTTATTCCACTATTGTTCCTAACCAGTTGTTGGAGTTCTAATGGTTAAATAAATATTACAAAAATAATCACATTTTCTTAGTTTTCTTTCAAACTGCAAATCTAAGTCTTTAAAAGAACATGTTATCCTTAGTAAACAAAACAAAGACATGAAACAGGGAATTTCGCTCTATTTAAAATCTGATGAAAATTAGTTCTAAACAGCAAAGAATCCTAAAACTACAGCTGCAGATGCTATTTTGCTAAGTTTGATATATGTGGTGAACAAAATCTCTTTCTGCATCCATCTTTGTGAATGGTGATCCATTCTTTTCTTCAAGAAGATCCAGGCTGCCGAGTTACCTGCTCAGCTCAAGGGAAGGTCCTAAAACACAAGTTCAATTGAGGGATTGAGGACATGGCTGATATGAGGAGTCTTCTGTTTTGTTTTTCTTTCTGTGTAGTGCTTCCTACAGTTGGGGAATTTTTCTGCCTTTTGAATTTACAGATAAGTAGAAAAATAGGCCAAGCATAAGAGTGGAGACTGCTGTACCTTGCTTTCTTAGCTTCTCTGTGGAGAGGGCAGGAGTTCATGGACATGGTCTGCAAGAATCGGATTCAACCACATCAGATGGAGAAGTGGATACTGCACGGACTGCTCCTGTGGTGCTGATGCTGATGGACAGTTACAGGGTTACCTGTTCTAGTTACATGGCTTAACCTTGGGTGGTATCACCTTGGATCTGGTTGGTAGAGCAGTGGCTTTCTCACTGAGCCTGTTCTGTGGCACTATTGTGGCTGTTGACTCTGGCTGCTTAGTCTTGGTCCAGCACTTGCAGTGATTTGTAAAGTTCTAAAGTGCCCGGTGCCCTTTTCACACATGCCTTTATGCTGAAATCAGTAAGAATTCTGTTACTTGCAACTAGTAGCACTGATGTTCATAAATAAGTATCAGCCTCTCCTTTGCTCTAACTGCTGTGTAGGCTATGGAAAATTTTTCATTTATATCCCCTAAGGGAATGTTGTTACTGAATGTTGATTGCTTTCATTTAGTCTAAATTAATTAAATGACACAGAATCTATTGTACAGAACAAACAAAGATCATTTTACACTGCATACTGTAAATAGAGATTATAATGTGTGATCTTTCCAGAGAAATAATAGGAAACAATGTGTTCATTCAAAACAGCTCCTGTTGGAAATTCAGTGCTGTCCTCTATGCAGTAATCCATTCTCTCTTCAGCTCTAATGCAGCAAGCTCCACAATGATTTGATAACAAATTGACAGCTGTAAAATCCAGCAGAAGGATAAGAGGTGGAACTTAAGTGTGCAAATCCTGCTATGCAAGTGAGGCAGGCATTAAACTCTGAGGCTCAGGTGTGTCAAGAATGCAGGGTGTGTTTGCTTTTAAAGCAGCTGTATACTCTCAGACTTTGCAGTTCCTTAAAGCTGGCCTGGAAGGAGATGCTGTTCATAAGGTTGGCCAATGAAGTCCTTGGCCTTTCTGATATATGAGAAACACCTCCTCCCACTCTCACTTCGTCTGTACTTAATTAATTTTTTAGCTAAATGCTATGCAGTGCCTTGGCTCCCTGACAATGGACTTGTTAATTTTACCTCTTTGTCTTCACCAAGAACACAATTGGCCCTAAATATACATTTTTATCTTAAGTCACCTACTTCCTTGATGACTTCCATAGACCTGAGACTACTGCTGAACTTTTGGGGAAAGGCCATAGTGAAATAAGTATCCCACCTACCTGAGGGAGATCTAGATGTGGAATCACATTGGAGGAGAAGACTTGAGTGATGAGAGAAATGGTTTGGGGGCAAATACATAGCCCAGAGGAAAAGGAGGGAGAGTAGAGACTCTCCTTTTAAGAAATGAAAAACTAAAAATTTTGACACTTACCTAGCTGGTTGATTAGTTAGTTTGCTTAGTTTACCTTCACACACAATGTACCAGAGCAGGCAGGGCCAGCTCAAGCCCAGGGTACCATAGCTGTCATAAGCATCTCCTATCAACAAACAGGGCAAGAGAGCTGGTTCATCGATGCTTTTCTACACTTATTGAGAGCATATTAAGCTCAACGCAACAAAAACAATGTCATTTCATTCGATTCTCACAGTCTCATATGGCTTTTAAAAAAAATATCACTTCAACAATTAAGAAAATACCTGAGACTCAGGTGTGTCAATCTCTTTCTGAATACCCATGGCTAACAGGTGGCAATACAGGATACATGCCCTGGGCTTTCTTAAACCATCTCTGATACTATGTTAGAGCCCTCATCAAATTACTTTTTAAATACAAAAATGTGTTATCATGAAAGAGTGATATACATTTTAGTCATTTACACATTTGTAATCGTTTTCCATACTGGAATGTTCAGGTTTTAGTAACTGGAAAATGTGTAACTTGCAAGAAAATCCAGAGAAGTAATTGCATTTGAGTTACTTAAGCTTAAAAGTCTCGGTATGGCTTCAGTCATCTGTTTCTTCTTAGACCATGTTTGTCTTCTGAGTACATAATGCCTCTCATAGCTTTACCCTAACCCAGAAGACTCCTGCATCGCCACCTCTAGCCCTTTCAGCCTCGTTATTTTATGCCCAACTCCCTTGGACCCTGCTCCTGTGTTCTGTAGAATGTGTCTCCAACAAGTACCCTGGAAGGAATTTCTCTATGGGGAAGATGTGGATTCTTTTCACTCCAGGACTGGATCTGACTCTGGACACCTCCCCACCTCTATGAGGATACTCTCCGAGGATCATTATTTGGTTTTATCCACAAACAACTTTGAAACTCTGCCAGTATCCTTTGTTTAGTACCATCCTGAGATACAGTTGAGTTTCCTGGTGCCCAGCTGGACGTGAAATACAGAACAAACAAAACAAACAAAGCAGAACAAAACAAAACCAAACCACAGCGAAGTGGGGTCTTAGCAGGTGAAGCAGAGAAAAAAATTCATTGTTTATGTAGATAGTACCTAGGGAACTATTATGGTTTGGTTATGGAATGTTCTCCACAGTCTTGTGTGTTAAAGGCTTTGCCATATGGTAACAGTTTGTGGCAACTTTTGGGAGGTAGTGAAACTTTTAAGAGGAACAACCTTTTGGGTGTGACCCTGAAGGAGATTTGGAGATAATATTCCTTCTTCTCTCTCTATTTGCTTTATAGCTGCCATGAGAAAAGTAGCTTCCTCTGCTACATATTCTCCCAACCAAGATGTTTTGTCTCATCACAAGCCCACAACAATGGTGCCAAGCAACAACAGACTGAAATTTCTGACACCATGAGCCAAAATAAATCTTTCTTCCTTTTTCAGGTGTTTTTTTTTTTTTTCTAGGCATTATGTCACTGTGATGAAAAGCTGACTAATGTAGTAGAAACCAGTTTGAAAATTATTTCGGCTAGCTTTCTGCATGAGAGAGTTACTTAACTAATTTTAAAACGTGTAAGAAACAAAATTTTTGTTTGAAAATTGTTGCAGGCACCTGTCTGCCCTTGGCCATTTATATAAGGTATCTTATTTAAACTCTGAACAACTCTTGGTAGGCATCATTGGCATTATCCCAATATTTATGGATGAAGAAAACACCTCAAAGAGCTTTTGTGCTCAGCAATGCCTAGCAGGTGAGCAGCGCTAAGAGGAGAGGCGTGGCCACCCAAAGCCATCCCTGTCCCTCCTCCTTGACTGCACTGCTATGGTTCATTTCATCCAGTCAACCACAGATAAGCCTTTCCATTTGCTTTTCAAATGCCCATGTCAATATCTGTCGAGAATTTATCACCTAAAATTTAATTATTAAACACATTCATCTCTTTCCACTTGACCTCATGCAGGCATGAGCTATGCCTAACTTTATTACAAGTAATTCTGTGCTTACCACACATCACTGTTCCAAGGCTCAAGCTCTAGAAGTACCATACGAACAGAGAGGATTGAAAGAGTGACACAAGTCAGGTCACAGGTATCTCCGCAAAGGGTTACTGTAAATTACTACCTTTAATAGACTGGTATTCATACATTTGTACCGTAAATAGGAAGTTGATCTAACTAAATCTGGTAGATACGGGGAAAGCAGATGTCTCAATTACATAGGTAGTTCCCATTCTTAAGAGGTTAAGTTACATATGATTTTAAAAGAAACCAACGGAATCTTTAAAAAACAAAACCTCCTTTTAGAAGCAAACAAATGAACTTTCTGAACTCTTTGTTTGTCTTGAAAAATGAGAAAACAATAAAACCAACATCCACATCTCTGAAGTATTGGAGAGGTTGTGAGAACAATTCTAAGCAAGTCAACGAAGTACAAAACTTGGGTCAGTTGACAAACCTGACGCATGGATTTCTTATCCTCACTCTAAACAAGTAACTATGATCTCTAAGAAATCAGGAAGTTATCTTTTAAGTAGCACTCATTTCTCTTTCTCATTTTGTTTCCTCCACCCTATCACCAATTTTCTAAATTCTAACCTCTGAAGCACATGGCAGTAGGAACCATTCTAGAAAGCAGATAAATTCCATGTTGATGAAATTAACGTAATAATAATGAAAACACACTAGTTCATCATTCGTATTGAATTTATTGGATTTCCAGAAGCTGTGGTTGCATAATGAATCCTGTGCCTAAGTTCAATTAATCTACATCTCAACTTTTCTATTTATTTTCTCTCCCAAGTCATCCCTTCCATAATCTGTTCTTGATGTGTGCAGAAATTTCTCCCAATGGCCATAAGCATCTTTTTATGCTATCTTTTTATGTTTTTTATGCTATTGTTTCCTAAGGTTTATAGGAAAAAAGACAAGCATTAGGAGCAAAATAAATATAACATTTGTTTGGCTCAAATAAATGGACTATATTTGAGCAAAGTACAGGCATTACATGTGCAGAATTCAAACATGTGCAAGTGTTCACGCAGAAACATTCATTTCTGTGTCATCTCGTTTCATAGCACTTATGAAGTGTCTCTATAAAACAATATGTCCCTATTTTATAGTTGTATAATTATAAATATAATGCAATGTTGTATCAAGAGCAGAGACAGACATTTTCAAATGATAAAATCACTTCTAATTCCACTTTTCATTTTTCTACCTCTATCTGCATAGACAGTATATTGCATAGTTCCTCTGATATATCACATAGTTATTCTCAAATGCACATCTTTTCAATTGATATCTTACCTAACTTTACATGTCATATTTTTACAGATGCTATAGACTGCCAATAATCAAATTAACCATGTCCATCATGATTCTCATGTCTTGAAAGATAGTGATTTAATTACTCCCGGTAGATTTCCATCACTCAACAACTTTTGAGCTTGCACGTTACAAAGTACTTGGTTAATTTTATGTGTCAGCTTGACTAGATTATGGAGAAGCTCAGCTAAAAATTATTTTTCAGTGGGTCTGTGTCAGTGATTATGGGTGAGATTAGCATTTGGATGAGAGGACCCTTCAATCTGGTGTGGACCTGAAAAGAACAAAAAAGCAGGGGAAGGAAAAGCCTTGCCACTGGAGTTGGGACATCCCATCTGATCTCTTGCCCTCAGACTAGCTTTACACCATCAGCTCTCCTGGTCTCAGGCCTTTGGAGTAGTACTAAACTACACCATCAGCTTTCTTAACGTGTTAACCAGTTTTTCTTCGCCATGACCAGATGCCTGAGAAAAACGACTTAGAGAAGGAAAAGTTTATTTTGGCTTGTAGTTTTAAAAATTCCGGCCCATGTTTGGGTATGAGGTGGGGCAAAAACACACTGGAAGTACACGACAGAGGAAAGTTGTCCAACCTCATGGCAGCCAAGAAGCAGACATGGTGAGAGAGAGCCAGAGAGGAAGGGGAGAGAATCGGACATACTTCCCAGAGTCACCTACTGCGTTCTGCTCCACCCAACCAGGCCCCACCTCCTGTTTACATCACCAGTACTGACAATGTATGATCTTATATAATTAATGGACTGATCCACTAATATAATCAGAGCCATTGTAGTTTAATTACTTCCTAAAAGCCCAAGATGAGCTAGCAACTAATCTTAGGTGCAGGAGTTTTGGGGGACATTTCCAGTTGGCACAGTCTGACATTCTCATGCAGATGATTGTGGGACTTTCAACCACCAAATTTTTTCTGAGTCAATTAGCCAATTTCTTGTGTGTGTATGTGTGTGTGTGTAATTCTTTTAATAGGCACTCGTATATATATAGACACACATCATCCTACTCATCCTACACACACACACACACACACACACACACACACACACACATAATTGGTTCTTTTTCTCTAGAAAATTCTGAGTAAATACTACTTTGGAGCTTGATGTAAGGCTTTTGACCCATCCCAAGTGACAAATATTTGTACATTGAGAATGGGTTTGAATTTTTGACTCAATCACATTTTGTATCAAGCTTAATATTGAAATTGGCCACAACATCAAGCAAAGGTAAACAGCAGGACACCTGGTAAATAACATCTTAAGACAGCAACTTTCTTCTGGAACACAGATGAGCTCTGAAGATCAATTGTAAAGAGAGGTCCAACAGCAATTTGAGAGATGAAAAAAAATCAGTGCAATGATGTTGGTCTTTCACAGACAAGACAGGTACAGAACTCATTTTGAAATCTCAATATGTGTGTGTAATTTGTAAAAGAAGTTTCACTCGTTCTTAACTTGACATTCCAGTCCCCATGTGGTTGATGCCTTCCAAATGCTTGTCCGTGCATGGACAGCTGCTCCGAAGCTGTGGGCTCTGAAGAGCACACACACACTTTCAGACCTCTTAGTCTTGAGGTTCAAACATCTGCTGTATGAGAAGCCAGACTTTCCTCAGTTTTATCTCATTCCAGAAGGACATCCAAAGGAGAATCTGGTAGTCTTTGCATTCACTTAGTCTTGAAGAGCTTGCTTACCTGCAAATACAGATGTTCATGCAAAAATCAGATCCTAGTCTTGGTCTACGCTGATGCTCTTGGGAAATTATTTCCCTTTTTTGCCTGTAGCCTCGGAGCTGGTGATTCCATATCATGTACTCCAAGCTCTATTCTCCATAGTCTTTGCTCTGAGTCCCAGAAGCTGATATTTTGGTACTTTCCTCACCATCTGGCTTCATATTAGGTTCAGTGGATCAGAAGTTATTTGGAAAGAAGTTAAGGTACTGGTCTCCCACTTCTCTCTTTCTGTACCTCTCTCCTTCTCCTTATCTCTCTCCCTCTCCGTAGGTAGCTATGAGTTGGCAGAGGCCCTGTTCCTTGATGACCTCTGCTCTGTTAGGTAGCAGCTTACATTTTTGCTAGTTCTAGTTCATAATTTTACCCTTCACTGAGGGGAGTGAATGCTTCCCATTGTTGCTAGTCCAGAAAGTTTTGATATCCCTACCCCTACTCAGACTTCTGTATGTATGAGAAGCAGTTTGGATATTTGAAGCTCTGGGTCCCCCCTTTCACCTCTACTGCTTTCTGTACCTCTGACCACATCATGTTTGCTGGTGGACACTGGGTAGTTTTACAACTACACAGACTTGAGGAACAGGAGCTTGCTTTTCTGGGGAGACCTTGACTTTCAATTTCATTATTTTGAAAGTCAACCTAAAATTACTTTAATAGTCAATTGTCATCATCCATTATAGAAAAGTGGTTATTCAAAATATTTGGCTTGGAGTTGGCAAACAGACCCAAAAGTTAGTTCTTTTTACCTGGGACTTATTTAAGAATCTCAGGATTAAAAAGCCTATAGTTAATTAGGGCACCCTTTTTTATTTGCCTGATGCATGAAGTCCACCTTGCCCCAGTCATGTCCCTGCTGACTTGTCTGCAGGTTTGTCAGCCTGTCTCACTGGACCCCATCCATCTGGCCTATCTAATTGTAACCGCTGGGATGTAACTAGACACCAACGGCATTCTTCTTTGTGAGTAATCGCATCAATGAGTTATATTAGCTGTCATATTAAAGTAGCTCTCTGCTAACCTCTGGTAATGTGAGAACATAGTCACCATTAGCTTTCCTTTCAGTTGGGTAACACCATCTCCCTCATGTTTTTGCTTCCTTAATCCAAACTGGGATAAAAAGAGGAGAGACGAAACAGAAAAGTAAAGGGTTTGAGAGTGGTTCAGTATTTCATTTTGTTTAAGGTGTTTTGTCCTCAAAAAATCAAACAAGCATATTAAGCAGAGGTCTTGTGGAGTTTTTGAGTGGTAACCTCTTGGGAGAGTGATGCCAATTTTTCTCAGGAGGTGAGGAAGGAGAGTAGGAGCCTTAGGGACTTCAAACTTGACTTGAAAATCACTTGGTTGGGGGATCTGCATATGCATGTAATCATTCTGTCGATTTTTACCATCTTTGCTCCTTCCCAACAACGTTAGACCAGAATTAAAATAAATATCTACAGCTTACTTAACTGCCATATTTTATTACTCATCTAAGATGAAAAACTAAGTGGTTTCCAGTTTTTCATCTGCGGAAACACGGGTTCAAGCTATTTTACCAGATTTGAAAGGCATGTTTACAAAAATGTCCGGGATTGCATTTTTCCTATTTAAAATGGATCAAATATACTTTACTTTCAATGTCTTGTGATGCCAATATATTTCTCGATGAGTGTGATTGGAAAATAACAAACACAGATTTCATAAGCTGATGTCACCTGTCATAAATTCAAATTTTCCAACCTTGTTAAACTCAGACTCTTGCTACTTGGCATTGTCACAGTCTCCACCGTCTTCCTGCTCTTGCCCTGAAGGCAGGAAGATAGGAAGCAGGAAAATCAAACTGAGACACAGATGAGAGTGAGGAGAGCCTGAGTGGACTACTTGCGCATACAAAATTCAAAGTAGCGGTTCTCTGTTTATATGCGCTCCCGAGTGACTCTAGCTGCGCAGAAAGGTTTTTGGCTAACAATAGTTCTAAGAAAAAAAATTATTCTGTTGAGTAAAAATGTGTTACATAAAAAAGTTAATTTTTGATATTTTCTTCTTCCCTTCCGTCCTTTCCTCTTTTCTCTCTGCTTTCCTTCCTTATGTTTTTATTAACATAGACAATTTCTATTTCTCTATCAACATAGATAATTTCTCCTCAAACACCTCCAGAATGTAACTTAAACAATGCTAAAACAATTAAAATAATAAAATTCCATATATAAGAACACTGGGGCTCAACTGGATTCCTTAAAATATATTAATTACATACTAGTCATGGCACATTGTGTGTCATGCCCTATTTCAAATGTTGGGAAAAGGGTGACTCTGTGTTTGGCGTAGCCTGCCAGTGTCCCATTAGTATAAATATCCAGATTGAATTTCCACTCTCTTGGCAGGCCACTTCTGCTGCTTTTAACAGCAGCTGCTGCTGCTACCACTGCTGCAATTTGCTACTACCAACCCTGCTCTGTCTTTGCTAGTGGAAAGTCGGTTTGGTAAGTTGCCAACTCCAGAGATGATTTCTATAGCAATAGGATGCCCAGGGCCATGGAATTACACACAGGATCATCAACTTCTGTCTAAATCAAACAACTGTGATAACTGTACTAAAATAAAGCCTTTATAATTAAATGCCTAAAAACGGAGCCAAGTCCAGAGAGGGAGGAGGCAGGAAATCTTCCTAATGAGTGAAATTCCAAATGTATCATGTAGCTTTCTTACTTAGATTAATGTGTTTATTATAAACAAGACAAGGAAAGTAATTTCTACTTCAGTCTTTTTCTACTTAAAAATATCTTTGTAAACCGTGGTATGGGGCTTCAATGCCCAACGTCCCAGTGGGACTTGGTCTGATTGCAGTCATCAGCAGTAGCAGGGTCCAGTGATACTTTCATCCTTCTGGTGTCACAGAAGGAGTCTGGCCCAGGAACCTGTGACAACTCCAGAACAGACATGGTTTTAATTTCTCCTCATTGACCTTCAGAACGGGAGAGTCCATAACCTCTCCTATGAAGAGGGATCCACTTCCAGTCCCTTGCTCCTCTGAGAGGTAGAAGACAATCAATGCACTGCATCAGACCTCGTTTACTCCCTTTCTATAAAACAAGGACATCTAATAAGGTGGTCTGAACATATCTGAGCCTCAGATAGTCATTAAATATTTTGTTTTCTCTTACAAAGTGAATGGCCATCTCAGGAATGTCCAGCTTTTTGGCATGCCTGAGTCTCATTGACTAAAGAAAAGTTGTCTTGGGCTGCAATAAAATATATCATATATATATATATATATATATATATATATATATATATATATGTACTTTTTCTTAGCATAAAAGGTAAATTTTCTTTTTTTATTTTTTCACTTGTCCATTTCAGAGTTGGGACCTAGTTAAGTGACAAAAATGAGTAGGGGTGTAATTTTGAGGGGAATGACTTCTTAAATCTAGAGAAATACCTAATGGATGGACCTTCTGCCATCTTGAACTCTGGTGACATAGAAAATCAGACTAGGAGATTGGGTGAGTCATGAAGGTTCTGTGAAAGCCTCACCTCACCTACATAGAGATTTCCTCTGGTGAACACACAAACTTCTATCTGTTTAAGCCATTGTTATTTAGGAATTTTCTATAATATGCAGCCAGTTACAAAAGAAAAAATCAACAGGATAAAGGATGTATAAAATTTTAATTCTAACTACTGTTGTATGTTTCTTAATCACTTATGTATTATACTTCTTCATTCCTGTTAACTTTGACTATAGTAAAACCACAGTGATAATTCACACTTCATTTATAACATCTGTGTTCTTCCTTTAATACTTGTAACTCAGCTTCATTAAGTTTTATGCTGTTATTGACCTCCCCTCAAACAGGTCAAGGTCATTTACATTTGAATTTATTTTTAAGTCATTGATATTACTAATTCATAACAATTTAGAAAAAAAGAATAGTCTTTGAGGATTGAAGACCTAGACCAATTCTCATATTAGCATTTAATTATTACATGACCTTGAACAAATCCTTTCACCTCTATAAAGCTCAATTTTATCTGAGGGACATCAAAGTAATAATAATCCTCTATTACTGATTTATATGAGCATGGTGAGAGTCTAGGAGAATACATGATAATGTATTTTGTAAAAGATAAGGCATTCTATAAATGCTAGTAGCATTATGAATATTACTGGAATCCTCAATTGTAAGAGAAATGTCTGCATTTCATTATTCATACAGGTGTTGAATAGAACTATATGAGCTTATACATTTATTTTTCCTCATTTTTATCAGTATGAATATGCAATATGAAATGATGACACTACACTTGAAATTTTGTGCTCATGTCTAGCTCAACTTCTTTGCATTCCGTTTCCTGGCTCCTTTCTCGCCCTCCCACGCCTTTCCTCTTTCCCCCTGACTCTACACATCTCATTTACTTGAATCTTATTTATTTGCATACTGAGTTTCTCATATGAGAGAACCATATAACAGTTAAGCACCTGAATCTGACTCACTTCACTAAGCATTATGGTCTCAAGTTGTACCCATTCACCTACAAATGATGTATATCTATCTGTCTTTATGGCAGAGTAATACTCCATTGTGTACATATACCACATGTTTAGTACCTATTGGTCTATTGATGGGTATTTTGGCATCTTCAGTGACTTAGCTATTTTTAGTTGTGCTGCTCTTAACAAGAGTATGCATGTATCTCTGCTGTTATATGGTGCCACATCGATTTTAGGATTGTTTTCTGAAGTCCTGTGAAAAATGTTGATAGTACTTTGATAGGAATTTCATTGACTCTCTGTGTCAGTTTTGGCAGTGTAGCCCTTTTAACTATATTAATTTTGCCTAGCCAGGAACAGAGTATGTCTTTCCATTTTCTAACGTCCTCTTCAATTTCTTTCTTCAGCATGCATAATATAATGTTTATTGTAGGGGTCCTTCACTTAAGTGTTTAGTTTATTTCTAGGTATTTAAATTTTTGAGAAGCTATTCAGAATGAGATTAGTCTTCTCAGCTTTTGTTAGTGTAGAAGAATGCTACTGATTTCTCATATTAATTTTATTTTCTAAAACTTAGCTGAAATTGTTCATTAGAATCTGTTAGTGGAGTTTTTGGGATCTTTCTTCTATGTAGAGGATCATTTCATCTGTAAACAAAAATAGTTTGACTTCTTCTTTTGCATCCAAGTTCCCTTAATTTTATTTTATTTTCTAGCCTGATTGCTCTGGCTAGAGCGTCACATACTATACTGAATAGAAGTGGTGAGAGTGGACAGCCTTGTGTCTCTGATTTAAGGGAAAATGATTTCAGTTTTACCCATTAAATATGCGTCAGTGGTAGATTTTGTGTAAATGGCTTCTATCAATTTGAGTTAAGATACTTCTGCGCCTATTTTGCTCATGAACAAATGTTGAATTTTGTCAAAGGCCTTTTGTGCATCAATTGAGATAAGCATACGGTTTTTGCTCTTGTTTTTATTAATGTAGTTTATTACATTAATTGATTTATGTATGTTAAATCAACCTTAAATCCAAGGAACATAGCCAACTTTATCCTGGTATATGGTTTTTCTAATAACTTGGTGGATTTTACTTGCCAGTATCTTATTGAAAAAATTCATTAAGGAGATTGGTCTATAATTTTCTTTCTTGGTTAAATCTTTGGTTTCGGTATCAGGGTAATGCTGACTCCCAAAAATGAGTTTGACAATATTCCTTTTCTTTCAACATCGTGGAATAATACTTTGAGAAACATTGGTGACAGCTCTTTTCTGACATATTGGTAGAATTTGCTTGTGAATCCATCCAGTTCTGGGATTTTCTATTTGTTTATTGAGAAGGGTCTTGCTTTATAGCCCAGGCGTGTCCTGAATGACTGTGTATCCCGGGTCAGCCTTGGACTCACAGCATTCTTCCGGTCTCATTCTCCCTAATGCTGAAATTACAGGTGTGCATTGGCACGCCTGGCTTTAAGTAGTGCTGAGGAGTTGAACTCAGGGTTTTGCACTTGCTAGGCAAGCACTTTAACCACTATGCCATTCATCCGACCCCAGTTCTGAGATTTTCTTTGTGAGTGGAGAGGTTATTACCGCCTCAATTTCCATGACTTGTAAAGGTATATTCAGGGTTTTTATGGCTTGTTGGTTCAATTTGGTATATTGAATCTATCAAGATATTTATCAACTTTTTCCATATTTTCCAACTTATTGAAGTGCAAGTTTTCAAAATAGCACCGTAATTCTCTGAGTTTTAGAAATGTCAATTGTAATTTCACCGTTTTCATTTCTAATTTCATCCATATGGTTTTTCCCCTTCTTTTAGTTAATTGAGAGGTTTATCAATCTTATTCTTTTGAAGAACCAACTCTTCAGTTTGTTGATCTTCTGCGGTTTTTTTTAGTTTCAATTTCAGTAATTTCTCCTCTGATCTTCAAATAATTTCTTTCTTTTATCACTTTTTGACTTAGATTGTTCATTTTTCTCTAGGAACTTTGGGTACATCACTAAGTTAATTACTTGGGATTGTTCTGCTTTTTCCAAATGTATGCATTTATAGCTATAAATTTCCTCTTAGAACTGCTTTCCTTCTGTCCCACAGGTTCTGGTGTGATGTGCTTCCATTGCTGTTTGACTCTAGGAAGTTCCCCCCCCCCCCACCACCATGGTTTCTTTTGTGACTCATTGTTTGTTCAATAATATATTGTTTAGTCTCCATGTATTTGTATACTTTCTGTGTGTTCTTTTGCTATTGATTTTCAGTTTTATTTTACTATGATCTGAGAGTATACAAGAAATTATTTCAACATTTTTGTATTTATTTAAACATGACTATGACCGATAATATGGTCTATTTGGGAAATGTCCTATGTGCTTCTGAGGAAAAAAGTGTATTCTGTTGATATTGGATTGAACACTCTAAGTATCAGTGAAGTTCAATTGTTCCATAGTGTGGCTTAACTCTAATATTCTTTGTTAATTTTTTGTCTAGTTGAATTGCCTGTTTGTGATAGTTGGGTACTGAGATCCCTTACTATAATTGTATTGGAACATAATTGACTTTTCATGCCCAGTAGTTCCTGTTTTACAAAAATGGGTAGCCCAATGTTGGGTGCATATATATTGATAATTGTGACTTCTTCCTGTTGGATTGTTCCCTTAACCAGTATATGATGTCCATTTTTTCCTCATCTGGTTTTTTATTGATTGAAATCTGCTGTGTTTGAGAATAGCATAGCCGTCCCTGCTTATTTTCTGGGTTAAGTTGCGATAAGTACTGATATCTATCCTTTCACTTCCAGTCTATGTGTTTCTTTATGGGTACACTGTATCTGTTGCAAGCAACAAATTGTTGGTTTTTGTTTTTTAAAGCAACCAGACTTTGTGGGTTTTTTTTAATGCTTCAGTGTGGATTATTTGTTCTATACTATTGTTACTTTGTTCTCTCTCTCTCTCTCTCTCTCTCTCTCTCTCTCTCTCTCTCTCTCTCTCTCTCTTTCCTCTAGGACCTTTGGTGTTGTTGGTTCCCTGTCTCTAAGATTTCTTTAAGTATTTTCTGCAATGCTGGTCTAGTAGTCACAAATTTCTTTATGTTATCTTTAACAGGAAATATTTTAACCTTTCTCTGTTTTTGGATAAAAATTTTGGAGGATATAACTGCGTGGGTTGGTTTTTGTGTTCTCTTAGCACTTGGATGATGTCTGTCCATGATCCCCTATCTTAGAAGGTCTGTGTTTAGAAGTCTACAGTTACTGTGAGAAGTTTGTCTTTGTGGATTACTTTCTGTTTTTCTCCCACAGCTTTTAATTTTCTTTCTTTGTGTTGACTGTCTAGAATTTTGATTATGATGTGTCATGGAGAGGCTCTTTTCTGCAGAAGGTTATTTGGTCTTTTATATGCCTTCAGTAGCTCAATATTAATTTCTTTTCCTAGATTTGGAAATTTTTTCTCTGTAATTTCATTGAACTCACCATTGATGTGCTTTGCACTGTCCTTCATTTTCTGTTGCTTTCCCACAATTCTGAGATTGTTTCTCTTTGAGTCATCCACCAGCTTCCCATCCACTCTCTCTCTTGTCCTTTTGTTATTTGGTCACCACTCACCATGTGGTTCAGCTTCTTCACCTTATCTTTTGTCAACCTTATCTTCACGATCCACTAATGTATCCTCAAAATACTTGAGGCAATTTCTCATTTTTTCTTTTGAGTTTTTCCTATTCTAGAATTCCTCTTGGAACACTTTTGATCTTTCTACTTCTCTACTGAAATGTTTCTTCATTTCTTGCATTGTCTTATTTATCTCTTTATGTGTGTCTTCTTCACAATCTTTGTTTAATCTATTAAGATGGTTGTTTCTTTGATTATATCCCCCTTGAACTCACTGAACATATCTTGCATTTGCTTAAGATGAACTCTTTGGCTAATAAGTCCACCTGTTTTTTGATTTTATTTTCTATAGGTTCTGCTACTTCAGGGTCCATGGTATCCGCTTCTGGGAGGTGGGCCTTTTTGCAGATGGTTTATTGCTTTATTTCCCCATGGTTCTATTGCTGTGGGTTGTTAGTTAGGTACTATCAATGGGCTCTCCAGATTTTTTCATTATCCTATTTCTTTTCTTGGAATTTCCTTGAGTTCATTCAGATTTAAGTTTCATGACTGTTTTTAGCTTACTCAGGTATTAATTTTGGGCGTCTCCTCAGTGACCAACCTTATACTGGTTACCTAATCTCCTTCACTATACAGTGAAGAAGGAACAGATTATAGGACTGCATGTGATCTGTGGGCAAGGTAATTTGTTGGCATATATTGTAAATAAAAATCAATATCTTTGCCATCTTCCACAATTTGAATAAAGATTTACGATAGTATTATAAGCTAAGACTAACAAATTATTGACAGAACCTGATAACCAGTTTAAGCTCCAACTATTCTACCCTTAATATTAAAAGGCACAGTCTACATCATCAATATGTCTATCTAAATAAACCTGATATTGAATTATCAAAATATTTCACTAGTATTAGTATTATATCACTGTCACTAATAAAAAAAATCTTGTATATTGCTTACCTAGGGTAAATCAAACCACCAGAAGTTATCAACCCTTAATGGGTTCCACCTACTGTACCCACTTTAACAGTAGAAAGGCTATTCAAATCCATGGTTAACTTTAATATATACCAGTTGTACACATATGATAATAAGATACCAACTCACACAACAATTCCATTCTTAACATTAGAAGGTTTCCATACAGATTGTCTAGTAACATAGTAGAAGAATTTGTTGAAGATGACACTAAATCATTGTTCATAATATAGAAAAACTCTGTCTTAGTGATCTATGTCTAACTAAATAATATACAATCATTTCTTTCCTACACATCAAGCCATTTGACTGTGAGTTATCAATATTTGACAATACTATTAGTAAGTGTGATAGGGGTAAGAATAGAGCAGAATGAGACAGCCGGTTTTATGAGTGTGATAGAAAACAGAGTATTTGGAGCATAGAGAAAAGCACACAGAGATCTGGCCTCAGATCAGAAGAAAGTGGGTAAACTCAAGCAGTAGAAACAGTAGTAAGAAAAAAGAAGGAGAGTTAGGAGTGAAATAGAAAGAGTGTGTCTCCAGAATCTATAGAAAGGATTTTCAAAAATAACATAAAAGGTTACTTGAGAGAAAAAGAAATGCAAAAACTAACAAAGAGCAGAAAAAGAAAGAATGGAAAAGAAACAAAAGAAGAAAAAGAGAAAAACCCTACAAATCAATAGCAGAAAAAAATATAAATTCAATATGCACATATAAAACCATTAAAATGAGCCAGAAACCCAAAATAAAATGTACCCTTCTGTGTTGTTTGTATGGGAAGTCTCCAAATCCAGAATGCTGGATCATCATGCTGACCAGGAGGGAAAGTATGACCAGTTACCCAATTTCTTCCTGCCTCCCAGTCTACAAAGATGTCCTGCTCCAAAGTTTCTGCCACTCCTCTCCTAGGAGGTTGGATTGAGCAAGTCCAGGATCAAAGCCCTGTGTCAAAAAGTGCCTTCTCCCTTTGTATACCACACACATATAACCTGGCTCTTTTCACACTTGCGCTGTGAGAGGAGGGTATGCGACTATGGCTTTCTGAGACCTAATCTCACTGGGCTCATACCCCCTACCCTTTGTCATCTCTCCTCCCTGCCAGCAAGAGTTCATTGCTTCCCTGAAGTGCAATTTGTAGACAATTTATTTCCTAGCAGAGCTCCCAATGCACTTCTAATTTTCCTCTTTGGGCCCGCCAGTGGACCCTGTCTGTGGTTCCAGCACTATGACTCCAGGGGCCAGTCTTCAGTCCACAACCGCCAACCTCCAAGGCCTTACAGATAGGGATTCTCTATGCATTCATATCACAATAAGAATGACTCAGTGTTCTGGTATGCCACTACCAATGGCTGCTTTGGGGGCACAGAGCCAAAAGATTGATCGTCACTTTCCCGACACTGTCCTTGTTGCAATCCTCCCAAAACTCAGCACTTGCAGTTGACTCTTGCTGGCCCTCTACAGTTCCAGGCACTGCCTGCTGGGCCTTGTCTTAGGTCCTCTCCTTGCCTGAGAGCCTGTATTCACCTACTGGCAATCTTCAGTCCTGTGGCCACCATTTAAGCCCAGCAGATCTCTGCCTTCCTAGGCTAGGCCCTAGAGGAATTGAAGACATTTATTTATTAAATCCCTACTTTCCCACTGAATTATATAAAACCACTGATGAAATGATCCTGTACCAGCACCATCTTGGCTCTGCCCTCTAAAGATGATTTACCATTAAATTTTTCAATATATCACAGTTTTTAACTTCTTCTATTACTTTTTTGAGGGTAGAATGAATTTGTAATTAGAGATCTCACTGTAGATATTAGTGAATTTCAGAAAAATAACTACTTTTTGCTTTGGGTTTATGTGCAGAGGATAAATTTGAGATTTTGAATTATAAGCAGTGGATCTGAGGATCTTTGTATTATTGATTCTTGTATCACTCTTCTCCCCACATCATACCTATATGGATCAGTGGAAGCTGAGGACATTGCCCTTGGAAAACGTGACAAAAAGGTCAAGTCAGTCTTTTACAGTTGTCAATATTTGTGATATAGCTAAAAGTGTCTGTAAAAATTGAGATAGCTTACACCTGTTACTTTCTCATTGTCCAGTTGGACAATCAGCAAAAACTACTCAAGCTCAATTATCTCTTCAAAAGCTTTGTTGATTCCTGCATAACATTTCCTATTGGTTCAAGGATCTTGTGTTAACTCCTCAAATGAACTGGAAACACCTGTTTGATTCCTACTATTTACACAAAAATTCCAGTTCCAAAGAAGGTTTTGATGATGACTAGGCTTTAGTAAACATGAGCTGAAAATGATACCTATTTATCTTTCCTATTAGAATTTTACTGAAACTGACACATTGACATACCCTTTTAGAATGACCACACATCTCAGTTTACTTAGAATGGTTCTAGTTTATGTCTTCAATTTTAGCAAAACTATTAGGGTTCACTTTTACTTCCTAAAGCAAAAATAAATTACATACTTCTGTTATTTTAGAGGCATTTTTTGTACTGAATAAAAAGGGATGTCTTTATAAATTCTTGGCAGGGACAATTCTCTCATGCACAATATGCCCTATTATGGATCCTCTAAAATATCTCCTATCATCTATACATTGTCAAGACCCAAGGATTAGCCTGACCAACTAATTTATCTTCTTCTGAGGAAAGAAAGGCTTAAAAATATAACTTATAAGCATCTTTATCAAGAGTTGGCAAATTTTTTCATAAAGGACCAGACAGTAAATATTTCAGTCTTTGCAGGGCATGCAGTTCCTGTCTTAACTACTCAACTCTTGCTGTTGTGGCACAAAAGTTGCTAGACAATATGAAAGTCAGGGCATGTGGCTGTGTTCCAACAAAACTGTATTTACAAAAACAGAAAGAAGGCCAGATCTGGTCTCTGGGTCACATTGTACCAAGTCCTAATGCCATGTTGTAATATTTTCTCTGGATTAATGACTAAATAGAATCCATATTGTCTAGATTTCTTTTCAAGTATTAAGAAGAACAAAAGGCAAGCAGTTGGCCTTAGTTAGAAGGTAATTAATATCATGGAAAGGGACACCCTTTTTTTTAACTAGCAAGGCTTCTAATCATCCTGTCATCAACACATCCTGTTCAATCCAGTCAGTTACAGTGCTTATTCAATTTAAGGAAGTACAATGAAGATGGCCCCTCTTTAAACTAGGCAATATAAATCTCTGTCTTTCAAATGCTGTGGAATTGACTGGCGGCTAGCTTTTATTGTGTAGGAGTTTTAAAAAATTGTTCGGTATCTGACATGTATTGCAAAGAAGTTTCTGGAAAATTTGATTTTACTCTTTGAGTTCTCATTGAATGGGGAAAGAGGTACAAATTTACCTTTGGGAAATACATCTGAAGTGCACAGATAAACAAGTTTGCATCTGTGAAAGAAGAATTGAAAAGAGCACAAAACTGAAAATATGCCAGTAGTTAGAACACCAGAGGATCCTCCATCTAAATCCAAGCTGAAAGGGGATATGAGGGAAATCCTTGAACAAAATGAAATAAATGCTTAAACTGTACTCAGAAATACATCCTAGCACTGGATTATTTTTGTTGCTATGTTGAGAACTGTTATAGTATTGTGCACAGTGGGTGTTAAGTTCGTGTGTGTGTGTGTGTGTGTGTGTGTGTGTGTGAACAGAAATGAGAATTAGTTACAAAGCGTCAAGATCAAGATATTGGACTTATTAAGCAAAGAAATATATTCTGTCACTGTAAATAGACAAAGCATGACATGCTCCAAATGACGATGAGCTGATAAGACTCTCCTGTCTAACCTGGAGTAGGAAGCCCCAGCCAGGCTTAGCGGACGGCCTCTCCTGGAGAGGTAGGCAGTAGTCGCAGCCTGAGGAAAGAGGAAACATAAAAGCAATCTAGATTTGCCTTGCAATGACAGCTGCATATTAATCTAAAGAATTTCTAAAAAAATCAAAAAGACATTTTTCAGCAAAATACACCCCTAGAGCCTCCATCATAAAGCAGGGGAATAAACTTGAAACAGGATTGATTTCATCTTAAAGGGAATATTTCTTTGAAATGCTACCAACTGTAGTTGTCTTATTTGGTTTTTCAATCCTATAACAAAATTGTGCCATATTGTGTCAAATAAGAAGATAATATAACGTCTTTAAACAAATTTTGTAATTAAGGGATCAATCAAAAGTGTATTAAATTTGTGTGTATTTGGAAAGCTATGCTGTTGAATGCTAACTACCTCTAAATATCACCCTTCAGTCTTTGCTTCAGTTTTAAAACCTTGACTCAGAAAGGGTGAGATTTTCCTAACAGGAGTTACAGACAAGTAGGCATCTTGCAAATTTTAGTTGTTTGGCTGGCATTCTCTTTGGAAATGCTAGATGTGTCCTTGGCAGAGACCAGAGATGTTTACGTTGCTGGGATCTGACACCTCTTTTTTATCATGTCTAACCTTAGAGCACACTCAGGTTTTACTGGGACATACTTTCCTGATGTATGAAAAACTGGGTGGTATGTGCTGTAAGAAGATTAATAACTGCATCTAATTTGGCTAGTTTTTGTAAAATATTTTTCCACCATTTTATGAACTTGGATGGGAGAGGTAGAGGTTATAAAGGACTTACAGATGGTGAAAAAGTCAGGCAGCCTGAATTTGAAGCCCTGTTCATATAATTTGAAATTTGGGCAAATGATTTCCTCATCTAGATTTCAGCTACCTCATCCATAAGTTGGATGGATTTAATATCCTTTTGTTGTAAAAATTATCTAAATTAATGCATGTGAAGGCTCAAGAAAATACAGCTGTTAATCAGGACCCTAAAGTCATTATTAACTGAAACCATCAAAGATTCTGAATAAACATGGTAGAAAGTAGACATGGGATATGTTCTTTCACGGATGATTTTGTTTCCTTGGTCTCAAAAGCAGAATTAACCATCTTGAGTCTATTTCAGGAGGCGTAGATGTGATATGCACATTAAAAAATAGGGACAGCATGCAAAGTATCTGGCAAAGTATATTTTCTCTCTTAAGACTTGAGTTACTTGAAGTCAATAAGTTTACTTTGTACCCCTTTACATTCCTCTTTCTAGATTTCTCTTGTCACTAGATGGTTATATTATAGCTATTTTACTATATCTTCCAGTGTAAATAGGCTGTGTGTTCAAGCTTGCAATGCAAACATTTTGAGAGCGGTATTATATCAACTAGTTTTATCTGTGCTAATACATTTCCATGGAAGAAAGTAAATTTTGGAGATTTCTATATATTTTTTCTGTTTATTATAAAAGCTCTCTGTATGCAAACTCTATGGAAAAGCAATGTCTCCTGTATTATATCTGATAACACAACTTACCATAAATCTTTTTAAAATGAATGTACAGCAGCATAACAGAAACAGTGCCTGTCACTTATCACATGAGGGTGACATGCACCTTGAAGAGTAAGTAAGTCACTGGAAACTGCCCGGGACTCTAGAGGCAGAGTCCTGATTTGAGCTTATTCCCCTCTTTGTGACTGATGCTTTAGGGATGTATGCAGCTGGGCACTGAGGCCATCACATTGTACACTGAATGCTTTATACAACCTTACCTTCTGAATCCCACACTCTCGTTTTACTATGAAGGACACCAAGAATCAGAGAACTGAGTCATCAGCTGAAGTTCATATGGCCACCAACAAGCAGAACTAGGATTTGAGCCCAAAGTTTACAACCCTTCTACCTGAATTCAGTGTCCACCGATACCTGTTCCACTTTGCAAAACTACCCATCTAAGGCTGATTTGTTCTTTTTGAGTTCCAGTGGAAAAGCTGTGTTCCTTCTGCCTGAGGAGTGGTGGGATGAGGAGGAAAGAGCTTCTCCACAGCAGTGTCCCCAGGGAGCTGTCTCCAGACTAGCTGCATCACCTGAGAATTTGTCAAAAGGGCTACTGACCTGGCCCAACCCCTGACCCCCCGAGCCAGAAATTCTGGGGTATGACCAGTGGGCTTTGATTTAACAGGCACTCTAGGCTGTTTTGATGAATGCCAAAGTAAGAGATTCCTATACAATAGCTCTAGAGCTCCTGTCTTAAAAATGACAGATGTGACTTGTATACTTACCATTTGTCTTTTCACTCAATGGCCACTGATGGAGATGGACCTGGAAAGGCAAAGGGGAAAATAATCCTATGAGCACCATTGAAATGTTCCTGTGTGGAACCCAACATTAGTTTTCAATTTCTCCAAAAAGTAGACAAAGCACACTCTGTCTATTCCTGACAACAGCATGGAAGCCTTTTAATTAGTCCACCCTGGAGGAAATAGAGATGTGCTCGTTTAGTGATCACTCTGATTACCAGTGGGCAGGAGTGTGCATTGTTTTCTGATGCGTTTGTTAGGAGTGAGCAGTGCTACCAAACTGAAGGCTTCTTACAGAGGGTGTTAACATAAAAGGACTCCAACAAGTCCTGTAGGAGAGTGGGGGGTGGCACTGATGACAGGAACAGTCACGGAGCCAAACATACACAAACACACACACACGTACACAAAAGCTCCTCACTCACGAATGCCAGTTCACACTGTGAAGACTGATCAATGGCCTGTAGTCCAGGAAAATGAGCATTAATATTGATACTTTCTGAAAGTTCCAAGAAAATATTGAAACCTTGTGCCTTCTTCCCAGTTCGATTGCAGGAAGTTAAATGTCTGTTTCCCTAAGGTGACTTAGCCCTGTGACAATACATGTAAACCCAAGTTATAGAAACATAGAAAAATCAATATATAGCTGAGTGTGTGTCACCATGGTGTAATTCTAGCACTCTGGGAGGCTTGGACAGGAGAATTGCAAGTTCAAGTCCAGCTCAGAAATTTACTTAGTGAGACCATATCTGAAAATTAAAAATTAAAAAAACCTTACACAGAAGAAATGAGTGGGGATGTAACTCAGTCTGAAAGCTCCGGACTTAATTATGAATGCTTCTGAGTAGTGATTTCACAAACTCTGAGTTGGGGATGAATTCTGAAACTTTAAGTCATCATCCTGTAGTCACTCACCTTAACATGTATTTCTATTACAATTCAGCGCAAGGACCAGTTACTATCATCTTCCTAATGTCATGCAAATAGAATCAAATCCCTGCTGGATGGGTCCAATTTGTTGGAGTCACACACAGAAATGCGCTATGGACCAAGCCACAGAGGTGGGATCCAAGCCTGTAGGTCCTCTAAAGCTCAAAAAAAAAAAAAAAAAAAGTCACGAAATAAGTGACTGGTTTTTCTCCCTCTAATTTTTCAAGAATAAAAAAATAATAATAATTGGCTTAGGTCAATCAACTTACGTTGGGTCAGGTGTCTACTTCTGGTCCCATCAGTCAATGCAATCTCACCAGTGACAATCTCTACAAAAAAAAAAGTGACTCTTGGGAGCACCAAGGGAGATACGGATTTCTTTAAATGGCATGGGGTGATAGGGTTCGCAGGGAAACACCAAATTGCCATATTAAATTAAAATTAGCGGTGAATGTGTTTGTCTTTATCATATCACAAATATTACCACAACATCTTATTTATCTTAACACAGAGTCTCAGCCTGCTAGAGTACATTTACGCATTAATTCCGTTTAAAGAAAAAAAAAAAAAAACAGGCACAGACTTCAAGACTAAAACCAAATCTTTCCCTTTTCCTCCTTTTTAAGCTCACGGTAGAATCTCATTTCCCAACCCTCAGGAAGTGAAGTGTGACAATCTGACTTCCTTTGAGCAATAAACAAAGAGTGGAAGTAAAGCCACACCTGGCTAGCAACCCTTGAATGTGGTGCATGGCGTGACTAGGTGGGCCCGGCTGTTCTCAGAGCTTCTGGCTCAAGGTCATGCATGCCTTCACTGTACATGCTGCATTCAGGTTCTCATGTAATCTGCTAATACACCTGTGAGGCAGGTTCCGTAGTTCCTGTGAATTTATTTTTTCATGGTCTGGGGGCTAGTAGGAGCACAAGGTCAAATTGTGGCAAGGTTGAGTTCTTTCTCCTTGGCTTGTAGGTAGCCACACATTTATTTGAACCTGGGGTCTTGCAGTTCCTAGGAATGCTGTAATGACTAAGCTACATCTCTGCCTTTTTTCGTTTCTTCTCATCTGTATCATTCAGCTGACTTTTCATGAACTTACGTTCAACATAAACTCTAGAATTTCTTTGGAGTGGCTTTGATGTCCAAGCAAAATTTCTTCAGTCCACTTTTATTCAATTAATTTTTTGAGTAAAAGTATGCTTATCCAGACTGTCATTTTGTTCTTGATTACAGAATGTTTATTACCGTGCTCATTACATTCCCCTTTATCTTTTACTTGCTTTGGTTCTGAAGAGCTTTCATAGATAATGCTGTCTCCTTGTCTGCTCCTTAATCCTCTCAGCCAGTTCAGCATTTCTAGTTTTTTTAAGTATATTTCTCTACCTTTATCTTTACCTTTCTATATTTGGAACAAGAAAGTGCCAACAGAGCTGTTGGTCAGCCTTGTCCCACTCCTTATAGTTTGACCTCAGTCTACCCAATCAGGTACGTAGCAGAACACTGATAACTCACCATGCTACCCAGTACCCAGCCCACACTTATCACCAGAGGTTCCTTTCTGGTCTTGGTCAAGACACAGCATCTGTGCTTTCCACCTGTTGAAGGAGGAGGGCCTAGGGTCTTCCTCACACATGTTCATCAAGTACTCTTACCACTGAGGTATTACCCCACCAGCAATTTTTCAATCTTTTTCTGGGCTACTACATACCTAGTTAAGTTCCCCAGGATCAGAATCACATCTTCTTGACCAAGGGGGCCTCGATTTCCTTGCTGGCTTTCACTTAAGGACCTTTGAGCATGCGTACACAACCTGGTTGCTGAGCAATCACCCCGAGCATAGCTTGCTCAAGGGGAACACTTAGAGAACTCCCCCAGGCTGGGAAAGCTTCGTCCCGGCAGGCAGAGTTCTGGGGGGATTTCCCTGCACTAGGGGTCCTCGGCACTGTATTGTGGCCATTCTCAAACTCACCTAAGTGAAATAAAAAGCAGCCCCGGATTTAATCTGCTGCTCCAGCCCCTGCGAGGACACAGCTGGCCAGGGTGTGCTGTTCTATTCACAGCCAGTCCCTTCTCTCTAGCCTTGCAATAATTTTGTTGTCTTTGTTATTTTATATCCTGCGGTGACTTCCCTGAGTGCAGTGAGTGATTAATTTAGCTGGTGTCACAGGCTACAACATGTTGACATAAAGGAAGAAGAAAGAGAAAAGGGGAAGGGTTTAAGGGGTGGCGGGCTGCTGGGGCAAACATGCACAGAACCCAAGTTTCAGCCCTCACACAAAGCACCCCATTGGCCAAGGTGACCCTGTGACATTGTTTTTGTGAGCATGAGTATGAACCTCTGAATGGCTGAGTTCCGAAATTCAAAGGGCGACACTCTCCCGGGGCTCGCTCACTTCCCCCACTGCCTCTGAAACATCAATAGCTTCAGGAAATAATGAAAAACAAATCAGAAATAAAATCAGCACTTAAAAACCCACGGTTCTCTATGAATAGGGCTTCTAGTGTTCAAATGTCCATTTACAACAGAGCAAGATTCAGGATCCCGCATTAAAACAAACTCCAGGTCTTTTTGAAGTTCAAAGCCCCCAGTTGAATCCACTATTTTTCTTGGCTCATGAACCTGAGAAGGGCTCATGCGGCTATGGATTTTGATTTGGGAAACATCTTACTGTTCTCCAGTCCGGATGGAAGGCTGTCTCTGCGTAGCATTGTCAGTATCTGTGAAGGACTTATCCAAAGGACGAATTCTGTTTCCGTGTACCCCACGTGAGACAGTCAGTGGGGCGCTCCTAGGGAAGCGTTTGTTTTCATAGTGCTTGAGCTGCTGATAGTGGGGTACGAATCAAGACCCTTTCTGTCCTATAGCTTTCACCACATGTAGCCCAATACCTCCCCCACGGACTGGTAATCTTGCTTTGAAATATCAAGTGAAGAAGTTAGTCAAGAGAAAATTTTGTTTTATTTTCGTTTGTTCTCACACTAAGCTCATATTTTGACCATTTTAAGGTGATTTCAAGAGATAGCTATAATAATTCTAAAGTGCACTGTTTTAATTAAAGAAAAGATGGAAATTATTTTCTAAAAAATTACTTAAGATCTCACTGTGCAGAGATTACTACTGTTTACATATCGGCAATAATTTTCTTCAATCACAAAGCATGAATAGAAATGTAATTTGGTACTTAACTCTAAAAATGGTACAATGCTACACATACAAATTTGTTTGTAACCTGTATTTCTTCACTTAAGTATAAATATTTCATGGCATTCAAAATCTTCTATATTATTTTTGATGTCTGCACAGATTTATGTAATTAGAGTATATGATGGAATACAAAATGATCATTATTCTGATATCATTTAAAAAGCATAGCAGAGGAAGTAAAAATAATCTATATTCTTCCCACTCAATAAAATCGACTGCAAGTATTTGTTTGAGCAAGTTTCTCAAATGCTCTCTTTCTGTACAATATTTTGTGTTCTACCTGGTGCGTTATAGCCTACTTTTAACTGATAATGGGTCAAGGAGAGATGTTCATGTCCACACATAGTTTATTTCAAAAATTTTAAGTCTATACATATTTTAAAAGATGATACTGTACTTGAATGTCTTTCTTTCTTTCTCTCTGTCTCTCTCTGTCTCTCTCTCTCATATATATAATCAAATGCTCCATTGATGAACATTTAAATTGTTTAGAATTTTTTGTTTATTCTATCTAATATTGTGATGAACATAGCTAGGATTTTAGATTTGACCTTGAATGAATGATTCTTTCCACAGAATAATTTTCTAGAGAAACTTAAATTGCTGCATTTTAGTTACTAATGCCATACTCAGAAAAGTACCAATTTGCACCTCTGACAAATACTGGGAGAGAGAACAAATACCAACAACATTGCTTTAATTAATTTAAAAAGGTTTTGTCTATCTCCTGGGTGAAAATATAATTTTTAAAATTTTTATTTACAATATATTATAAGTATGATCAAAATATTTTCATGTGCTTTGGTGAATTGTCATTTCATGGTCTATGTACATTTAATGAAATTATTTCTTTGTGCTTTTGTAAGAATATTTAATCAGTGTCACTACTGACTTGGGACTTACCCTAATTATTATGAAGATTTTTACCATTTTGCTTGCCTTTCAATGTTAGGACATATTTAATGGAGCCCATATTTACATTTTTATAGTTGAATTGTTCAATTCCTGTGAATTTTCATTATATCATTAGAAAGCCAATTCACAATGCTAGATTATAAAAATTTATCACCCCTTTATTTGAGAATATTCATGACTTTATTATTAATATAAACTTTTGGCCCATGCAGAATTTATTTTGGTGCATCCAACTTTCCTTTATTCTAAATGGCTAGAGTGCCAAGACAGTTTATTGAACAACACATCTTTTCTTTATTAACTCGAAATGCTACATTTATGTGCTCTAAATTACAGTATGTCTTAGGATTTGTTTTTATAACAATATTATTGCAGAAAGAGTATATACACTTGGTTTACAAGAAAGAACACAAGGATCAAAAATTACATACAATGAAAAATCTTTTCTTATCACTGATACTTGACATGTCTTCAGTTTCCCTTATTAGGGGAACTATTTTCTAAAAGTGCTACATTGTGTGTGCATCCCAGAATGAGGGCTCTTGTGTGTGTGTGTGTGTGTGTGTGTGTGTGTGTGAGAGAGAGAGAGAGAGAGAGAGAGAGAGAGAGAGAGAGAGAGACAAAGAGAACACATACATGTCTACATGCATGTACACTCTACTTTATCTTTATAAAATGATACTACAGATACTAGTTTTATTTTTTTCTTTTCCAAACTAAATATTCAACCTTGGAACTTTTTATAAAGTCAAAGAAAATCACTTTATTTTTTGTAACTGCATAGGATTCTGTTGGATGTATGTACCAAATTTCTTTAAATCAATAACTTGCTGCTAATTTTTTTCACTGTTTGTCATGACTAATTACACTACAATGAACAGTTCACCTTATGTATGTCTTTGCACAAGTATGAGTATAATGAAGGAGAAATTTACCAAAGGGTCAGCTTCTGGGTTAAAAATGTATGCTTATTTTAATTTTGGTACATATCACTAGGAAGTCCCCTAAGAACAGACAGTTAATTTATACTCCTGTCTGTAACGAGTGAGCTTTATGGATTCTTGCTCTGGGTAATTTTTTAACCTTATCAATATGAAAATTTAAAAATATATTGTTGTTAATGGATTTCTTTTGCCATTAATGATACTGAGAATATTTTCAAGTTTTATGAACATTTTCTCTCTTCTTTTTAGAAAAACAACTTTTATGTAACTATCCCATATGAGTTGTGAGGACTCCACTTAGTAAAAAATTAATCATTTGCAAGTTCTAGAGCTTTTGAATATTTTTCTGGTTGGTTATTGTCTTTTATCTGTACTTATTAGACTATGTTTACCATGCAAAAGTTTAATTTTTAGACAGTGAGTTTATTAATCTTTATTTTTATGGCTTCTAGTTTTTTCTTACTTAGAAAATCTTTTGCCATATGAAAAGTATAAAAAAACCTCAGGTTTGCTTCTACTATCCTTTTGTTTTTTTATGATTAAATCTCTGATTGATCTGGAATCTATCTTGCAGTTAGAAGGAAAATTGAGTAATTACCTTTTTATAGTTTTCCCAGAGATCTAGCCAGTATTCCTAAAACCATTTATTGAAAAATCTATTTTCCCATTGATTTTCACTGATGACTTTATCATATATAAATTTCCATATCAAGTCTTGTTTATTTCCAGATTTTTAATTCTGTGTCATTGGTATTTCTAATTTGAGCTGATATTATGCAATTTTTATTGTTATAGTCTTATGTTACATTTTAATATTTAGTGTGACAAATGTCTCTCAATAATTTTTTCTTACTTTTCCTCACTATTCTTGGCAAATTCTAAGATAAACAAGCAGCACACACACACAAAGATAGACACATTGAAATTTTTACTGAGATCACATCAAGGGATAATTTACATCTTTACGTAATGGAATCTTCTTGCCTAGTCACATGCCCTTCATTAGTTTTAAATTTTTCTTCATATTCGACCTACACATTTTTATTGAGCTTAGTATGAAATTTTTAATGGTTTTTGCATCTGTCCTGAATGGGATCGTTTCTTCTATTAAAGTTTCAGGTTTTGTCTATTTAAAGAGAGCTTAAATGAAGATTTTTCCTCATCTCACTTTGATATTGATGTTCTCAGTTTTATAGAGTTCAGATTCATAACCACCACAATTTCAAAGAGAGCTGTACATAAGACTCACTCCAAAACCCAACCTGGTATAAAGTAACAAAAAATAATAGGAAACACTTAAGCAAGTAGATTGTTAAAATACAGATAATGCACAATCAATTTAATCTTCAGGTAACGGTGTAGATTCAGGGGTTTTGTAATTTAAAATATGAGCAAAAGACAGTGTCATTCCTAGCAGAGGACAATAACTTAAAATGAATCAATGTTGGTGACCAACACACTATGAATATTCTGTCACCAATTCCTGCCCCCTCTTCCCTCTCTTCCTGTCTGTGTCAGAGTGGCTTTCACTTAATGCATTCAAAAGGGCTATTTTGGGACTCCAGTCACCTTTCTCTCCTTGTGTCTCAGCAACAGACACAATCCATCAACCTCCTATCATACACAAGGGGAAAAAATCCACTCTCTAAGATAGTGGGGCAGTCACGTGAGGCTGTGTGTTATCATGAGGGCTGGGCTCAAGCTCTCTGATGTTGCCACGTGTGAATTCTCAACCACTTCTGATGCCCACATTTGGTGACCTGATTAGCTCAGTTTGAACAAAACACTTTTCTTGAGAAATTCTGGGATGCCAATTTTACTTTAGTAGTATGGGCAAAAATCTGCAGAAAAAAGAATGCATATGAACTAATATTGCATAATGATCACATCATGGGGCAAAAGGATATGCCCTGATCCTACTGTATATCAGAAATCATAATAATATCTGAAATAATAGATGCTGATTGGTTTGAAATCATAAGTAATCTTCATGAGTGAGACTACAGGAAAAAAGAAACCATATGATTATGCAACTGGGTAGGGATGTCCACTTATAAAGATTAATGCTAAGAAACGCACACTGCACAATAATTATTCCTTATGAAAAAAAACCTAACCTTTAACTAGGGCTTATGTCCTTGTTCTTCAGAGATGCAGCTACCCACCCCCCTGTTCATTTACAACACCTCTACTGCCCAGTATATAGAAAATTTGAACAACCCAGAAGTAGATCATAATGTTATGTGAGTGGCAGAATCAAACAGTTCAGTGCCTGCCCAACATCTCCACTACATTTTAGCAAGACCAAACTGGTCTCTCTCTCTCTCTCTCTCTCTCTCTCTCTCTCTCTCTCTGAACTTGGTCCTGTCACCGTCTCCTCAACCAAGAAGTCTCCATTTGTGCCTAATGCCCATGTATGCTCATAGCCCGTATCTCAATGCATCAGCAAATCTGGGTAACTTCACCTCAGTCTCTCCACAACATAGCCATTCTTCACCTGCACATAGCTACTCTTTAGGCCCAGGCCACAGTCACCTCTGTCCCACACTGTTGCATTATCCTTCTAATGGGTTTTTTTCTCAACAAGTGGCTAGACTGACTCCTTTAAGAACTAAAGGATATCAGTCATTTCTTCACTGAAAATCCTCCAGTCCCTCCCTATTACATTCAGAGTAAAAGCCAAGTGCTCAGTATGCCCTTCGAAGTCCTGCGTTTCCGGCCTCAGTCCCTTTTCTACGGCTTGTGTTCACTTCTGCGTCACCCCTCGCGGGGTCCTCTCTGGCCACCTTACCTCACTGACGGGGCACAAAAACGTCAGGCACGCTCCTCTCAGAGTCTTTGCACCCTATGCCTAGAACATGCTTTCAGCGGGGACCGCATAACTCTTGGTCTCACATCCTTAAGGGCTTGAACTATTTGTCTTTTGAGAGGGTATTTTTTATTTTAATATGAATGAACTGCGAACTCAATAACACATTGATGACATACAGTCACTTTGACCACTTTTTCCTTCCCTTTACTCATCCCTTCGTCTTCCCCTGCTTCTCGCTCTCAGTGACTCTTCCCTTTCCTAGCAATCCATTGTTCCTCTTCCTACCCTGTCTTGTATGCTGAAGTCTTTCTATGCACTTATTTGTGGAGGTCTTACCACCACACAAGGGCCGGGAAGTGGGGGGGAGGTGAGTGTGCGGCCGGGCCCCCTCGTCTCAAGAGTACCAGACCCAGCCGGGAGTCTGTAGAAGCAGGAACTCACTTTATTCAGGAAGTACAGAAGCTTATATAGGGGAGAGGGAGAACGTGGCAAGGAGGGGAGAGCAGGAGACGTAAGCGGGCGTCAAGCCAATCAACGCGATGTCCATGCAGGCAGGCACCGGGTGGGCGCTCACAGCCATAGTATTGGGACCATGTGAGGTCTGCCAGGGCAGAAACGGCTTGGCCCAATCATCTTCCTTGATAAACACCCAAAGTGGTCGCCCCTGGGATTTCCGGCGGGTGCCATCTTAGATATCACCCCACACTTATTTATAGCAATTTCATATGAAGGACAGCAACTGAGATTTAGGTTTTTTTGTATGGCACATTTCACTTAACTGTTGACTCAGGGTGGCCCTATTTTCTTTCAAATGCTTCGTATCTATCTTTAGAACTGCATAATAATCCGTGTGTGTAAGTACCACATTTTCTTTATCCATTCCTCTGTTGGTGGGCATGTAGATTGTTTCCAGGATTTAGCTATTATGAATTTTACTGCTGTGTGCACAGACATGCATGTATCTTGATGATATGGCGACTTTAGCGCTTTTGGGAAGATGCTCAGTGGCACTACAGCAGAGTCAAATGGGATTTCTATTTTCAGTTTTCTAAGCAATCTCCAAACTGCTTTTCATAGTGGTCGAATGAGACTGCAGTCCCTCCAACTGTGGAAGTGTTTCTTTTTGTTCACAGCCTTGCCAACAGTGGCCTTTTGAGCTCATAATGTAAGCCGTTCTTACTGGAATAAGATGAAATCTCAATATTGTTTTGATTTGCGATTTTATAGTGACTAAAGATGTTGAACACCTTTTCATGTGCTTGTTGACCATTTGTACTTCTGCTGAAGTATTTCATTTCAGTTGCGCCTTTTTTAATGAGGTCATTTATTTTGAGGACGGTAGTTTTCTCGAGTTCTTTATATTTCTAGGTATCAGTCTTTCATCTGAGGAATCTCTGGCAGAACTTTCTCCCCATTCTGCAGGCTGTCTATTCACCCTGTTGTTTATTTCCTTTTCTATGTTAAAAAAACTGTTTAATTTGATGTGGCCCCATCTGTTTATTCTTGCTGTTATTTCTTGTGCGGTTGGCATTCTGGTCAGAAAATCCTCTCCTGTCTCTATGTCTCCCAGTGTTTTACTTATTTTGTCTTCCAGCACATTCACTGTTTCTGTTTTGATACCTAGGTCTTTGATCCATTTTGATTTGATTTTTTCTATGTCATGGCAGACAGAGGTCTAATTCTTCTACTTATGGTTATCCAGTTTTCCTAGCAACCTTTGTTGAAGATGCTGTTTTTCTCTCCAGCGGAAGGTTTTTACTCCTTTGTTAAAACCCTGACTGAATGTATTTGGATTGCCTCTGTATCTTCAATTCTGTTCCATTGATCTTGTCTGTTCTTGCACCAGCAACATGTGTATTTAATAACTGTTGCATTGTAGTATATTTTGAAGTCTGGAGTTGTGATTCCTCAAAATTTGCCTTTTTTGCTTAGGATTGCTTTAGAAATTCTGGGTCTTTTCTGGTTCAATGTAAATTTTATTCCCCCCGCCCCCCAGTAATTACGTGTCCTATCAGTGAGTCCTCCCCTGAACATACTATTTAAAATTGCAATTCCAAGTTCCCACTTCTTCTTACCTTCCCCTTCCATATTATTTGTCCCAGGTTTTTACAGTAGCATATTTTACATGTTGCCTACCTATGAATTGCTCAGTATAGTAAAAGGCCCTAAAAGGCAAGAATTTTTGTAAGACTTTTTCTCTTGTCCTTAGAAGAGTGTCTTGCACATAGTAATCTTTAGCAATAATTGTTAAATATGCAAATAAACACGTGAATGGGCTTGAGGATCAAAGCATAACATGACATGAAACTTCAATAATATATTTGCATTTTTTGATTTTTACACTAAATACTGAATGCCTTACCCATAGAAGCATATGTTGATACCTTTTTATATGAAATAATACCATTAGCTCTTACAATTTTCAAAGTTTTAATTATCAACTGATACATCTTTAAGTTGATTTATTTTTCCTTGAAGACCATAAAATTCAGGGGAAGAAAGGTTTTTGTGATTCTTAACTTAAATTGAAGACCTCATTATAATTATGACGTTACTGATAAAGACGGTAGCATCCGGTGTTATTCTTGAGTCAGTTTAGTCATAATGTTATTAATGATAAGAACACATTCTCCAGTGTTATATCTCAATCTCATCTAAGCAAATTCAGCCTGAAGAGAGATAGATTTTAGCAAGGCCAAAGCACTTGGTACTAATTGCAGTGGTATCAAATCTAATATAAGAAGAGATCCGAGTGATCTAATGTAGGCATCTGCCTGGGAGTACATTGCAGCGACTAGAGCCGAAAGTAATGGATGCCACAAGATTTTTAGGGCCTCTTCTCCTCATATCATGTGGTCTTATTATCTCAATCACTTGAAATTTCACCTCTGCTCTTCCTGTTGGCATGTCATCTACTCATTAAGTATATGCCTGAACTAAATTTTTGATCATTGAAATCTAACATTTCCATTATAGATCTCGCTGCCATAAATATGTAGCATTTAGATTATGTTCTAATTTGGCTTCCAAAGTTTTAGAAAAGTAATAACCCACATGTAAAGCTATGTTATTTTTTTCTGTAAGTCAGGTTACTGGAATATTCTAAGCAGTGAATCATAAATATCCTATCAAAAAGAAACATTATGCTAAAACTGATTGTTGGAGTCTGGGAAGAACTCAGGGGTTAGAGAGAGTAGTTCCATGATAAATGAGTACCTTTCAGTTTATATATACTATATGATTTGTAGATGTGAAAGTAACTTGTTACCCTCGAGAACCAGTATGTCTAACCTGTGACCTGCCATTTCTTGTGCCCTTTTCATAATCTTATAATGAAAAAAATTGAAAAGAAGCTTTAGTATATCCATGTTAATTATGGCATTTGGTTTGCTTTATGTATGCCCAAATCAGGTCCTCTTCAGTCAAAATAATAGTGATAATGATAATAATAATAATAAGGCAGGTTAGACACACCTGTCCTAGAACATCTGTGCATTAGAATAAAGGCATATATACAAAGGTTTTTGTTCTGTCTGATTTGGTCTTCCCTCTTCAGTAAGGCTTTCTATCACAGTCACCCACTAGTAATTCATTCCTCTGTAATGCAAGCAAGTTCTGTGAAATGAACTATGTATTATGACATACATAGACTGCATTAGAAATACTCAAATATGAATAAGGCATATTCACGGTTCATCCCGTAGGAGCAATTTTCTTGATCCATTCATTGGTCAGTGGGTCATTTTTCTAAAACTGTAGTATCTGGAGTATGCAGTTCTAATTTCTTACTTGAATGGGGTGGGGAGGTAGCGGTATGTAGTACAGCTAGTGGGAATGGCAGCCTGTTTCACAGCTTGTTGATGTTGGATGAGAAAAGGAGAGACATTCTACCAAGCATCAGAGTTCTGTGCTGTTGTACATTTCAATTATATTTTAGAATAGCTGTGTTTTACTTAAAGGAAAATGTTTAGTAGCCAGCCTCAATACAAGTAGGACTCACACTACCCAGGTGGCGCCATTGAATTCTGCAGTGTGCAGACAGTTATCTACCAGGTTTCCTAACCCAGGGCCCCCAAACAAACGCTCTCAGGATCCCAGACCTGATCATTGCACACAGGGCCTGCTTTCTGTTTCTATTAAGTCTAGTGGGACATTACATTTAGGCCTATACTCTAAAATAGGTGTTTCTCTGCTAGACTGTGAAATTGATTTAGTGTGACACAAGTAGTATTTTAAGTAAAACCCAATAGACTAAAAAATCTAAAAAACACCAAAAGGTATTATACATAACAGAAACAAGAATTATTTAACAAGTTGTGGATATGCATATGTATACGGGATCCTGGTATGGAATTCATTAAACTTAAAAGGTTTAAAAGCCATTTATGGAAACTTCATGAAAATGGCAATACCTATGCTTTTCTCTCTTCACTAGTAGCCCATCCAGAATACCTGAAGCCTTTACTATACTCAGAGGTACCCACAGGACTCTAATTTGGCTAAAAAAAGTGAAGAGAATTGCTTGTGTTTCTTCCAGATTTTGCCCATGAAAACGTTCCCAGAAATGATCCTTGTTATTTGTCGATGAACTGAGTAAATCCAGACAAGAGTGGAGCCCTCAGATGGGGAAAGCAAGGATTTTTCAAGGTACATGTGGATTTCTACTTGCTGACCAACCCAGGTTGAACTGTGAGGGTTGAAAAATAAAACTTTTGTATTAAGCTGATGACTTTGGGAGGATTATTTTCTTTTTGATAGCTGGTTTTACTTTTCTATTACAGTACTGATAAAAGACTGAACTCCAAAGTGAGATGCCCTGCTCTCCTGCCTCTGATATTATTATATCTCTTTCACACACAGACCCCAACAAGTGCTGAGCTCCATGCATAGATCACGTGTGCGACAGCTTTTCTCACCACCTGGCTGCTCTTCTACTTTGTAATTGTGACTAGATCTCCCAATTAGACCTTGGCTTCCCTCCCGGCTGTATTCACACTCACCCTCAATGCAACTCATAACTGAGTCCCACTGAGCCCCTAGTATGTACTCCAAAGCAGTCCTTTCCCATCTATTTCCTATAGGTCCCTAGGCATGGTCTATGTACGAGTTCAGGATTAGCATGCAATTAATTTCCAAAAACATTACTGTTATGGATTGGATATGGGATGACCTCTGGAAAGCCTCGTGTATCTGGATGTTGTAAAACACCAATGTTCTGCTGGGAGGTGGGAGCCTGACCAGAGGGGGCAGATCACTGGGGCAGGACCTGAAAGGGCAGTTCTGCCTTTCCATCCTCGCTTGGACTCGTGTCAGCTATGCTGTGAACAGCCCTTCGTTTCCTGTTCTTCTTCCTGCCATGTGCTTCTACCACTGCCAGCCAGCCATCTATGGACTGTGAACTTTTGAAACTAAGTTAAAATAAATTTTCCTCCCTTAAATTGTGGATGTGGAGTATTATGTCCCAATAATGAGAAAATAACTGAGACAACTACTGTCTGCTTAAAAATCTTAATGTACAGAACATTCTTACTCTAAGAGAAGAATTTGAATAATTGCAATAGTAAATAACAGTGGTAAGTATGTACACACTGCTTGTCTTCTGGTATTGTATTAGAGGCTTTACAAAGCTATTATTCCTAAATCTCACAACAATACAATAAAGTATTATACTTGTTAAAATGTGAAGACAATGAAGTTTAGAGAGGCTAAAGTATTTGTCTCAGGTCACACTGTTAGAATGTGTCAAAGCCAGGACCTGAACGCATAATTTGTCTTATAACCAAACCCATATCATATTCCTTTCTGGTGAAAAAAAAAAGGGGGCAAACATTCAAGGGCAAGTTTAGACTTCTAATCTGAAGGGATTTCTTGGGTGCTGACAGATTACCCAACAGCTGACAAGACTTAATCATAGAGGACTCAGCTATGCACTGCACCATCCTGACCTTTCAGTTCATTTGTGGCTGAGAAACTACAGAGCTTAGTACTAAACTGAACAGCTCTGTGGAAGCTATAGCCACATACTATGGCCCATGTGGCAAGAGAATCCCAAGCCTCCAACTAAATAAAGTGTCTAGCACAGCTCTCTGAGAAGCTGGGAACTCAAAGAAACAAAGGAGGACATCTGAGGCTTACTGAAAAGTAAATAAATAGAACTAGCCAGAACGTGTTTTCAAGCAGAAAAATGTAGCTCTTTATCTTTGGGGGTGGTGCTAGAAAATACTAAATTTCTCAATGCATATTCATTTTATTTTCAAGTGAAATGACTAATAAAGTAGGCAAATGGTGCCTCTCAGATCCTTCCTTCTGTCACACATGACAAACAGTACACATGACATGCCTGGGGGAGGGGAGGGGAGCCCATGGCACAGCAGTTCTGGGATTAGAATTCTTATTCTCATACTTTGTCATTTTGCAAACCATTTTAGACATAACTGTCCTGTTTCAGATGATTTATATGCCATTTATCCAGTTTTGCAAAACCAATCCTCAAGAAAAAGACCTTGTGGTTTAAAGTATAACTACAAAAAAAAATTTGGATACTAACAAGGCAAGCAGAGGTGAACAATAAGAAAATGTCAGCGCTGATCCTTGTCCTTCTTAAGATCTCACTGACCTTTGTTTGGATCCCAGCTGCATTGTGAGGTTAAAACTATGAAGATGCCCTCCAATGTAACAGAAATTATTAAGATTCTTTAAAATGTGTACTTATTCAGTATTGTTAATGATGAGTCTCAACCCACGTGAGCATTGTGGTTTGATATATAACTGATCGCTGAAGTACCTGTAGTTTATAAAATAGTACCGCATAATGGTTGATTTTTTAAATCAATAATATATGACCAAAAAGTTTGATGTCAAAGACTTTGATCCAGCTCATTCTAAGGCACTCTCCATAATGCAGAAAACATGGGTAGGTAAGGAACTGCTGGCTCTGGATAATCATAGGAGATGTTTGGGCCTCTGAAGTGGCACCTCCTGGCCCCACTCTTTGAGCCTCCAGAGCTGCACCAGCGCAGCCTTAATTGCCTTTGTAAACACAGGCGAAATCATTTTCAGCTGCCTGGGACTCTGCCGGGCAGACTTTGCTTTTTGTCAAACTCACTGTTCTCTATCAAGCGTGGCTGGAATGATTTGGTCTTGATTTGGATTCAGAAGCTTCATTCACACTGCTCTAAGCAAGATTTAATCAAAATATTTACCTCAATAATTTGGCCCAAAACTTTTCTTAAATTAACTAAGGCAAACTGTTCAACCAGGTTAGTATAGAAAGCCCTGGGGCAGGGCAGAGCTGTGAAAAAAGGGGAGTAGTCGGAGGGGGAAGCCACATGCTGAGGAGATGCAGTCAAAAGTGTATACAACATTTATTAGCTAAAGTACCACGAAAAGCATTCTAATCAGTTGGTTTCCTCTCATTAAATGTTAATTAGTTCATATAAGCTTCCTGCATAGGAAAGTATCAGGTACTTAGCAAGTCACGCGGGGAGTCTTGGAAACAACAGGAGCAAGGACATTGTTACATCGCTGGGTGACATTTTTGTTTGAAGGCATATGTGAACTCCTTAAGGGGGACCCTGAAGATCTGCCAGAAACAAACACAGACTAAAATTTTCATTCTGTTAACGAGTCTCTGAAATAACATTTGTTGAGTTTTTTTGAAAACACCTTTAGTGGGATTAGCTTCTGAACCAAATGCCACGATTATATTCAGATACATTTGCTCACACTGTTTAAAACCACAGAACAGGATAATCCTATCATATTAAGTAGCCTTTCATCCAGATTGTTTTAGTATGCTAACTTATAAGCCACGTTGGTAAAATATTATGAAAGTAAGGAGACCAAAACTGGTGGATTTTGATTTAATGTTTTTTAAAAAATCATTAAATAATTTGGAAATAAATCATAGGATCATAGAGATTTATGGCTAGACTGGACCTTCTAGACAACTTCCTCTAGCTGACATACAGCCAGTCCCCCTCAGCCAGTCACAGCTCATGACAGCCCCTGCTCTGGCTGGCTGGTACCTAACTCCCATAAGGATGTTAAAGACTGCATATGTCAGCCTTAATGAAGTCAGAAGCACTCATTTCACAGATAAAGATGCAACCATTCAAATCATCAACAAGATTCACACCAACTATGCAAATTATTAGGAGAAAGAACTAGAACTCAGATCTCCTTCCAAAGTGCTCCTTTGTGTCAACCAACTTTTGACATTAAATAACAAGTCCCATAACATAGATAGAGCCAGTGTTTTGGCTGCAGGGAAAGGAGATTTACATTGTTTTGAATTTTACTTTCTTTTTGGGTTTTTTTATTAGTATGTATATATGATACACAGTGTTTAAATGGAGTTTGGATATGTTGTACACATATAGCACATATATATCACATCAGCATAACAATTCTTCCCTTCCCTCCTGTGGCCCTCCGACTCCCTCTCTCAACTCCCCCACCTCCAACCCCCCGGTTCTCACTATCACACCATTTGGTTTTATAAATCAGTGGTGCTCTGGGTTTCTCATATTAGACAAACTATGTAATATTTAACCTTCTGAATTTGACTCACTCCATTAAGCACGATAGTCTCAAGTTGTATCCATTTACCTACAGATCCTCAAAATTACTCATCTGTATGGAAGCTCAGTACTCCATTGCATACAGACTCCACATTTTTTCTGTCCATTGGTCTGTTGATAGATATTTTGACATCTTCCACAATTTAGCTATTGCTAGTTTTGCTGCTATAAACATGGGTATATGTGTATCTCTAGTATAGTTGCTTTTGACCTTTTGGGAGAAGATACCAAGAAATGGTATCACTGGATGAAATGGACTATTTGTCTTCAGTTTTTTGAAGAATCTCCATACTGTCATAGTGGTTATATCAGTTTACAGTTCCACCAGCAATGAAAAAGTATTCCTTTTCCCCAACAACCTTGCTAGCATCAATTGCTGTTCAACTTTTTGATATGCACCATTCTCATTGTGGTGAAATGGTATCTTAGTGATATTTTGATTTGCAGTTCTTTAATGGCTAAGGATGTTGAGCGTCTTTTCATATATTTGCTGCCCATTTGAAGTTCTTCATTTGAGAACTGCCTGTTCATTCCAGTTGCCCATTTTTAAGTCATCTTTGATCTTGAAAGGTCTATTTTTCAGTTCCTTGTATATTACAGTTATTAGCCTTCTGTCCAAAGTGTAAGTGATAAAAATTTTCTCCCACTCTGTTGGCTCTATGTTCAATCTGTTGATAGTTTCCTTTGCTAAGGACAAACTTTTTAAATTTAATACAATCCCTTTTGTTGATCCTGGGTGTTATTTCTTTTATATCAGGTGTTCAATTAAGAAAGTCCTAGCCCATGCCTACATCTTCTGAATTTCTACCCATCTTATCCTCCAGAAGGTTCAGCGTTTCTGTTTTAATATCTTGGTCTTTTATCCACTTTGATTTGACTTTGGTGCATGGTGATCGGCGTGTGTCTAAATTAATTCTTCTGTATGTAGATAACTAATTCTTCCAGCACCATTTGTTAAAGAGAGTATCATTTTTCAAGTGCATGTTTTTGGCCCCTTTGTCAAAAATCAGGTAGCCAAGGGTTTCTTTTAAAAAATAAATGTCAAACATTTACTGAGTGATAGGTTTAAGTACTTTACAAATAGCAAACTCTTTAATTTTTAAAATAGCTCTATTAAACAGTTACTGTCATTAATCTGACTTAAAGGATAAAAGAACTAATGTACAGAGAAGCAAGTTCATGGTAATCTTCCTAGGTGACTCCCAGTGGCCTCCTCTCATGTTGGTATCCACACATTGAGAAGCGCCCCCCCCTCCTCCATACACCTTGGCTGTGACCTGTACCTAGTGACCCAAGTCAAATGAACATATTACAGCAAAAGTAATAAGTAGCATTTCCATTATTTGATTACAAAGACTTGACATCTGCCTTGCTCGTAGACTCTTTTTCTGCTGATTTTAGTGAAGATATAATGTTAGAAACACCCAATGGGGCAAAGGCAGCCAATAGCCTATAAAGAGTATGGGCTCTCAGTACAATTGTTTTATCTTGTCAACAACCTTGTGTGTGGGTGGGTATGTGGGCCTTTTCTGGTGGACCTTCATAAGAGACCACAAGCCCTTGGCCAATGCCTACATTGTAACCCTTTAAGAGGGCATAGCTAAGTGATACGAAGATTCTTCTACCAGGCATAAATATGTACTGTTCTAAACCACTCAGTTTTGAAGTAAATTTTTAGAGGAAAAAAAGAACTAATACTACTGCCCAAGAGTATATATCTAGCAAGTAGTAGAGACAGGATTTGAATTCAAGTATGCAGCTCTTAAATCAATGAATGATCTTCACCACTGATACCATGCTGTCCCTTGAAAGGTACACTGTATGCCTATTACACCATCACCCTCACAGCCTCATTACTTCACTCTCACCCTCATCATCAGCCATATCGTCATTGTCATCATCACAACTATGTGTTAAATGTTTTGCATAAACGATTTCATTTATTTTTAAATGAGACTCTGTTAGCATAAACTGAGATTCTGATAGCATAAACTCATTACAGAAATTTCCTACAGAAATTTCAAAAAATTTGGTGTCATGGACTTAAAAGTTCATGCCCTTCACATCAAACTGCTGATTCTAAATAATCCAAAAGTGTTACCCAACCAGTCAATGATGCCCTGAGAAATAGTTCCTTCCATCACTCTAAAAAAAATCTTGAAACTACTCTTAAATCATTTATAACAAACTCTACTTTGCTGTAAACTTTTCTTTCTTTACCATGGTTAACAATTACGTGGAGAATCTCAATATGTGAGATGTAGGAGTATCACGGAAAACCTGACAGCAGCGAAGAGAATCTTTTCATATCGTACATAGCACTTCTTGTTAGCAAATATAAAAAGCATGAATCAAAATAACATGAATTACCTGACACTAAGTTTTTTTCTGAGAATGAAAATCATAAAATCTGATCCTAACATAACAATTTGTATTTTATATAGATAAAAAAATCTCTGTTGTGCATTAGGTAAGAGAGCTCAGATGCCTTGGAGTAGGCTTAAGGTTTGACCACCTTAGCATAACCTACTCTTTGGCTTAATCCTCTGTAGAGTCACCCATGAAATTAAAGTCTGATATTGTCATTTAAGGACCTTGATCACAATCATAAGGTTTTGCTTCTGGACTGAGCACACTAGTGAGTACAAACTCAAAGATGATTTTAGGAAAAAGAAGATAAGGATGACGGGGGAAAGAACAAAAGAAGAAAAGAAGAGGAAAGTAAACAGAAAGCAGAAAGAATGAAAGAAAGAATAATTTTCCTTTTTCCATTCCAAAAAAGAATCCTCAAATTCATTAAATTATTCTAACTATAACGCAAGTGAGTCACCAAGTATTCAGGTTCACTGCTTTAGAACAAAGTAGACTGCATAACAAACAAAAAGAAAATAAGAATACAGCATACATAGGCCATAAATATTCAACCGTAAGCTGTACACTCTGCTTTTTTTTCCCCCATGTGCTATTTTCATGATCCCACAATCCTCTCTGATTTGGTCCTCATAGTTTTTTGAGTTTCTGAACCCCAACCAAACAAAAACTACTCTGTGTCCTTTTAGGCCAGCTAACTATGCTAAGTCTGATATGCTTCTGCTGGTGGGAACAGTAGAATAATGATGAACAACCGTGAGGAATTACAATGACCCTCGTCGTGTTTCTTACAATATCTTCAGGGCTACCAGTGAAGGCATGGTGTACCAAAAATCATCCAAATAATAGCTGAACAAACAAGCATCGTGTAAAAATAGCACTTGAGACCTTGTAGACAGGACTACTGGCGTGGTTCCACACCCCAGCTGTCACCTCGTTAACTGTGTGTTGAGGCATTTCTTCTATTTCTATATTGCATCTCTGACCTGGTTTTTGGTCAGCCAGCATGGTCACTGTTTGACAGAGTCCTTCAGTCTCCAGCTGTCAGCCTTCAGCATCTGAGCTCACACCCTCTTGTACCTGATTGCCTCAGAGTGAGAGAAGAGGGACATGACCTTGGTGGTATTTTTTGTCTCAGCAGGATGGAAACTTGGCTAAAAGAGGAAGAGATGGGGGAAATGCCTATGATTGAAAGAGAAGCCTTGGGAAAGACCATGTAATAACTGCTGCTAATTTTTACATCCAAAAGAGTTTAGGTTAAACTGTAGTTGTGTCACTAATGGGTACACATTGTCTTCTTTTCGTTTTCTTTATAATCTTCCCACAAATAATTGTCGAAAACAATGTCCACCAAGCTGTATAACATTAAAGAATGTAAATATAGCTGTTAACCATTTCATTTTCTCTTCTGCTTTCAAAATCACTGGGATTTAATCCCTAAACATCTCTCTCTTCCCAAGCACTCCCTGTTCCCTCCTCGCAAGGCACCTTCTCTGCCTCTTAGGCAAAAGCATTACTTAGTAGTATGTTTAGAAACTTCTTTGGATGGGTAGCTTTACAAAACAGATTATGTCCTTCGACCCAGAGATGCCCTGGGGACCACTGAGGTGTGCAGAACTGTCTGCCCCTTTGCTAAATGGTCCCAGACGGCTGTGCTTTTCCAGGTCCTAGGTCTGTTTTCCATTACTTTCTGCCTCTTTTCTGCTGCCAATTTAGTGTGCCTACCTCACTTCCCACAAACTCTGACCCACAAAATGTGTCTCCCAAAAAAACAGTTTTTGTTTTTGGAAATCAGGAATAGTCAGGATCTTAGCCGTCACTATTCATGTTCTGACCCAGGAGTTTAAAGCTCACGTGTAAGGAGATTCTTTAGTAAGTCGTCCAGAGAGTGAAGAAAAGCAATTGTATAAGATATAAAGACGGTCATTATAAAACGGAAAAGAAAATGAACAGTATTTGAAATGATGGTCACAGTCTATACTTACTATTCTTATTTCAGAAATTAATTTCTCTTTCGTTTAAAAGTCCTGGAAAGAGTCATAGTCATCAGAGACACTTTTTTTCTGTAGTCACATTTGCCTGATTTATCAAATTTCCTTTTCTTAATGAATCATGAAGTATGAGTTAAATGTTAAATATCACTGTTTATATAAGGAACGTGCATGTTTGCTTTTTCTTCAATTGAGGCAAAAACTGATTGCCCCAGTGAGCCTTGTGTGTGCTAATGGTATGGCTTTGTTCCTCAGCAAGGCCACCTTGCAAAACTTGCAACAATGTTGTGAAAGTATAGAGAAAGCAAGGGACCGTCGTTGGCTGCTTATCGAGTGGCACGCACAGAGAAGCCAGGTCCCAGAACATGGAAGATGGAAACCTCTGAAGCTGGAGGTTACTTCTGTCTCCACACAAACATACAAATGGAAAATATTTTCAAAAATTCAAAGTTGGGAAAAAAGTATTCTAAGTTTAAGAATTCAGGTACACGTGTGCACGCCTACAACCCAACTACACAAACAAGCCAAGCAAGGCGGGAAGATTGTTAAGTGTGAGCCCAGCCTGGGAAACCTAGTGACTTAGAAAAGATTTTTTTTTTACTAGTTTGTCTTGAAAAAAGGTTGTCCTCTATAATCCAGGCTGGTCCTGAACTCACTATGTGGCCCAGACTGGTCTTGAACTTTTGGCAATCCTCCTGCCTCAGCCTCCAGAGCGCTGGATTTACAGGCATGTGTCACTTTGCTTAGCTTATGTGATCCCGGAGACCAGATCCAGCACCCTGCACTTGGTAGGCAAGCACTTCAACCACTGAGCTGTCAGCTTGACTTAGAATTTAAAAGAGGCGTGTGTGAAAGAGTTGAGGACGTAGGTCAGTGAAAGGCTGTAGATTCAATCCCCAGTGCCAGAAAAACAACAACAACCCCAGTTATGCATAGAATCATCTAGAACTCACCTAGAAACCTTCCAAAATATGGAATTTATGGCTGTACATGTATCTACAGAATAAATTTCTAGGGATTGAGACCTAGATATAGGTACTTTTGAAATCTCCTCTGAGTTCCTCACTTTTGGATCCACTCTAGCGATGCAGTTTGCACATCCCTGCTCCAGACACCATTGGTGTGGTCCCTACACACATGAGCAAGCTCTTTCCAACACTCCAGAGACGTGAGCTTTCACCCTCTGCTTAGATACGTCTGTCAGTGAGGAGCTCATATCTCATGAACTGACCTATGGCATTGTAAGTCAGCTGATAGCACATAAAAATTCTTCCCCTCTAAAGAAAGAAAATCTACCTACTTCTGCTTATAATATTATCTCATTAATTTAGGTTTTTTTAAATGTAGAAATACAGTAACTCTTGAACACCTAGATGCTTTTCAAGGACTCAAAGACAGCTTGTAAATTGTGTCTTCCTGAGGTATCTCATTCACTCTTGAAACTCTGCTATTGATATTGAGTTTCCTAAGTGGTTGATTTTAGCTGCTACTGTGTTCTGAGTACTAGGCCTGCATATTCACCTGCCTACTGTATATCTCAACGCAGACATCACATTTCAGGGTGTTTGAAAGCTTACGAACCACAGTGCCAATCAAACATTCTTCTTTCCATGTCTTCCCCATTTAGTGAATTAACCTTCCTCCCACAAACCTATCTCAGAGCCCTGGTTGTCATGGTCTCATTCTTGACTGCTTGTGTTCCATCAGCACCCACTCCACGTTCAGGTCCTATCCATTCAGCTCCCTAAATCCCTCACCCCACTTTGAATGGTTTATCCATTCCATCTTATCTCTACAAACACCACCTTCCCAGTTCAGATCCGTATCAATTTCCAGGAGTTTACAGAGGAGCCCAACTCTCACCCGAATTGATTTCAGATTTGCTCATTCTAACTAATCCACCTCAACACTGCCAGAGTGATTTTTCAAAGGCACAAAACTGATAGTGTCTGTCTCTATGAAATACTCTTCATATGAAAGTTCAAAATACTCATCAGGACCTACAAAGGCTTTCATGATTCCAAATGTGCCCACAATTTTATCACTGTCCCTCGACTCTTCCTTCGTGTGTCATGTACTGGTGCTTGAGGTCCATAGCGTGGAAGCATTAGCACCAACAGGATGATAATGTTAGAAATGGGGAATCTCAGATCTCCAGAACAGAATCCACATCTTAACAAGATCCCAGAGGATTGCGTGCACAACAAAATCAGATAAGCTCTGTCCTTCTGTTTAAGACATTCTTCTTGGTATCACACCCTAAGGCCTTTCTTGCCTAAAACTTTTAATATCCTTTTAGAAGTCATTCTCTAGAGAAAATTTTTTGCAAGGTCTCATAATTGAGTTAAGTGATCCCTCAAATCTTCCATTACACTTTTCATGTTATTCCATGATGAATTCTGCATGATTAGCATCTTATAAGATACTTACTACCATACCTCAGTACCTAAAATATAACCAATGTTCACTATTTGTTGAATTAATGTTAAATAGTAGGTGCTCATTAAGTGTATTGCAAATCTGTTGCTGAAATCCGTGTGTGTGTGATGTTTTCCCTGATGATGTGAGATCAGAGGCCCTCTCACAAGAGGAGAGAAAGTTAGGCTGATACTACTTTTTTTAAAATTAACTATGGCTAGCTCCAGTAGTACTATCCTTTCTTTTTCAATGTTCAAAACTCATCTTTGAATAATGTTACCGATTCATAGACTGCGAGAACATAAAGAAACCATAGAATTTATGGGATCCAATCTTCTGGCCTCCTAGGAAACCTACGACTTGGAGCTCAACTTTCACCAAGAGGCAAGTCACATTGGTGTGGTTGCTCACTAATCCTCCTTTTCAAAATCAGGGCATATTTCCTTCTTCCAAGTATTAGTCTTTTACACTCCTTTGCCATTAATAATTTCTTTAATCCATTCATGATTTTCACAATTCTACAAAGCATATTTCATCCAGTGACAGACTTTTAATTCATTTTTAACTCTTGGAAATGGTCCCCTTATATTTTTGTCACATAATTTACCTTTCAAATACTTTAAACTAAGGTGAGATCTGACCATGCCCAGTAAGTGATGTTTTCATGAGAACAAATGGGTTTTAAAGAATACTTGTGAGGTGCTAATACCCCACAGCAATGGGCTTCTACCTTCGTTTATATTCTTGCTATGCATGTAGCTTCAAAGACTTAGTTTTGCCATGCTTGACTCTTTCCTAACTATATTTTATTATAAAAGGAAATAGCCGACATGGTAGCCAGTAGCCATGTGAGTCCGTGTAGGCACTTGAAATGTGGCTAGTTCAAATTAAGATGTGCCTGAAGTCTAAAATACATAGTCAATTATGAATACTTAATAAACTACTTCATCAACAATTTTATGTGAGTTACAAGGTATAATATTTTACACATTGGGCTAAGTAAAATACATTATTAAAGCTCAATTTCCTGTTCAATTTTTGTGGCTAATATAGAATTCAAAATTGCAAATCAGAGCCCTATGATGTTTATATTGAACAGTGTTGTTAAGGGCTTTTGCCCATCAGGAATGTTCTCTGATTGCAAATGGAAACAACACTGAGATTCCATCTTATTCCAACAAGCATGGCTATCATCAAGAACTCAAAATGTTGTCAAGGATGTGAAAGGAAAGAAAAAAGTCTACACTGTTGGCAGAAATGTAAACTAGTACAACCATCATGGAGAGCAGTATGGAGGTTTCTAAAAAACAAAACAAAAAACCCTGAAAATAGAAATCCCATTTGATGCAGCTCCACCTCTTCTGCACCTCTCTCCAAAAGAGCTAAAGGCAATCACATTACAGGGACACATGCACATCATGCTTAAAGCAGCATAATTCGTAATAGCTAAATCTTAGAAACAGCCTATATGTCCACAGAGTGCTGAATGGATAAAGAAAATATGGTATATATAGAAATGGCAGAATTATTCTGCCATAATGAAGCCTGAATTTGAAGTATTGGGGAAAATGGATACACACTGCAATTGTGAAGCAAACCAGATGCAAAATATTTAACATAGCATGGTCTCACTTATAATAAGAAACCAAAAATATAAAGGGCAACAAAAGTAAAGTAAAAGAAAAAAGACACAATAGGGAAACAGGCTTCTCAGAGATGGGAGGGGACTTGAGGACAGGGAAGGGGGAACAGGAGAGGGGTGGAAAAGGAAAAACGAAGATCAAAAAGAAATACATGTATACACTAATTTCCCAAGCTGTATGTAATCTATATGTAAATAATATGTAATGCAAATATAGAACAATTTTAAAAGAATGTTCTCTGAATTCTATTTTTATTTATTTTTCAATGATTTTCCTTTGTAACATTTTTTTTTATGTTTTGCCTGCATTCTGCTAAATTATAGTCCAATCAGATATTTTCCCTGCTCCTACTTGGAACTTTGCACATCCCTCCTCATTTGAGTCTTCACTAGGTATCCTTTGCTGCTGCTTCTCAGAAATTCATTAAGTGTTTTCCAAAATTCGCAACTGCCTCAACTTCATAATGTAACACCATTTACTAACAATGTAATACAACAGAGTTAATAACGACAATGACATTTGCTATGGAATTACTGTGTACAAGGAAGGCACTAATATTTAATAAGTTTATTATTAATATTTAAAATAACTAAATGCAGTAAGTGTTGTGATTTCCATTTTACAGATGAATACATTGATATTCAAGGAAGTTGTGGCCAAGACTGTCTAGTTTACCCACAATCCCTTTGTATTTTCTCTTCTGTCAATAGCAAGACCTGTTTTACTATTTGTGGCAATTATAAGTGTCTTCACATATTGCCAAATATTCTTTAGAAGACAAAATTTCACCTTTTTCCTTCGTTAGCAACTAGTGGCAGAAAATAGTAATTACCTTTATTGTTTCTTTTCAAGGGGGTGGGGGAGTATTTGGCAAATTTCAGCTGTTAACTATACACATTAGCAAATGAGACATCCTGCATGACTCCAATAGCTTCCATCTGCCCTCTTAGACCTTGTGCCGGCTGTAGGTTCTATCTGGGATTACTCTGTCCACTTAACTTTTCTGCCTAGAAAATTACTATGATAATCCTTCATGTCCTCATAGCTTGTTATGTTCTTTACTCAAACATTCTTCAGAGCAGTATAACCCAAAACAACATTGGGAATGAAAGATTAAGAGACCCCTTTATCAAAAATCTCAACAAGGATAGATTGAAATTTTTTTCTTGTATTCAGTGCAATATTTTTAAGCAGGCTTTTACTTAGCTAGATCCTATTAAAGCTCGATAGTTACAAAAGAAAAACAACTTCAGTGCCCATTCAAATAACTTGGAACTAAGCTACATTCTATTTCTTAGTCATTTACCTAATAATTACTGTTTTGATATGCATAGTATTCATATCTGTTTCCCATAATACCTTTTTTTCTTCTTTCCAGATCTGCCCTGGAACCCAGTCACATGATCTATAAACAGATCACTCGATGAAGCACCTTTCTGGAGAATTATACCAGTCTGAGTCTTGCTTTGGTAAGTCCAGCACTCTTTTGATGACAGTATGATATCATGATCTATTACAGTTAGCATTGAGTTGTAAGCGCCCCAAAACTAGGGTCTTTGAATGTACATGTGTATATGTATGTTTAAATATTGATATTCTGGAGCAACCTTAGAGTTTACATCTGCTTTGCTATTTTTAATTTCTAGGTAACTTGGTATGGACAAGGTAGGATGACTTTTTTTCCCTCACTCCTTTTCAAATCAGGTACAGTTTGGGAGAAAAGTAATGACTCTTCAAGTCTACTTCCTTTCCAATAATAAGGACAAATATAGAAAGGTGCCCTGCTGCTTCATGTAGAATTATTTTAAGGCTGTTACGTTGGTCTGCCCAACTTTAATCGGGTGCAGAAAAGAGCTTGCTGATCAGTGCATTCTGAAATTTCATTGCTCCAACACAAATTCACTGCCTGGAAACAAGGAAGCCTGACACTTGGAGGGCCTCACTGTCTGACAAACTGGATTAATAATGAATGAGCCCATCTTGTATAATCAGAAAGGGGAAGAATGCTACAAATTAGAAATAAGTGTGCTGTTCATTACGGATGGCAGCCAATGCTGCCTAGGGTATCACTGATGCTCAAATTAGCTGCGGGGTACAGGGACCGCTTGCTGCTCTCACGGTTTCTTACTTTCCTCTTGAGAGTCTCCTTCTCAAGGGAGTTACAAAATGAGAAATTCAAACTTGGGAGATGTAGCTACACCACATGAGAATGGCAACTTGTTTATTCATCTAGGGTGCATAGATATTGCAAATGGGTTACATTTCCATCTTAAATTAAGCTGAAGTTCTCATATTTTTCATATAAATCAGATCAAAATTATGCCAAGATGGGAAACTTTGCAAGATTTCTGGTATTCTCAAGAGATGCTTATTCTGAATATCATGTACTTTCAGAGAAAATGAGCTTCCCATCTCTGAATCAAGGGAAAGTTGGTGGGTTTTTTTCTTTCTGTTGTTGGTGGTGGTGGGTTTTTTGTTTGTTTGTTTGTTTGTTTGTTTGGAGCTTGTTTTGTTTTAACATCTGGTACCAAGGGCTAGCAGTGATATTAATGATTGTGTGTATGTGTATATGTATGTGTACACAAAAACTTGAACAGATACAGAGATATTATTCATGTATGTGTTACATATGCATCAAAATTGAAGAGATATGTAAATTAAATTAAAACTAACAGAAAGTGCAAGAGAAGAAGACAGTTTGCTTCATCATACCTATTTCTTCTGGGTAAAGAACAGTCCATGTGCACGTGCAGATACTATAGGCATATCACAAATATCACACTGATTCAATTCTTCAGGCTGATAAACTGATTGTCACTCTAAAGGTCTACAGTGCCTCTAGTGGGGAGTGAAAATTTCATCTTGGTTTCAATTAATACCATCTTAGTTCTCAAATTCCAATGAAGGTCTTTTATGTTGAAATGAGAGGAGGTTGAGGTCAATTTCGTTGGCCTGTGTGGCTGAGGGTCTTTAACAAGTCGGTAGAGAAAGGATATGGAAATCCCAGCTGTAAGGAGTAAACTCTGTGAGAAAAGTCTGTACTCAGTCAAAGAACGGACCAGTTGTTGTCAGCAGTGGGGTATTTGCAGGCCACACAGTTGTTGCCAGAACATGCTGACTAGCAGGAGAGATAATGTTCAGAAATAAAAAAATCAGCTCTCTACTGCTCATCTATTGGCATCTAGCATGTGAGTGAGAGTCTGAGTTTTGGCCGGGAAGCCTTGAAAAGATCTGCCAAAATTAGAACAGTATCTCCCATAGCTGATTGGATGATGGAGTTAGAATATTTGAGGAGGGCAAATCCCAAGAAGGAAAGAGAAGGTCTCAGTGTGGCAGCAGTGGGCCTTTGCAAAAATAGAAAGTGGTTGCCTTAATTGGAATAACTGGACTGTGGTTGACAAACGTTTAAAGGACGAGGCAAATAAGTGTGTCTAGAAATTCCGAGTCTCAATGAACCATGTCTACTCAACCAGCCCACCCTAAGTTGAGTGGCTATCACTTAGCTATCTTTTCATATTTTACAAGTAGTCTGATTACATGTTTTCCATAACCACATTCTAATTCTCAGAACCTCTAAATATGCTATATAAGATGGTGTAGAGAAATTAAGGTTTTAGAAGTAAGGAATCATCTGACTTTGAGAAGGAGAGATTACATTGAACTATCTGCATGAATCTGACATAAGACATGTTCTTACATGGGAAGGGGATACAACGGAGAAAACAGCAGGGAGAAAGACTTCATTTTTTTTTTATCATGAGAAGGTCTAGGCCCATCTGTGATGGCTTTTAAAGATGAAGAAGGCCATGAGGTAAGGAAAGAGGGCAACCCTGGGGACTGGAAAAGCTAAGATTCTTCTCTCTAGTCTCCAGCAATGTTGCTGTCACTTAACTGTAACCCAGTACCCTTTTCACACATTTGTGACATCTGGAACTGTAAGTCAAGAAATTTACACTATTTCAAGCTGCTAACTTTGTGGTAATTTATTACAGGAGCAATAAAAAAACTAATAAAACACTAGAGAAAATGATCCTTAATGTATCTTTAAATATGTTTACGACTTGCACAAGAAATAATGACACAAGCAAGACAAGCCTCATAACAAAAAACTCAAGAAGGGCTGAGGATGAGGAGGCAGGAAAGAACGCACATGGTGCTTGTCATTAGTTTTTGCTGCTGCCTGGCCCCTGCGAGGAGCTCTTGTAGGGACGGAGGGGTTACAAATCATAATTACAATAACTTTTTTTTAACACAACAACCAAAGGCAATAGGCAGCAGGAAGCAATGCATTGGAGCCCTGTTACCAGGTTATAACATGGGAAGGCCGAGAAACACATCTGGCTTCTGCCCCACCGTTTGGCTTGCAAAGGGCTGTGGAGGCTCCGAAATGACACAGAGATGTTTGGTGGTTATCTAGACAGTGGTGATCAGCATACAGGGACAAGCCGTAAAGACTAGAGATTCGGTCATTTGCTTGATAGATACAGGAGGGATCCTTGCAAAGAACAAGAACAAAGAGTGAAAAGAGTTTCCAAAGAGACCCCAATACCCAGTAGATGCCCTGGTGATAATTATGCATAAGCAGAACAGAGGCCACCTAAAAATTGTTGTGTAGAATTCTGCAGCCAGCTGATGGTCCGGTATGAACAGGAGAGAGACAACACTGTCATTCCTCATGCAGCTCTTCCCTTACACAAGGCTAGTGTGGCCCAGGGTCCCAAGCGTTATCTGGGAGTCCCCCAGACTGTAAAAATGACTGACAGGCACAAAGGAAAATAGAATTCATTGGTAAGAGCGGGACAGGACAAACTTTTCTGGAAACTCTGTATCTGGGACTTCTGAAATATTTCTGTGTGGGATCTAAACCAGATTTAAGCCTAAGGCAAGAGAGCTATGAGGCAAATTAAATTGCTTTGTTACCAAACTGTTAGCAAAGCATTTTTCATCAACGGTGCCTTCACTGATGTGGTATCAGCCCTACAGAAACTCGTATTGGAAAATGAAAGACATAACATTCTGACTTAGGACCTGCATCCTGGAGAAGTCAGATGTTTCACATCAAAGAAGACGTGTTCTTAGTTTTGTCCAAGAGCAGTTTCCAATAAAAAAGAGATTCAGACATGCTCCTAAGAAGAATTCCTTAAAAGTGTTTTCTAGCTTTACAGATTTCACTCAAAGGACACACAGAGGTAAGACATCTTGCCTCACCTGAGCCAGGTGAGAGCATTGTGGCCACCGCCTCCTAAGTGCTATGTGTGTGAAATAGAGTATTTAGAGAGAGTGTCCGTGTCATTCTCTGCAAGACACCAAGATATCTCAGCTTGTCTTGCTCACATTGTTTTCTCAGTTGATCATTCCAGTGAGGTGAATAGTGTTCCGCTTGTCCTGTCCTTACAAACTGATTGTCTTCTTTGGATTTACTCCCGGAGATCTCTTTTTGCTCTGCCATATGTATAATGCAGAACTCCTGCCCTTTGCTTTGATGAGATCCAAGCGCTCCTCTCGGGGAGGGAAAGAAAGCCTGTTACTTGACAAGACGAACAGAAAAGAGCAGAGATTGGTTGAATTTAATCAGATCTCACTTAAACCCCTGGCAAAATGAAGCGGAAAGTAGCCCCTTTGACTGATTCAAAGTCAAATTCAGTTACCTGTTTTGGGCAGCAGCAAATCCCAAACCATGATCCAACGCCTGTCTCCACAAGCTCATTCAGCAGCTTGAGCCTAAACAGAAATGGTTACTTACAGCTTATTTTCTTTATATTAAGACATAGATGACTGGTCCCTTTAAATCAACTTCTTGATCCTTCTTGGAGGTAGAATGAAGATAGGAGAAATTCGAATGCATACTCAAAAGACCTACGCTCAAATCTGGAAACTTGAGTTTCTGGCTGTGTGACTGGTAAATGGCTTGATGTTTCTGAATCTCAAGTTCTTCTTCTAGAAATTGGAGGAATCCCTGTCTGGCTTACCTCTTTCCCAAGATTGTTGTAAACACAAATGAAGAAGGGCCTATGGTAACGAGTGTGATGAGTGTTAGGCAAATGTTAACACATTATTCTTGGCTAGATCCTGCGAGGGACACAATATATACAGTGCATGGCCCAGGCCCTCGTGAAATTTATAATTCAATGGGCAAATGAGGGTTATACACTGATTATGGAATGTGACAGAATATGGCAGGTGCCTTGGGAACCCAAAGGATTCAGAGACTCCGGAAAGTGGGAAGGTGGTGAAAAACAAGTCATTATGTCGCTCCTAAGTGCCAAGTAGCATTCCAGAGGAACAAGGAGAAAATATCTCAGCAGACCAAATGTTACAGCGTGACTAGAATTTCCAGACTGACCAGAGGAGATGGCCTGGGATTCTGGAACTGTAAAACCTTGGGAAACAAGAGACAGTGTGAGCACGAGGCACAGGTCCTTATGTTGAAGCCAAAATAGCTGAGTTGATTTGAAATGAAAGTTAATAAGGGCATTGTATTTTTATCCCAGGAAAGTATCTTGCCTTTACTTTAAAGCTTTTCAACATACTTATTCCCTGCCATTGAACAGATCCTCAGTTGGAAGGTTTTGTTTGTTTTTTTTTTTATTCCCCCCATTAATTAGAGAGCATGAGCCTTCTCTACTAATATCCCACTGGATTTTTGTGCTTTCTTCATATCCTTCACCAGGTGCAAGCTGAGGAAAGCTTATACTTTAAGAAAAGCCCAAGGTGAACTGTAAATATGCCAGAAGTCACAGTCTATTATCTTTCCTGCAGCTTCTAAACAAAGCATGCCAGTTAATTTCCCTGGCCTACACATGCTTTAGGTACCGAGGATCCCCGTGGCCAAATGGGGGTTGCAGCTGTCTCACAGATGAGGAGTGAACTGCACAGGGCTCCATGGTAAGTGTGTTTTTCTTGCTCTCTGATCTCATTACCTTACATGTCTGCACACAGAGCTGTACCCCCTCCTCACACTCGCTCCAATCTGGGCCCATCTTCTAAGCTATAAAACAACTCCATCCCTTTCCTTGCTCCTCTTCTTGGCACCATCATGAGAGAATTTACAGTGTCAAATGTTAAGTTATTCAAGGTTATTAATACCAAATCCGAGGAAAGGTGTTATTTGTGCATGTTTTAGAGACATCTTACCCACTCTTTGCAGAATCATGCCAAAACCAAGAGTTTACTGTCCCTGAAATATTTTGATCTGATGTGTTAATTCTTCCACATGCAGAACTTTAATATTTTTATAAACATGTTATAAAATCTAGTCAAACACTTTCTCAACTTATTAAAAGATGTCCTTTTTATTCTTCTTACAGTTTATTTTGACTTATCCCAAACCCATGTTAAAAGCTTCCAAATACACTCTTCAGTAGTTTTAAATTCCTGAGCATAATTTGTATTAAGTATCAAGAACTTTAGCCTAGACAATCTGTAATTTATTTAGCCAAAATATAAATTTTCCAGGGCTTCCTTTGCTGCATGTGGAACAAGGGTAAAGGTGCATTTCTGAAATGGGAAATGATTGCATTGGAGTTTATGGAGTAACTCAAATAAAATATTGTAAGAATGATTAAGTTTATTTAAAATATACAATTTAAATTTTAGGAGCCTTATTTTAGTGCATAGACAATTCTTTTGGGAAGAAATATACTTTCATGTACCTGTTTACTTCCCTTAGGAAAGTCATTTTCAGGGATGAAGATTCAGACAGTAAACAGAAGAAGAAAGCTATCACATCACCATAGGAAGCAATCATGTATTTGACACATGTTCAAGGTTTTAAGTTCCCCCGAACTTTTCCATTCATCTATGATAAATTTACTATAAAATTCAGATGTCCAACTCTGTCTACTCCCTCAGGCCACAAAATGAGCCACTTTGATAAGAAAAAATATAAAACATCCAATTAGCTACTTGGTATCAAATGGGAGATTTTTAAATCAACCTTTCAATTGGCCATATCAATTGACATCAAAGCTTTGCATTCTTGTCATTTAAAATGAAGACAATTATATTGTTTAACAAATTATGTCTATAATTTTACTACTGGGACTTAACTGGAATATTTTCACTTCTCTTTGGGATGGAGAGTCTCAGCACATGCTCCCCGTGGTCTGCATACTACAGGGTGCAATGATAGGTGCAAGATGTTGCAAATAAAGACATTTAGCTTTAGAGATCTAGGAGAAAGAATGTAGGAAGAAAGAACGCCCAAAAGAAAACATTCTGCCTGAAGCTACCTGCTGACCCTCCAGGGAATGTCTTTTAAGAAGAAATGCTTAGCACCACTAGATTAGAAGCTCCGTGAGAGCCATTTGTGAATCTCTTTTGCTCACCATTGTGGTCTCTATATTTCCTAGAGAAACATCTGATACTTAGTGATTGGTTTGATACTTGGTTTGTTGAATGAGTGAAAGAAAAAGAAAAAAAAACCAAAAATGAGTGAAGTAACTTAATTGCTAGGTAATGGTTGGTTAAAATTTAAGAGCCTGGGAATCTACAGTGAGAGAAAATGGATGATTTAATAGTTTGTGTTTATTCATTTATCAGTTATTAATTATGACCCCTATTATATGCTATGTCTTACTATGCATGGAACATGGAGAGGCTTGCAGCCTAAAATGAGAGCCACAGCTAATCAAATGTGATCTGATAAGTACTATGATTGGAGTTTGTAAAATACACAATGAGGATATAGGTGATAAAACCTACTAGCACATGAACGAAAGAGCTCGGGAAATGTATTCCAGACAAGATCACACTTGATTAGTGACTAGATATAGGACCATCTGAAAGATGTTGTTGGTAAAAGGGAAAACACCAGTAAAGTCTCAAAAACATGAGAAAGCATTGTGAATGGGAATTTTTTTGACAGTGCATGAGGTGGCGATTGGCCCCAGAGATAGACACCAACCACAGGAAGAAAAGTATCAGAAACTGTGTTCCTCCACACACACACCATACCTAGGGAAGTGGGAAAACTTAAAGGGTTTTTAGTCAATCATGATACATACAACCTGCATTTTAAAACTGTTATCTTTCAGTTTCAAAAGATTGTCTCATAGCAGATCAATTTTGCCAGGAACAAATTCAAAAGATAGATTTAATATTTTTTTTAAAATTCTCACTTTGAACTTATTAGAGAACTCTTGAGCCACCAAGGATTTAAGCAGTCAAGACCTCAGAAATAAGAGAAGCTCACCGAGGTGAACACAATAATCTAATTTTTTTTTCCTTGAGGTATTTCCTGTTTACAAATATCATGGGTGGAAAGACATAGAAGCGAAGGAGCCAGCAGATGCTACAAGGCAGAAATGAACACAGCTCCCAGCAACCTTAGAGGGTTAGATGAACAAAAAATGGAGGTCAGTGTCACCAGGGCAGTTGAAGACTTGAGGGGTCAAGATTTGGGAAAGAAAGGAGTTGCAGAGCTGTAAGAACAATTGTCTAGAATCCTCAAGGATATTTGTTGATCTGTAGGCAGTGTAGAAAGATAATTTAAAAGATGAGCAGAGGTACAGACTTAAATGTAAAATACAAGACTACACAACTCCTCCAAGATAGATAACAGAAGAAAGTCTAACGACTTGAGGTTTAGCAATAGCATTTTAGACACAATCTCAAAAACATGTTTCACAAAAGAAAAGCTTGATAAGTTGGAATTCATTAGCATTTAAAATTCTACTCTATGAAAGACGCTGTAAAGACAATGAAAAGACAAGCTACAGACCAGAAGAAAGATATCGGCAAAACTCATATCTGATTAAGGGCTACTCTTCAAAATATACAGGACACTCACATGGGCACTCTAAAGTTAAACAAACAACTTACGTTTAAAAATTGAAAAAGTGGCCTGAAGAGACACCTCAAGAAAGAATGTTTGAAGACGTCAAATAAACATATTAAGAATGTTCAATATCATATGTAACTAGGGAATTACAATTTAAGAAAACAAGGAGATACCATAATACATCTATTATGATGAAAAAAATCTGAAGCAAGGTTGTAGTCGCAGGAAATCTTATTCACTGTTCGTGGGAACAGAGTGACACATCCCCATTGAGAGATGTTTTAACAATTTCTGAAAAAACTAAACATACCTTTACTGTGTGTCTTCATTACTTTTTCATTGCTGAAAAATACCTGACATATACAAATGAGTGGAGAAAGAAAAAGAACTACATAAAAAACTTAAGAACTCCATGATTAGTATGAGGGAAGAGAGAATGACGAATATATGAAACATGAAAGATTTTTAGAGGAATGAAACTACTGTATAGGACATTCTATGAGTTAGCTTTCTGGTACTTCGACAAAATACCTGGGAAAGACAATTTAAATGATAAAATGTTTTCTCTGGGTCATCATTAAAAAAATTGTAATTCAGGCTCTGTTGCTTCTGGGCCTGTTGTAAGGCAGAACATCTTGGGGGGGAGGGGGCAGTTGGTGCTAGAGCAAAGGCACTCCCTAATGATAAACATGTCCACTTTCACCACACCATGAGTCAGTCTAAATGTTAAATTAGGTCAGTAAAACAACAACAAAAGAAATCAAATAATTCCAGATAAGAAAGGATGAAAAAATCTATCTTAATTCCTTTATAATGTTAAATTTCATGGAAAATGTTTAAAGATCTGTGAAAAACTTCTGAATACAACTGAATTTATCAACATGACAATATATATGATCGATGTATAGAAATAGATTTAATTTTTATATTTTAGCAACAAAAAATTAGTATAAAATTTCATGAGCTTTATTTACAAAAGCATGTAAACAAAATACTCCATAAAAAGAATTCTACACATGCAAATTCTATACACAAGAAATCACAAAAATCATGAATATGCCAAGTTAAATAAGACCCAGGTATATAGAAAGCTATACAATATTCATAGATTAGAAGTCTCCATATCATTAAATACCCATTTTCCCAATATTGATCTGCAAATTTAAAGCATCTTATTCCAAAGAAAATCTGGCAGGCTTTTCAGACTGTTTTTCAACTTTCAGGGTTAATAGAGATATGCAATCACACCATAAATTGAGATGCTGTACTTTAAGAGGTAATTATAAACTTAAATACAAATAAAAGAAGAAAGACTGAAAATGAAAGACCTGAGTATCCGTAACTCAGGAAGGTAGAAAATGAACAGTGAAATATGCCAAATTAAGGAACAAAGACAAAAGGTTAGAAAAATATTAATCAATAAAATAAACAAATATACACTAGAAGAGATCAATAAAGTTTAAAGTTGTTTCTTTGCCAAAACTGATAAGAGAGAGAGAGAGAGAGAGATTATTGGGAAATATGAAAAAATGAAAACAAATAGATATTATAGATAGCTTTTTACCAGTAAAATTATGCATAAGGTAAGGGAAAATTTCTCAAAATGTACAACTTAATCTAAACTGATCCATAAAAAATAGAAATTTTGACTAGTTCTAAGTGTATCAAATAAATTATTTTGGTAAATTAAGAACTATAAAAAAATACCAAATATTAAGCAAACTCTTAGAGGGAACAGAGAAAGCATTGGAATTCCTCCCAACTTGTTTTTGAAGCAATTATGACCTGCTACCAAAACCTATGAGCACATTATAAGAAGTTGAAATTATAGACCAATTTCTTTTATGAGCATAGGTACAAAAATCCTGAACAAAACATTAGTCAATTTAAACCTGTAACACACTGAAAACAGAAAATTTTATAATCATGTTGAGTTATTCCAAGACTGTAAGATCAGCTTAACACTATAAAGGCAACCAGTGTAATTCACACTAACAAAACAAAGGGAAAAAGAATACGTCCTACACAATGTGATACAAACATTTTGATAAAATTCAAAAGTTGTTTACACAAGGAATTCTTAGCAAATGAGGATAGACGGGTTTTACCCGAATCTGATTTTTAAAAGAGAAAAACACAATTAATGAACTAATGGAGAGAACAAACTTGTAACAAAATCATACTTATTAGTGAAAGCCTTCTCTCTTGATTGAGGGAGGAGAGGAGGATAAACAATATTTTCGATTTTGTTTTTTTCAACATTGTACTAATAAGATTGACTATTGAATTGAGGAAAGAAAAATTATTTTTGGATTATAAAAGAAGATATATTGTCATTTACATAAAACATGATTTGTGATTGGAAAATCTGAAAGAATCTATATAAACACTGCTAAAGTTTAAAACTGAATTTGGCAAAATCAATGAATACAAAAGCAACATTTAAAAATAAAATTCTTTTCTATATTCCAACAATAAACAATCAAAAATTTAAAATCTTTATCACAACGTTCACACCATTGAACTAATTAAAAATGTATCTAGCAAAAAATAAATGACTTCTATTCTAAAAAATACAAGGCAGTGTTAAGAAAAATTGAAGACCTTAAAAAAAGTGTTGCAAACGGAATTACAATAAAATTCGACACATTAAAATTTCACTTACTGGAATTTTTAAATCCTCTTAGCCCAGAGAATGGTTGCTAGATTCCATAAATCGCAACCAAGTACCCAAGAAAGTTGTATTTCATTGTTGCAAAAAATTGACAGGCTGACTTTAATTTTTATTTGACAATAGAAAGCACAAAGAACATTTTAAAATTACCTTGAAATGTGAAAAAATATTTCAGGGTTGGGGGTGTAGCTTGCTGATTCGAGTTCCTGCCTAAGAGCTTGAGACCTTCAGTTTGCTCCTCAAGTACCACACAATAGTTGGACACGGCAGCACCTGCCTGCATTCTCAGCACTCTGGAAGCTGAGGAATAAGAATTGCTGTGAGTTCAAGACCAGTCTCGAGTTTCATAGTGAATTCAGAACTCTCTTGAAATTTAGAGCATGACTCTGTCTCAAAAAAGTTTTCTGAAACTGTATTATTTACTTATTTATTGCTGAGGCAGAACATCAATATTCAGAAGGTTTCAGGAGGTCTCAGTCACTTCCTGGCAGAAGGCCACGGTGGTAGCCTAGCTCGAGAAAGCTACTCATGGCATGATAGACAGGAAGCTAAATGAATAAGGAAGGGTAGAGTTAGCATATAGCTTTTCCAGGTTATGTTACACGGTTCCTGTCCTTTCCAGGCAAGGACCCAGTCATCTACCCTTTCTGGGTCACATGCCTGCAATGTGAAATCTACCACACACCTGCCCTCCACCATATACCTATAATCCATCCCTCCTGACCAGACCTCACCTCTTAACAGCACATGAAATCCATAGGTGTTCCACAACATCCAAATACATGGGCCTTTTGGGGGACATTCAGATCCAAACTATAACAGAGATATTACATGATCACCCCTGAAGATTTACCAAAATTTGCAATAGTTAGAGAATATGGGATTGTCTCAAAGCAAGACAGAAATCAACAGAACAAAATAAAATGTCCAGAATCTGGCCACATATTTCACAAAAAATGAATGGTATCTTTTCAAAAAGACAATATGAGTCAGTTGATATTTATGAATCTTGAATACATGATTCTCAAAAAAGTGAATTTCAACATCTAGGTCACAGTGTACTCAAAAATCAATGGTAGAGGCTAGAAGAATAGCTCAGCAGCTAAAGTGCTTGCCTAGCAAGTTCAAGGCCCCAAGTTCGATTCCCCAGCACCACATAATCTGGTGTGTTGGTGCATTCCTAACACTTAGGAGGCTGGGGCAGGAGGATTGCCATGTGTTCAAAGCCAGACTGGGCTATGTAGTGAGTTCAGGACTACCCTGGACTACAGAGTGAGACCCTGTCTCAAAAAAAAGATAAATTGTAGATATAAATGTGAACTAAAGAATACTAAATGTTTTAGAGATGAGAAAACAAAATAATATTTTCATGATCTAGGATAGGCAAGACTGCTTAAATAGAACTCAAAAGGAATTAATAACTTTTTAATAGATGATAACCTAGATAATATTAAAATTAGTAATTTATATTCAATAAATTACATTGCTACAGGATGTATGCCTTTATTTGCAATACATGTATCTGACAAACAACTGATTGTCTTGGTTACTTTCTTGCTGCTATGTCAGATATTTTAACATCCACAATTTAAAGGAGGACAGATTTATTTAGCTCACAGTTTCAGAAGGTCTCACATAGTCCATGCACGGGTGTGCTACCAACAGTGAAGACACAGGCACAGGCTGGAGAGCTATTCCAGGCATTGCAGAGGAAGCCAAGTGAATTAGGGCTCCAAGTGAATCTGGAGACTCAGGCAAGGCTAGAGCTTTTCCAAGAAGAAGTTGTACAGTATTTCTTCCCTCTTTTAATTGCTTTAAGCTGCCAGTTGGGCCCCTCTCTGGTTAGGTGCCTCTCCCTCAATTTCTGGTCAACAACACAGACCTGAAAGCTCTGCCCTAGGAACCGCCCAATCTCAACAAATTCATGCTATCCCTCCAGTTCAGTCGCAAGAATCGTCCCTTCTAGCTGGGGCCTACCCCCCAATAGCAAACAGTTCAACAGTTAGCCCCCTACACCCAAATACTGAGGCTTTTGAGGGACATTACAGATCCAAACCATAGCATTCTGCCCCTGGCCCCCAAAAGACTCATTTCCACCATCTTATGCAAAATGCATTTAGCCCTTTTCTAAGAATTGCCAAGGTCTTAACAGTTCCAGCACTGCTAAAAAGTCCAAGTCCAAAGTCTCCCCTGATATGCAAGGCAAATTCTTAGTTGTGAGCTCCTGTGAACATCAAAAAGTTGCTGGGGCAGAATACCTGACATGCACAGCTTTAGAGGGAAAAGATTTATTTTGGCTCACAGTTTCAGAGGGTCACAGTTTATTCACAAATAGCTGGCTGGCAATGGTAAAACAGGGCCGGGGCTGGAACAAGAAAGAGAGTTCCTCACGGCACAGCAGAACAGAGCCTAGCCTGGGAAGAAGGGTGGAACTAGCACATACCCCCTCCCCCCAGGTCAAGCCCAAGGATCCTCTCCTTCCAGCCAGGTCCCACCTCCCCACTTTACACAGTATCCATAGGTACATGAGGCTTTTGGGGGACATTCCAGATCCAAACCACAGCACTTATATTCACAATACACAATAAATTCCTACAGAGCATTAAAAATACGATATTTCAAAAATGAGCAAATCATTTGCCACAAGCACTTAAGAACTGTTTCCTAAATCATCCAAAAAGGCACTGACCTCTGTCTGCCACAATAAAATTACGAATTAAAACCCCACTGGCATACAACCACATACCTATGAAAATGGCTAAAAAGCAAAAGATTAATGAAGACTAAGGGAAGTGAACTGTAGAGTGAAGGGAGTTTCCCCGCACAGTTTTCCCACATAGGAGAAGAAATTGGTGTAACTACTGGGGAAAGACGGCTGAAAGTTGAGACAAAAGCTGAGTGTGCATATCCTATGCACCAATAAGTCTATCTTAAAGGGTTCATCTAACAGACATGTAAGCATAACAATGATGTGCAAGAATATAATAAGGCATTCCCCACAATAGCCAAAGGTCAGAATGAACCAAATAGCCATTTGGAGAAAATAAATAAACTTTTGTGGTATATCCAAAATGGAATAGCATACAGCAACAAAAAAATGATTAAACTACTGCCACACTCAGCAATGTCAATGAATCCCATAAAAATAATTTAAAGTGAAAAACACCAGACATAGAGGAGAGCATAATATATGAAGAAGCACATTTGTATAAAGTTCAAAAATAAGCTCCAATCTATGTAAAAATAGCTGAGACAGTGGCTATCTTATGGCATGCACAGATAATGACAGGGTAGTAGGCATTTAAAAAAGGAAGCTTCTTAATATTCAGCTTCCTGCTCTGGGTTGCAGTTACCTGAATGTGTTCACATTATGATAATTAACCAATGTAGCACATACTACAGGCACCGCTTCCCTTTGGTTGAGCACCCAATCCTCAGCTGCTCTAAGAGGTTGTTAGAAGGAATTCACAATTGCATCTTTGTTCTGAGAATTACCCAAGGGGCCAAAGAAACAGCTTCCTTTGGGAATTCTTCCAGGTTATGCCTTCCCATCCAGGTGAAACCGTAGCCCATGACTGAGTGATACAGAGATGCGCAAAGTCAGCCCTCTTGCTCGGGAGGCCGTTAGAACTCCAGGGCTCCCGTGGCACCCTAATCCTTCACTCGAACCC
>PVKB01002640.1:57818-261613 GCA_004027205.1 Ctenodactylus gundi | reverse complement strand
CGGGGGGGGGGGGGGGGGGAGGGGGGGGGGGGGGGGGGGGGGGGGGGGGGGGGGGGGGGGGGGGGGGGGGGGAGGGGGGGGGGGGGGGGGGGGGGGGGGGGGGGGGGGGGGGGGGGGGGGGGGGGGGGGGGGGCGAGCCTCTCTCTCAGCACATGGGAGATTGGTGGTGCCCTGCTCTCAGAATCATGCTCACTTTGGACAGCAGGATAACTGTCAATAAGGCTGAATTTCTCTTTCACTGGAAGGCTCGGGAGATAAAGGAGCCTGCACCATGCTTTCAGGACAGAGTGAGCCACAGGGTCACCTTGATACCATCCCAGATATGACACAGTTCTTATGATGAGGTTGGACCTGAGTGGAGTCATCCTGCTCATCATCACATGGCCCTGAAATGTGGGTGCCCTCGCTGCAACAAGGGCAAGCTGAGCTTGACCAAGAGGCATCAGGGCTGCGCCCTGAACCCTGATGTATGGAGTTTTGAATCCCACGTTCTTTGGCGACTCCCACCTGTCCTGCTGGATCATACATCTCCTGGAGAACGCCACTCTCTCGTTGCTCAGAGTCTCAGCTCCAGTACACACACACACACACACACACACACACACACACACACACACACACAAACACACACACACCACCCAGCCTCGCCGACTGTCCTAGAAGCTCAGTGGTATGACCTGCCAGAGGCTTTATGCATTAGTGGCTGTGATATTCCAGGTATCCCTGCTCTGTGTCATTAGCTATGGTCTAGGCAACTGTGGTTCAGGAAGGGGCTGATCCAGGACTCATGCTGAGCATGGGTCACCTCATTCGCAGAATGACAGTGCTGAGAACAGCTTCCCAGACTGGCTGGAACCCTAAATCCTGCTGCTTCTAAAAAGAAAGAAAAGTACAGTGGTTTGTGGCCTATCTATGAGATGGAAGCTTTCTGAAGTGGCCTCTCTACTGAGACTCTACTCAATCTGTCTCCAGGTGAACAAGGGGTAGAATCTGGCTGGAAGGACTGCCCCTCCAATGCAGTCCAGAAAATTTTTCAGCTAAATCCTGGTGGGCAGGTGTAAATGCCCTAGAGCTTATAAAGCTGTCCTTTCACGTATCAAAAGTGAAACTATGTTCTTGAGGGATGAGTGGGGAGCCCCTCCAGGCCTGGTTTCCAATCTGTGGTCCCACACTGAGCCCTATGGAAAAGTAAAAGCAGTGAGAACTCAGGGCAGTGGGAAAGAGTGGTTATTTTCAAGGTCAATGAAAGAAGCAGGGCTCTTGGCAGCTGCTGGTTGAGCTGGGAGAGAGGCAAGGTCTCCTTCCCAGCGGAGGCTTTAAAGCATATCGTAAATGAGTTACAGATGATATGCTATAAGTGAAAACCAGGAGCTGCGAGGACACCAGAGCCTCTGGGAGGAAAACAGGCAGAACCCACTACCTGTATCCTCTGTGTTTATAATATAGGGCAGAGGTCTGAAGGGGCTCCAAGGGACTTAGCCAGGACAAGAGAAGCAAGTAGCCTGAAGCCAAGAAATCCCATCAAAAAATCTAGCTCATTCCTCATCAATCCCTGGGATTGGACTAGGCCCTGCAAAGGCTCCCGCTCCGCTAACCCCAGAAAGGACACAGTTAACTTACTCTGGAAGGAAATGGAAGGCCCTTCAGGGTGAGGGGTGGGTAGAGGGGATTCAGTGGTTAAGGCTGGAAAGCACATGCTGAGAACAACTGAAGCTCCCCACTGGGACCCCCATATACCCTGCTGCAGTTTGCCTCCACGGGTTCTTAATGAATACCCTCTCCGTTGAATTCAATCTCTTCTGTTTGACTGCCACTGCAAGGGTTTCCATAATGGTACCTTGGACCAAATCTAGTGTGTGGACACAGCACAGTGTGAGCAGTCCCTGTCTTTATGTTCATCCACCAGGGACAGCCAGTGCCCCTTGCTCCCCCGAGCAGCTCTCCTTACTCCCAGACCCTGGAGTCACTGCTGGTCACATGTGCACCACTTAATTATTCCAGTGGGCTTCCAGCTGCTTGAGGACAGGAGGGGTTTGTAGGCTGAAGACCCCACACAGGAACCATGTGCATAACACATGGAAGAGAATTTTGTAAAATGGGAAGGAAGCCAGGGCTGAGCTCAGCTGCTGTTCTGTCTGGGGCAGGAACGCAAGGTTTTGTTCCTACAGTGAATTCTTGGACATAGACTTTAAAAAGACCTGTTTTCAAAACTCTCTATTAGGTATCCTCAGCTGTGTCTACTTTCCATTTCTCTTACATAATTGGGCTTGGAAATGATGCCTTAGATGGAATCTTTCCTAACCTCAAGCAGTCAGGGAAACCGTCCACGTAGGATCTAGCATCTGCTGTTGGTTACCCACAGCTTCTCTGCACAGGGCAGATGCAGTAGGGCTTCCCCAGCCCTGCCCCCTCCCCAGGGCTCTTGTGTGCACATAGCCTGGGCTACCGCGGGAGGGAATCCCAGACACTTACCCAGCAGGCGCATCAGCAAGAACTGGACCCCGATGGCAAATGACTTTTCCTCTTGATTCACCACTCTGACAAGGAAAACAGGAAATCAGCAGCGGGAGGATTAAGAGCTGTACCTTCCCATGGTCAGGAGGGCAGCTAGCCTCTGAATGGGTCAGAAGCCGCCTTCAAATGGTGTGATGAGCCGCCTGGGGGCTGGATTCCCCCGAACCGAATGCTTCTGCTTTGCCGCTGGTTCTCACTAGATCAGCAGCATTGCCTGGGCACTCACCAGAATGCGAATTCTCGCGCCCCACATCTAGGGCATGAACATGTCAAAAAGAGATAGAAACTTTGGGGGTGGGCCTAGAGATGTGCGCTTCCATAAGCCTCCAGGAGACTCCAACGCAAGCTCAAGTTTGAGAATTACCGGTTTATGTGTTTTTCAGAGCTGCCCAGAACTCACTTCAAGAGAAAGCAGGCAGGAGAGGCAGGGAGCAGAGAGAAGGGTGACAGTGGGATATTTATGACTGCGGGTCTGAACAACTCCCTCAGAGTGTCTCCTGCCAAGAAAGACAGCCCTGGTGCAATTAGGGCCTTGGGCTGCCGGCTTCTGTGTACAACTGCAAGAATTCCTTGCCCCAGACCAGGTCTGTGGGCGCATGGCCTTTGCATCTGCCCGGACTCCATTCCCAGAAGGCTTAACTCCATCCTTGTGTTTGATTTCACACGCTGCTGTGGCTGTCTTGAAATTCTTAATGATTTTTAAATCAGGGGCTTTACATTTTTATTTGCATCAGATGTTGCAAATTAGGCAGCTGGTGCTGCCCCTACTCTTCCTCCTTCAGGAGGGGTTGGTATGTTTGACTGAGGAAGGAGGTTCAGAGAGAGGCAGGCAGATGACGCTGCCATCTGAGCTGGGGGGCAGGTGGAGAGGACACCTTCACACACAGGATGAGGGGTCCAGGGCCAACAACAGCAGAGACATTTGCTGAGGCTCTTGGTTCTGGACTTGGTACTCCAAGCACACGTACCCCTGGGTGAGGTGCTTGTCAGGCATTCAGGGTCCAGGGAGCAGTGAGGAAGGGAACTGACAAGCAGTCTCCAGGTCTCTGCACACAGTTTGTGTCGCTCCAACTCCCATCTGCAGGGCCCCTAGTTGCCCCATCCATAATAGGTCTTGGTCTTTACCCTGTGCTCCTTCCTCAAGATTCCTAAATAAATTATTTTTGGGTACTCCAATTTGGCTTTTGGTTGAGATCTTGGCCCCTTCTGGTTTCTGCCCCATGTGACCCTGGATTACTTTTGAATTTCCAACCATTCTCTCTCATTCCACATTTTAAGTTTGTAGTGAGAAACCAAGAGGCATGAGTTAGAGTGTAGACCAAGGGTAAGCTTGCTCTCTGCACACATGTAAGACGTCCGTGCGTGCCACTGTGACTCTGCCTAATGCACACAGAGCACACACCTGAGCCTCTCTGTGTCACTGCCACAGGACTAGGGGACCCAGCCGGCCCAGCATGGCAGTCCTGCAGCTTCTGTGTTATATTTGAATACATGTCTTTGACACAAGAGTTTGCTCTCTCCAGCCAGCATCCTTGAAACAGTGACAAAAGTTTAGCAGCTTGTAGGCTGACTAGAAATCTAATTTGTGAATAGGAGAAAACCTCAGATCTTGACAAGTGGCTGCTTCTCTTCCTTCCTCATCTTCTCGTCTTCTGGAGAAAACAAGTTCTGAGCACCTAGCTAGCTGTTAGTAATTACAGTGATATGCTTAAGAGTAATAATTAACCAATATGTAGAGTACCAACTTAGGAAGCAACTGACCACACTATCCGGACATTTCATCCACTGAGGTCGATATCCTCATTTCCACTTCACAAATGAGAACACTGAGGCCTGGGGAGGTCAGGCAACACGCAAGGACACTCACACGGTATGTGACAGAGCAGGGACCCTGATTTAGATTCAGCATCAGACTTCCAAAGCCTGTGCTGCTTCCTCTCTTCTTTCAAGTACTTTCTTCCGTTTCTTGCCTTGATTTTGTGCACCCAATTCGATTCGTTTCCTTCCTCTCAGTTCTTTTAGGATTTAAAAATAAGTGAATGTACCAGCATTCCCATATCCAGGCACCCTGGCTTCAACCTGTGGGTCACCTGGTCATCAGCTCCACCATGCTGGACTAGTGCAGAACAAGGGGCTGACAGAGCCTGCCTGCCTCTCGTAGGTGCGTGAGATTGAACAAACCATCTGACAGTGGTCTCAGCCCAAATCCAGACACTGCTGCCGTTAGTATTACTTAGCTGTATTACCAAGAAAGCCTCACATTTTGTCTATTAAAGGACTCTGAAGGCCAGAAAAGGGAGGAGAGATGAGACGTGGGCAACAGGGTGTAGGGTCAAAGGGAAACGTGGGGTGGGGGTGGGGGGAGAAGCCAAGGCTGGGCCCAGAAATGCCACTTACCTCAGAACCATCATGTAGAGGGGGTTGTGGGAGATGCAGGCTATCAGGGCTGCAAAGGAGATGAGGAAGATGGTTGGAAGTAGGAAGTGGGCACAGGAAACAGGGCATGATCCCGTCTTTGCCGAAGCAGATCCCCCGGTCACACAGCTGCAGTTCATATAGACCTTGAAGAGAAATAAGGAGGGCAAAAGGGGAAAGTCTGTTGTCATGATTCACATACTCAAGTGTCTACATCAACTCTTGCCAGGAGCCTCTCTGGTCTAACCCCTTTGTCCTCCAGGTACCCAGGAAAGGAAGATGTGTCTGGACTTGGGGCCTGCAGAGGAGGAGTTCAAGGTGCCCAGGGATCCCACTTCTCTCACTGGACAATAGAAACCATCTTTATCAAAACCAGTGTCAGCGTGGTCTGGGCTCCACCAATTTGGCAAGGCTCCTGGAGTTATACCCGTATCTGGTGCCCAAGCTCCCACTACCAGAAAAGGCCCCATCAGCTGGGAGCTGGAGGCCTGAGGGTCTTTGTTCTGGGCCAAGCCAGACCCTGTGTCCAGCTGTGGTGGCTACATGGATTGTTATTTGCTGGGTGTTTAGACTCTCAGGGAAAGGAGGAATGGAACCACGCCAGCAGTGCAAGCCCAACAGCACTGCTCGAGCTCTTTGTCTGTCGGGACTTTGTGGGAACTCCCTACCCGAGAGAAGCTCCTTCTATCTGGAAAGGACTTTCAAGGAGAATCCCTTGGCCCATTTAACCATTCTACATGGCTAAATGCAGTTGGATAACACGCCTCACTTGGGTGGGCACGGCTGGTCTGGTAATTTTCACCTTCCTTTCTCTGGTGTCTGATGGCCTGGCCTATGACATGTGTCATAGAGGTTGTGAGACCGATATTGGAATGAATGAGCTGCTATACGTCTTTCTGCCAGATGATGGGAACCAGGCCTCCTGTTTATCTTGGCTCCCAGGAAGCTCAGAGTATGGTGTGTACAATATTGCAGTTACCTTTCTCAGCCTGAATTAAAAAAAAATTCCTTGATATTATGCTAATCAGTTTTTATTTTGCTGTACTAGTGTTGTTTTTGGAAATCTGTCAAGATTACTTCTGGAAGTATGTGAGTCAGCGGTAAGCGAATAAAGATAAGAAAACCACAGAAGCCACCAAAGACTCCTCTCTTAGGCCTCCTTCTGTCTGAAAGCATCCTCTCTTATGCACAGAGGCAGCTGGAAAATAGCCTTTCCCTGCCCCCTGCCTGTCCAGGTCCGGTGCGGGGCTTAAAGAACCAGGTACCTTCCTCAGGTCTCCCGTGGTAGGTCATGGACTTCTCACTGCTCTTAGAGAAAGAACGTCTACCTCGGAAACTCGGCCTGCTGGCTCTGGCCTTGAGTTGCTCCTGGCCCAGGTGAGCATGACACACCTCACTGACGCCCAGCCTGCTCTCTCTTTTCCCTCCCATGGCACCCCCAAGACGGTCACACCCTGGGCCTCACGCATGCTACTCTCCTTCCTGCAATATTTTTTTTTAAGTCTTCTTTGGGTTTCTTCTGCTGCTTGTCCAGTTCTCCTGCCACCTCTTTAGAGAGGCCCCCAGGCACTACTGTCTTTTTAAGTCTCACCCTACCATACTTTAAAACTGTCTTGTGCATTTATTGGGTAGAATGCAAAGTCTGTGAGAATAGGGGCCCTGTTTAATAGACCCACTACCGCATCCTCAGCTGTTGGGCTGCTCCCAGCCATCAATATTTGGAAATAACAAATGACTTGAATTAGTTTGTCGCTGGTGGATTCTAGAATGCCTGGAGCTACAGTGCGCACAGAGAGATGGACAGGGCGTGGCCGAGTGGGCACAGTGGGAGCCGGGAGATGCACCTGGCTTCCAGTCCTAGACCTGCCTGTGAACACAGCTGCCCAGCTTCAGGCCTGTTGTGCAGCACACCTGCGAGCTAAAGGGTTGGAGCAAAAGCACTCAACTGCCACTCTCAGCTCTGACCGACCAGGTTTGTGCCACAGAGGTTTTCTAGTGTCAGTTTATCTGAGCCTGTCTGGGTGGTACTGCAAGACGGCAAACATGTTGGGTCCAGAAATTCCCCTCAGAATCTGTCAGGATGAGACACAAAGGCCTCAGCTACAGGTGAGTGCTTTGAATTGCTTGCTGTGAGCATTAGGACTCAAGAATGAACTTGCTGGACATGGGCCAACCTTTAACTGACTTTGGGTGTTGGCATCCAGACATGACCCTAGGGCAAGAGAGATGGAAGAGGGGGTGGGTTGGGCCCTGGGGAGGCTAGCATGCTGGTAGCCAGTTCTGGAGCCAAGGTAGTCTGCAAGGGTACACAGAGAGCTCCCGGGCCCTGCGGGGCTCCTCCCTTGCCTGGAACCCCAGCTGCCCTCACCAGCTGCTTGGAGCCTGCAGAACTCATGTTGACGCTGCTGCAGCCAGCATGGCAGGGGGAGAGGTACTCGACCCCATTGTCTCCGCAGACGGGGTGGAAGGCAGATCCCAGGCACAAGCAGTCCTTGCGGCACGCAGGAGGCTGCGGATGTATAGAACTTGATGTGCTGCCAGCAAAACAGGAAATAAGGAATCAAACAAAGCAAGACCAAAGAAATAATTCTACACTCCAGCCCAGCATGAGTTCCTGTACATTTCTGTTTGTCTTGGGCTAGTGCCATCCTGGTATCTGAATCGTGCCTGTGAATCTGCCACTGTTTGGGGTTACGGCCCCTCTCCGCTCCGCTGGCAGCTGGAGCGCAAACCCACTATGTATTCAGTTGGAAAGGCCTGGTCAGCAAGGCCTGTGCTACAGTCGGAGTCAAGATAACCAAGCCAGCAAGCCTCTGGCAAGAGAAGCGGCAGTTGCCACAGGAAAGTCACAGGCCATGTTTGCCTTCCCTTCTCTTTCAGGTGGGCTCAGGCTGCAGTCCGTGGCTGAGTCCATTGAAACAGTTCGGGTTCTCATTGGTTGCCTGTCTCCTGCGTCAATGTAGATAAAGCTCAGGCTGCTCCATTCTCCTGAACTTCAACCAAGGGGATTTCACTGGCTTATCTCATGGTTCCCATCATCCCTCAGGCCTGACATTCATGCTCCTCTTTGAGGGAAGGTGGAGCTGAATCACAGTCTAGAGATTTGCTAAAATCATCCTATTCACACCAGTTGCCATTTATGGGCCATTTCTTATGTGCCACCTCAAATGCCCTGGAGCTTTTCACACACTGTCATCCCCGTAAGTCAAACATTATTCATTTACTGTTTGTGGGTGAGGAAACTGAAACTTAGGTAAGTTAAGTGGCTTTCCTTATTAGTAAAGAGTGCCACGACTAGAACTCAGGCCAGTTTCAACGACAAAGCTCTGCCTTCAGCTCCCCGTGAAAGGACCACAGAAAGGACCACAATCTTCCGTGCTTCTTGCAGCCCACAGCCAGCCTGCAGAAAGGCACCGCTTTACCTGCGGGAGCAGCCCTCCTTTCCCGGTGCCCTTTCTCTCCTCCGACCATCTAAAACAAAGGTTTCTTTCAAAGGGAAGAGAAAAATATCAAGGCCAAATGGTCCTGCATCTCCAAATATTACGACTTCCTTAGGCAAAAAGAAAAGAAAGCACCCGGCAGAAGACGAATGCGGTCCTTGCTCAGCACCCTTTCTCTACAGGGCTCTAAAGCCCTTCCTGAATGCATGGCCAAACTCAAAACGTGGTCCATTTCTTTATCCACGCCGGCTGGTGGACCTCCCCGCCCTCCTCCTCCCCTGCCCTAGTTTTCCAAGGCTGCCATCACTCCCATTGTTCTCCCCTAGATCTTTTCAAGTTTCCTCTCGTCTTTCTTCAGCAGCTCAATTCTAGCCATCACAGAAGCGATGCTAAAGATAGCTTACTCTCTGGTTCCTAGGGTTCAGGTTCATCCTGAAACCAAACCAATTAGTTTTGGGTGCTTCTTTGAAAAAACCAAACAGAATCTGATCCCTACTAGGATCCTTTGATTTCATCTCATAGAGGAGCACACAGTTTGAGACCTGATTTTCCAAACTGCCACATGAGAATGAACAGGACAGAGGAGAGCAGAGGAGGCGGAGAGCAAGGCACGCGGCTGGCATCCACGCTCTGGCTCCGGCTCTAGCCAAAGGTGTCTGCACCCCTCTGCCTCCTTACCTCACAGGGTAGACCTCAGCCACTTCTTGGGTGGAGCACCCCATGAAGAAGAGAGGAACACAGAGGATCATAGAGATGGTAATGATGGTGGCCGACACACGGGGGATGGTTTGCAGGGAAAAAACAAAACGCTTCATGATGATTCCTCCAAACAGCATTCCTAAAGCCGCGGCAGGGAGATTTACAGCACCTATAGGTGGGAAGAAGGAGCTGGGCAAGGTTCAAGGCCAGAAGCACTGAGCAGGACCACCAAGGAGGGACAGGGTTGCCAAAGGAACTCTGGGTATGTTCAGTTAGAACAGCAACTGTTGGCATTAATTGAGCACTTACTGCTTGCTAGGCTCATCTAAGGAGATAGCCTCACTAGAGCAAGGCAAAAAGAAGCACAGCACGCGCAGTCCACGGGTTGTGGGCTGAGTGTGCATTTACAAAGCTCCTTTCTTTACCTGGCCCTCTTGGAATCCTCACCGTGACCACACGGGCTTTTGTAAGGCAAAGGCAACGTCCCCTGATCTACCAGTCAAACACTGAAGGTTGTGGGGATGAGTTATAACCAAGAACCACACAGAAGTCAGGGGAGACACAGGCGTCCCGAGCCCCATTCCCTGACCAGCTTGCCAAGTCAGTAAGGCCACGTTCACTCGGGGTTGAGTCCAGTAATTCACTTGGATACTTAGCGGGACCACAGAAGTTGTTCTCAACCTGAGCTGTCAGAAGTGCTCTCGCCGGGCCCTACCCCCCAAAGATTTTGGTTTCGCTGACCTGGGTGGAGCTGCGTATCTGTGCTGGATAAAGCTCTCCAGAGGAGCCTAAAGTTCAGCAGAGCTGAGAACCACTGTTTACCAAAAATAAATAAATAAATAAATAAAAAATAAAAAGAAATGTGTACAACAAGTTCATGCAGAAGAAGAAGGAAGAAAACAGGAGGTGTTTTGTTTGCCCTCCCAGTTCCAGGTCCTTCTTCCCTCTTTTGACCCTGATGATGTCAGCTAGGAGCCTGTCGGACATCCAGCCCCTGGACCAGGAAGAAGGCAGCCCCAGCCTCTACCCACTCTTGAATGGAATAAGAGTTCCAGAAATCTGTCAAGAACATTCTAGATTGCCAACCAGGAAGTGTCCTTGAAATTTTTTTCTCCTGGGCAAGTTCTCTGTCTCCTCTCAGTATTTGGTGTGGCCTTTTGGCAATCACTGGACAGATGGTGGAATGCACATACGCTCACACCGGCAGTGTCAACCAGCTCCTACAGGGCCTTCTGGACTCACCGATGAGGAAGTTGGCATAGGCTGTGGAGGTGCCATACTGCTTCTCCAAGAACTTGTTGAGGAACGTGGAAAGGCCAGCAATGACGGAAGAGAAGTTGCACTGGGCCAGAACCACCAGCATGAAGAGGGGATTCATGAGTAGTCTCAGGAATATGCGGGGGAATCCTGAAAGCAGACTGCCATCAGGGGCCAGGCCAAGGAGGGAACATCCTGCCTCCCTCAAGGCTGGCTACTGCCCTGCCTCCTCCTCCTCCCGGGGACTCTCCTCCCTCCCTCAGGGCAGAAGCAGGAGCATCAGGATGGATAGCAGCCAGTCCAGAGGCAGACAGCCACTGAGATTCCCATTACACATTCCTAGGTATATGACGAGATTGTGCCTAAACCTGGTGACAGGCAGAAAGAAATAGGGCCGACTGTGTTTCCCCCGAGAAAAGTGGTCCCGTCTATGACCATCACCTACCCACAGAGCTAACGGAAGAGGAAGTGGGACTGCCTGCCTGGATTTGGGTCTCCTAGTAGCTGTGAAGAAGTGGTCGCCATGACCCCCTCCTGAGTTGCACAGTGGCCCTGAGAAGCAGGCCTCTACTTACAGACCACCTGCTGTTACTGCCCCTTGCCACATGTCTGACTACCCACCGCCCCACAGCCAGCCCACCGGGGCTATTGGGCCAGTCAGTTACGTTTAATGAAATCCAACAGAGAGCCTCTTGGCTTGGCCTCTTCTATCTTCCTCGCTTCATCCACTGTGGCAGGAGACCTCTGATAGCAGCAGAAGGGGTGAGTGTTAATAGCCCTTCCTCAGGCCCGTGACCCTCTGCTCCCAGTGTCTCAGGGCTGGCGTGCGTGTACAGGAGGGCATCCAGTGAACATGCTCTCGAAGCAAACACCACCTGCATTTTAGTGGGCCTGGTGCTTTGGCTGCAGACCAGATGCCTGTATGCCAATGCCTCCCACCCTACCTATAGGCAGATTATTTCATATCTAACTTTCCCATGACAGATGCCAAAGGTGTCTTCCTGATCCTACCCCTTATTTGTATGTTGTGGCTACACTTCTTTCTTGCCCTCCGATTCTAGGCATTACAGGTTTCTGGGACCCTGAAGTCTAGAGTTCCCTTTGCTTTTACCTTTCTTTCCTTCTTCTTTCTGGGATACCTGCTTCCTCCTGGGCCAACAGCAAGTTCTGCTCAAGGTTCTGTTCTAACCCTCTCCTGGCACCTTCTAAGAATACTAATTCAGGTAGCTGCTGCCTACCTCTGCTGAACACAACAGCCCCAGCCCAAGGCACTGGCTCTGGGTCATCGCATAGGGGGCAGGCCCCTAAGCTCTGCCCTGGGAGGATCCCCCAGGGAGCTCAGCCCCAGGTGTACATGCTTGTGTGCCCTGAGTGTTGACCCCATGAGTGGCACTGGGCACGTTCCTTGCACAATGTCTTGCTCTGCACAGCTTCCTTCTCACATAGATACACTTGTTATCTCAAGCAGTTTGAAGAAGAGGAAGCTCAGGAACAAAGCTCCTCACCTAAGATCATTCCGCTAGTTTATAAGCAGCAGAGGTGCATTCAAACCCATGTCCCCTGATTCCCAAACCCTCAGGACACACTGCCAACCTCTAAAATTCATCCCCAGAATGAAGCATGGTCCTCTACCCCACAACTACACCCCTTTGCCAACCATGGAGCTCTATTCAGGCCCAAGCCTGGGCACAGACATGATCCCCTTCTCCTCCCTGACTCACTGCGGGGTCCTTGAGAGTGGTCCTCCAAGAACATAGCCTCCCCCAGTCCCAGCTCCCTGACAGCCAGGCCCTTGTCCTCAGTTGGAGTCACTATCTGTCACATGGAATTCCTCAGATCTCCAGCTTCTTTCCTCCATCACCCCCAGCCTCAATCCAGCTGTCATGTTGCCACCCAGATGCCCACCCAGTCACTGCAGGGCCCAGCACATCATGAAATCAGCACAGGCTATAGACCCTTCACCCTCAAGCAAAGCCTCACCTATTCTTCTCCTCCTTGTTTTCTGTTCTCATCTTTCCCTGATTCCTCCCCCCAGCATATGACGTGGACGGTCATTCTCCTCAGAACAGGCTACACACTTAGCCCTGCTCCCCCTTCCAGTGCTAGAAGCCACCTTCTCCTCGGCCCTTCAGGATCAGGCCTCACAGGGCCTAGACAATGCAGAAGTTGGCAGAGCCAGGTCACCCATGCAACTATTATCAACTTTTACCTTTTTAGCTCACTTAAGAAAAATTCAGTGTTTCCCAAACAAGGTTCTCTGGAACCTTTTTGATGTGTGAGAGGCTCACAAGGTGAGGGCATGCTGTGAAGACACCTTCAAAGCTCCTGAAAAGTCCCCCAGGATGGCACTTGTTTCAATATCACCCAGAATTTGCTTAATCCGCTGTGGCCTCTCAGCTCTGCTTTTTTCTTTCCCTGCCCCCCTTTTTAAAACTCCTATAGGTAGAGCCCCGAGCTCTCAGAAACTTACCCCTGTGCCGCCGGTCATTGCCCGAGGAAAGAAGAAGAAGGGGAAAGAGGTAGCAACCAGAAGTCCTGAAGAAATGAGCAGGCCCAGCCACCAGGCTCCAATCCATCGAGGGTCACCTGGGCTTAAGTGAACTGGAGCTGAACAGAAACACAAGGATGTAGGAGCTTGTTGAATGAATGTCTGATCACTCTACTTCCTGGGCTGCTTTGTTAATTTTTTTTTTTCCCACAATGGAGACAAGGCAAGTCATGAACTAGAGCTTTGGTTGGGACAGCACTCCCTCTCCATGCCTTCTGCTCTGTTTAGAGCATTGAGACTATGCATGGAGGTAAGCATTACAAATTCCCCTGGTGAGGCTGAAGAAAACCATACCTTCTCCTCGGTGATTTTCTTTACAGATCTTCACAAGAAGTGGTAAAAAGAGTTAACTCTTCAGAAAGCTTCTCATGGTACTAGGAACCCAGGGCCTTTACACTGAGTTATATCCCCAGACCATTTGTGATTTTGAGACTGAATCTAAGTTGCTAAGTTGACTAGGCCGCACTCAAACTTGCGATCCTCTTGCCTTTATTTTTTAGAATGCTAGAATTACAGGGCTGTGCCACCTGGCCCAGCTCCAGACATTTCTTTTACATTTTATTTTGGAATAATATCTTGCTTAGTCACTAAGTTGCCCAAGTTGGGCTCCAGCACACAGTCCTGCGTCAGCCTCCCAGGGCACTGAGGTCATAGGTGTGTCTGCCACTCCCAGCTCAGACCTCACCTGCTTTACGTCTGTGATCATACTGAGCTCCCTGAGCAAGTCCTTGAGACAGAGGTCACGTCCAGTCATCTTGAATTAATCAAGAACTAAAGGCCTGACAGGTTAAGTTCCTTGTGCTATTTCACTGGTCGCTTGCAATTCTATGTCTTCCTGGTGCCCACACCTGTGCTCTTATATATTGACATCCCAACTTTATTGAGCCCTAAGAAAGGAGACCCCAAATGATAAGAAGGGAGTGTCAATAGTGTGGACTGCTGGCCACTTTCCCCCCACGTCTAGAAGTCTGCCTTTTGTGCGGTCTGTGCAAACAAACTACTCGGGTAGACAGAGTAACGAGGTAGCAGGACGGTTCACAGTCCCACGGTGACAGGCACACCAGGGAACGTGGGTAGCAAACCAGGAGCTCAGCTGCTGGTCTCTTTAGCAGCCAAGCGTCAGGAATCAGGAAGTGTTAACAAAAGAACAAAGATATCTAGATTCTGAGATGTAAACTTCTCCTGGCTTGCATCCTTCACTTGGAGGACAAGCAGATGCCACTGTGGTCTGCCAGGCCCTAGGCTCTGGATCAGGTTGAGGGCTTGCCTGGTGCTCCGTGAGACAGGCAGACCCTGCTGTACCTGCCAGGCACGGGTGGGTGTGGACTTCTGGCACATCTTTGGCCAGTGGGCACTTCACATAGCACCTACCCACTCTGCGTGCTTTCTACCCTCTGGGCTACCCTCCTGGGAGGGCCTTCCTCCCCGCTGCTCCTGGGAGACCCCACACAACTGTCATGGTTCCTCACAAGACATCACCTCCCCAGGAAGCCCACGCTGACTGCTTCCGGCAGGAGTGCTCTCTCCTACCTTTAAAATTCCAAAGAATCTGGGTGTGGCAACTCATTTCTATAATCCTAGCACTCTGGGATCTGAGGCAGGAGGGTCACAAACTTGAGCTCAGCTTAGGCAACTTAATAACTTGGCAAGAGCTTGTCTCAAAATAAAAAAATAAATAAAGGGCTGAACTTGTAGGCCAGTGCTAACGTCTTGCGTTCAATTCCTCACACTGCAAAAAAAAAAAAAATTTAAAAAATAAAAACCCAAAACCCAACCAAGCAAACAAGAAAAACTTCCGAAGCACTTTGCCATTCCTTTTGCCATCTGCCAGTCTTTCCTGTCTTGCAGGAGACTGGGGATACAGGGCCTACTCTCAGAGGTAAGAAGCCCTTTCTAAGCCGGGAACCACGGAACATACTTGTAATGAAAGCTATATGGGCGGCTGAGCAGAAGGACTGCAAGTTCAAGGCTGGTCTGGGCAACTTAGTAAAAGTCTGTCTCAAAAAAAGGTGAGAGAGCTGAAGATTGTAGCCCAGTGCAGCCCTGGGCTCCATCCCCAGTCCCCGTGGAAAAAAGTTCTTTCTGGACTCATCCTGGCACTGGCTCCCTGAAGGTTAACTCAGTACTTACGTCTATGTGTACAGACTGTCATCTCTCAGATTCTAAGACACACAGAGGTTTAGTTCACACTACTTTTAGAATATGAGCTCACATCTGTTAACCTCTTAGTACATAGCAAGTTTACTCTTGTTTTATAACTGCTTTATTTTACTACCACTGCTCCCAATTTATAGACGAGGAAGCTGAAACCCACAAAGATGATGTTATGTGCCTTGGGCCCCTCGAGTAATAGGTAGGATCAGGGTTAGATGCAGGCACGTGGCTAAACACCACATTATACTCTTTTGCACAAGATAGGATTCATCCATGTATATAGCAACATCTTAAAAATCAAAGAACCAGTGTGTGTTTACTGTCACCACCAAGACGTGCAGCCGCAGTGACAATTCCTGAGGCCCGGCCCTGGGTCTTAAGGTGTCCTACTGCAGAGGTCTTGAGGGCAGAAAATGCATTTGCTTCATTGGCTCACAGGATCCAGCGTGGGCCCTGGGGCAGGGGCACAGATTGTCTGCCCCAGCTGTCTAAGGGACTGCAGGAGGGGGGAAGGGAAGGAGCAACGTGGCAGTGAGCACCTGGAGTTGACCTCTCATTCTCTGCCCTGACTGAAGGTGGGTGGGGATGCTCCAAGGAGCCACAGATGGGAAAGAGTGTCCTTGACGCACACTCACCTGTGTCGATTCTGCCATATTCCACAAAGATCTGCAGCATGACAGAGCCCAGCAGGTAGCCGAAAGCTGGTCCAAATACAGCGATGGCAAACAAGATGGCTAGAAATGGAAGAAGAGGGAAAGGAGGCTCAGGGGTCCGGGAGGATTCTGCAGCCCCAGGCTTCCAGGCTGCGGGTGGGTCCTGATGGGTCCTCGTCTGTTCTGTGGCCCTAACAAGCCTGAACCTGGGGCACCTCCCACGGATAAGGCCACAACCACTTAGGGCACCCAGACATGAGGAACCAAGCCTGCTTCTCCTCCAGCCACCGCCAGACAGTCCTGCCAACAGAAGAAACACCTACATGGCATTTAAAAAATGCTAGCCCAGGGACGTGTTGATGGATAAGCTTCCTGTGGATATGTGCCGGTGGCTTCTGGGGCTCACAGAGTACGGTCTGTCTGATGTGGGGTCTGGGCCAAGGACGCTCAGTGTGGCTGGTTTCAAGAGAAGGACTTGAGCATTCTGATGAATCTGTTATCTGCTTTGCATGTGCTCATTTGAAACCAGTATGTCCCCAGCTGGACAGCTCTGAGAAGACGTGTTCCCAGGCTGTGCCCAGAAGACGAGTCTGCAGCAAAAGCTGCTACTGGAGTAGGACCTACCGTGCCAGCCTGGGCTATGTGGTTACATGCAGTAGCTCACCGAGACCCACAGATAATCTTAGTTCTGTCCTGCAGGTACCATGTAGCTAGAGGTAAGAGAGTTGGCATTCATGCCAGGTCTGCCCGATCCTCAGAGCTCTACCCTCATTTGCTATGTTGTGGGCAAAGAGGGTGAGACTTCACTTCATCCCCTGGGGCCTCAGCAAGGACCACACCAGGAAGTGATCCTCCCTGTATCCCTCTTCAAGCCCGTGACTCACAGATATACAGGGGCGAGTTGTTGGGCTCTGCGAAGTCGTCCACATAAGAGATCCCAAATGGCTGAATGGGCACTGTCCCGATGCCTGCCAGCAGCTGGGCAATGACCATCAGGCCCCACATGCTGCTGGTCTCCTTCCGCACATCCTGGGTGGTGGTATTCTGGCATTTACTGGGGGGCAGGTTATGCCAGTGCTTCTGACAGAGCTCTGCCTGGAAGCGGCTGGCGTTTCCTGTAACGAGAAAGCCCACTGGTCATCCCCACCCCGGGCTCCTGGTTCCACAGCTGACCTCTAACTCAGGTCCTAGAGAAGGGCCAACTTAGGTTCACAGGCTGTGCTGGCAGACAGAACAAGGTCCCTGAAGATCACTGCTCCTGCATGGCTGGCAGGAGAGACTTTAGATACAGAGGTGAAAGGAAGGTAGAGTATGCCCTCTCTGGGGTAGCCCTTCCCAGGCAAGGGAGGAGGCATCCTTTCATGGTGTCCATCGTTCTGCTGCTGCAAGCACTGGTGAGGAGCTGAGGATAAAGGACCAGTACCCCTAGCCCAGGAGAAAAGGGCTGCCCACCTGGAAAAGAAGGATCGAGGATCAAATCCCTACAGCACCCCTGTGCTCAGCCCTGGGGCTCTGGGTTTTTAATCTCTTCAGCAACACAGTGTCATTCTGTCCCACAGAAGATGAGGTCATCTCTACCCGAAGGCTGTATGTCTCCGGGGTCTCAACTCTCCCCTCCCAGCTTTCACTCCATAAAGAGTCCACTATCACACACACTGGAGGACCTATTGCCAAAGACATTTAGCGACTCTCCCCACTGGGCAGCTCCCAAGAATCACAGCCCTTGGTAAGCTGAAGGGACTCTCGGCCCTCTCATTTAGCTGCTCATATTACTGACTTGGGGAGGGAGCTGAGGCTGCACCTGAAGGCGCCAAGCTGCACCCCGAGCCTCTTCTGGGAGGGTCTTTGTCACCCTGGCATGGTCTGTGGACCCTGTGGCTCCTGTGGCTGTGGACCCTGCCAGGCTGGGTGGCTGCTTCCATGCCTGTCTTCAATTTGGCCCACACAAAGCAATCAGTGCTGTCAGAGCTCCAAGGCCTCGAGGGTTCTGAGGGCTCCTTTCCATGGAGCTCCTTTCCTTCCTGTCTCATACTGGCTAATGGAAACCTTCACATCACTGATCCTGCTCACTGAGTTGCTCACTGACGCTAATGGGATCCAGATAAAGTCTTATTTTAGCACTCCATGCTGGTGCAGCCCTGAGCTAGGTGGGCCCCCAAGTCCCACAGGGAAGGAAAAGTGAGGGGCTTGGACTAGGTGGGCTTCTGTTGGATTCTGTCCAGTACTACTGGGCTCAGGGCTGTCCTGGACATGGAGGCTGGGGTGGGTCTGCCTGCCTCACTGTTCCGTTCCTTTATGCATCTCATCCCGCCTAGCCCCTTCCCTGCCTATCCTCTACACTGGTGTCTGCCTCAGACACATTTGAAAGCTGCTGGAATGGAGAGAGGCCCTTATCAGTCACCTGGCCCTTTCCAAGAAAAGTAAAGGAGGTCAAGGCATCTGACTGGGTAAAGTCAATTAGACTCATCTGTGGGCAGGAAGCTGAGCCTCCAGACTTAGTGTCTCCCTCATCCCACTCCACAACTGCTATTCCACTTTCCAATGCAGAATTCAGAGTGGCCCAACTACATGGTGAACCTTGGTTCATGTGGTCTCTTACAATTAGGGGAAGGAGATGGCTTATTAACATGGAGTGACAGGGTCAAAAATACCTAGTAGTTTGGAGAATAAAATGATACTTAATTTATAAAACATAGTGCACTCACTGACTATGTAAACCTTTGCAAGGCTAGAATTCCCTCTGAGTAACAAGGCAAGTTTTTTATTTTTTGGCCTGAGTTTTTTTTTTTTTCCGATAATGAACACATGACACTTTAAATAAAGCAACCAAATTTTACATTTTCTTATAAAATTCTTTTTCATAGACATACTTAACATTCACCGATGCCTTTCCATTTCTTATTTCAGTCCCCTTCCCAAACTGCTCAACTTTCTGGTGCAGACTCTGGGCCTGGAGCATTGTAGGCTGACTTTCTCTGCCCTCTTTCCTCTCTTATCACCTTCTTTGTTCTGGGGGATGCTGAGACTCTGGTGATCAGGCTCTACTATAGACATCAAGCTCCAGCACCAGAATTGTAAATTCCCATCAACTGACAGGGACAGACATGGCTGAAGCTGTGGAGTACATTGTCTCTTACTTGTAGATGTTACTACCCTACCCAAATGGCTGGACTGGAGCAGAGCTGGAGTTTGAAACTGCATACATGTCACTCAAAGTTCACACTGAAATCAAATCTGAAATGCAGCTTTGGAAAGACAGAAAGAACACATGTTTTCCAGAGACAGAGGAGCAAGTTTTGGGGAGCATACTCCAGCCCTAACCCCATTCACACACAGGTGGTTGAGATCTTACAGTTTCTTCCTTCCAGGTAGAGACATCTTAGGAAGAGGCCTGCTGCTTGCAGGTTTCTTGAAATCTAGGCCAGTAAGATGAAATAAAGGTACAGGATAGGGAGTTAAGAAACTGTTTTCTTCCCCAGATGGCTGTGCAATCTTGAGCAAATTTCTCAACCTCTTTGAGATTCTCCTGAAGCATGAACTATAAGGTGGCAGGGGAGATTTTTTTTTTAGTGGTAATTAAGAGATAGAAGGCTGTCGCTTCAGACAGGCCCACGCACGTGAAGTTGGACTCTGCCCCTAGGCCAGCAGGGCTAGTGGCTATGACTGCCCTCTTTGAAGGAAGACTGGTATGGCCTTCAAGACAGCAGTATACAATGTTTCTGCTGAAAGAGAGAGACAGAAAGGCTGTCAGACTCTCCCCCAACCCTCAACAACACTCAGGAATCCTTCTATGAACTCTGACCTTGTCTCAACACACAGATGTGGTACAATGCTGGGAGACCCATGCAGAGACCCAGGGGGAGGTCCCAGTGCCTTCAGCAAGGCGAAGCAAGCCAATGTTGGAACGCCTGAACTGGAAGCCTGACATCTGTGCTCTGGGATTAAATCTGTGACTTTTGCCTTTGTCCTTGATTTTGGAATACTTCAGAGGATTCTAGTGAGGGACAAGCACAGCAGAGCGTGGAAGGCTGAGTGGACCCGACGGGCACAGCAGACTGTGCTAGTCCTAGACTGAGTGATAGGCCAGCACTGTCACCCTAGTGACATTCTTAAGACTCAGTGGAAAAGTTCAGGACTGAAGGCTGCAGTGGCTTCTTCATCCAGAAAGGTGCCAGGTATTTAACACATAGCCAACTGACTCAGCACAGCCAACTGGCCTGAGGCAATATACAGTCACTCAAACAAACAGGGACACACACTTCTCTGCTTGCTTAGCACACAATCACTCAAGTAAGATGCACACTTCTCTGTTTGCTTAGCACACAGTCAAACAAACAGGGGCGCACAATTCTAGGTTATATTTCCTATGCCAACTTTGACCAAATGGATACATTTCTAAAGGTCCAATATATACTGTGGGTCCCGAAGTAAAAGACCTGTTACCAAGTTTCAAACAGGTCTTCCTTTTTGAATATTAAAACAATGTCCAAGTACATTTTGTACAAAGAAATGAACAGCCTGAGTTTCCGAAATCCACAGACTGTTGTCATTTGTAAGTATAACTGGCTGAGCCATCATTGTCCGTGGGACAGTGGCTCTCTGTGGGGTGTTGTCCTAGTGGCTATGAGGGCCAGGACTAAGTTATACTCAAGAATAGTCTGAAGGTCATCTGAAGGCAATGGACTATATAGAAAAGAAGTAAAAAGAACTGCCCTTTGTTCCTATTGTGGCCTCTGAGGGACCCCAGCTAGGTCCAAGTGGCAAGTGGCATCCCCTCAGCTGTAGCATAGGTGATATCTGTTTCACAGAGAAAAAAAGAATGCCAAGAGTCCCAAAAAGGCATACAGGCCACAATTTACTCAATCTTTAGTCACTCAGTTATTTCCAATAGGGACTAGGGGTGGGTCCTCTGTTGAATGGAAGCTGTGGATGTGACAGAGAGGTATGGGCATCACCCATACAAAGTCCTCAGTCTACTGTGGCCTACAGACCATGAAAAAAAGCAATCACAGTATCGCTTGCTCAACTCAAAACCACAATAAGATTATTACTTCACGCCCAATAGAATAGCTATTATTATAAAACCAGAAAACAACAAATGTTGGCAAGGATATAGAGAAACTGAAACCCTTGTGTGACGCAGGTGGGGATGAAAAATGGTGCATCCACTGTGTGAAACCCAATAGTGTTTCCTCCAAAACTAAAAACAGTATTACTGTACAGTCCGAAGTTCCGTTTCTGGACCTACTCCAGACAACTGGAAACACAGACTCGAACAGGTATTTGTACTTCCCTACTCACGGCACCATTATTTAGGCTAACTGAAAGGGAGAAACAACCTGACTGTCCCTTGAAGAGTGAATGGACACATAAAATGTAGAATATACAATGCAATATTATTCAGCCTAAAAAGGAAGAGAATTCTGACACGTGCTACAATATGGATGAGCTTTGAGGACATATACGCTATGTGAAATAAACCAGGCACAAGAAGGCAGAACACTGTATGACTTCATTGATATGAAGTATCTAAAGGAGTCAAGTTCAGAGACAGAGGCAGAATGGCAGTTGCCTGGGCAGGACAAGGAGGGAGTGAAGAGGTCATGTTGAACAGATATGGAGGCTCACATTGGGAAGAGGAAACACTCTGGACACTGATGGTTTTGACAGTCAAAATGTATTGTACTTAATACCACTGAGCTATATACTTAAAGGGTCACGCAAAAAATGTTACGTGTATTTGACCACAATTGGAACAAAATATTATCTGGTAGATGCCAGGGCAGGGTGCTAGAAAGCAGATGGACAGAGCAGCAGGGCCAAAAAGGGCACGCTGAACTGAAAGAACCTACAGGCCCATGCAGAAGGGAAGAGTGCAGAGGGGCCGTGGAGGAGAAGAGGAAGAGGACGTCGGGATTCAGAGGTGGCGACAAAGTGAAGTTGGCTGCGGCTGGCATGCAGAGGCTCTGCCACTCCTGGACTGACTTGGGCGTCCAGGAAGGAGCTGGACTGCTTCGTAAGGAAAACCCAGATGGATGAAGATCTTGAGGGGCAGAGCAGTGAAGACACTGGTGGGATGAAGGAGGCCAGTGCGCAAGGCCTGCATGGGGAGGACAGTATCCTGGATCGGAGGTGCTCAGGTGGTTGGAGAGGTGAGGCTGCTAATGCCTGTGGGTGGGACTGAGCGGCTGTGAATGTGTAAGAAGGCATGCAGGCTGTGGCAGAGCAGGGACAGGAGAAACTCTCTCCAGGAGAATAAGGGCCAGAGAATTAGTGTTTGCTTTAGAAGTGCTAGTTTTTGATTTTTCTGATTCTCATTATTTTACAAAATTCCCATTTATTAGAACACTCCTGCTGACTTGGCTAGCAAGAGCTTTTTTTGTAGGACATTCATCAAAGATCGTAAAAATGCTGACTGCCTTATTAAGTCTTCACACGGCACATCGCATGGTACACCGATGTCGCAAAAATCCTCACAAAGCTTCGCCTAGTGAAGTGCCCAGCAGGCAGAATTCTCTGGGGATCGTTTAACTGTTATTAACTTTAAAAATGTCAGATTATATGTCAGAAACTGCTTTTATTAAAATATGTGTTTTTTAAAAAGAAATCAGTTGGCCCCAACTACATCTAAGTGTACTGAACTCTTCTTGGCTAATACTGCAGTCCACATTGATTCAAGATCTCCCAGTGAACTCCCTTCTCCTATGCCAACGCTGATTGGGGCCCAAGCCTACCACATATCAAGCTCTGGCATCTGTAGAATAAAAAAGCAGTTAAACGAATCCCCACGGGCCAAGGTATCTTCCCCTGTGGGCACTGCCCTCTGGGAAGCAGCAGCTGGGAGGCTGCAGGCAGGAGACTTTGAGGCGTTGGGCCAGGAGAAGTGGTGTGAGGCAATGGCAGGCTGCCTAACAGGACCCACTGCTCCTGGCTTCATATGTGGACAGGTTTATACGCGATAGTCGGGAGTTGGATGCAGTGTGATATCCAAAGATGTCTAGACTGGGACCCCCGCAGTGGACAGCCCTGGCCAGCTCAGCTTACTCTGGAGGGAAGAGAGCCATCTAGAACTTGAACCATTAGCCTCTTCTCTTGAAAATAAGGGGATAAAGATACGTGAGTGTCAGGGGCAGAGAGAAAGGGGAGAAGAGACCTTGCAGAAGGACCATCCCTGCTGGCAGGCCTCATCTAGGGACACTGAGAGTGGACAGCCATTGGTACACAAAACTGGGGGCTTGGTTTTCTGGCTTTACTTACCCACTTTCCTCTGGAGCAGAGTTTTTAGCTTTTTCAAGAGTTCGAGGTCACTGAAGCAACCCATCCCATTTCTCACATCCTACACTTGGCAACTCTCTTTGCAGCTGTAGAAGCATATCACCTGCTCCTCTGGAGCTGCTTGCTCTAAACTTCTCACCATGTCAAATCCCCTGAAAGAGCCAGAGCAATGCCTGCCTGTTCACGCCACCACAGAAGTCTCCCCCCTCTGGAGGCCACCTACCCACCCCAGGCTGCTGGCCTATGTCTTGGGAGGATCCTGGAAAGGGCAGAGTCTGCTGAGTTAGTGGATCTCTGTCCATTTCCCATCTTCCATGAGGCAGACTTCTAGAAGACTCCAGTTCATCAGAGCACATTCTTTTGCCTGAAGTACACCAGAGGCCTGGCTTTGCCAGTTTTTACAGGACTGTAGAACGCTAACTTGAAACAGGCGGGACCTCACTCTGCCCAGCCCCACCCCAGCAGCACGTGAGTCAAGCTTCTGACTCACCCCACAATTTACATATGCAGAATTTTGGTTTTAATTTCTGGACCTCTCAACTGGTTTGGAAATACAGGAGTCTCTGTGTCTGGAAGGTCTCCTTCTCTGGAACGGGGCCCTCGGGAATAGGGCAGATCTGGGGAAGACAAATGTTTGGCCACTCTGTTGTTCTAGCCTCTTTTCTGCCCTCATGGGGCCAGGCTGGGGCCAGCTTGAAGGCTGCCCTGGGCATAGTTAAGAGGTTTCTGAGCAAAGGTCTGGAGCAGCAGCAGCAGGAGGATCAAGCAACATGAGAAGGTCATGGCAAACAGTGCTTCCTTGGGCTAGTCTTTCTGTCAATCTGTACAGTAGAGAGAGGATTCTGCCAGGAAACAGGAGGGCAGCAATAAGTCCTCATTCAAGCAAGCACCGTGAAAGTCACCATTCCTTCTACTCAGAAAGAGGCATGGCTGAATCTGGGAGCTTACAGGTGAGTAAAATGGGAGGAAGTTAGCGCTTTGAAGTCTGTAGATACAGTCCTTAAGATGATGGACACAGCCAGGCCACAGACCTGTACTCCAGCACTGTGGGAGGATGAGGCAGAAGGATCCCAAGTTCGAGCCAGTCTGGGCAACTTAGCAAGACTCTGTCTCAGTACATAACAAGGACAACAACTGTAACTACAACAAGGGCTGGGAATGTAGCTCAGAGCAAAGGCCCTGTGTTCAATTCCCAGTCCTGGCGGGTCGGGGGTAGGGGTAGACAATAGACACAGGACACAGGGAGAGGTGCTTCTGGAAAGTTCATAGGAAGCAGGGCCAAGGTGCTAAGCCCTTAGGTTATCAGCCCACCTCCTGGAACCTCTTTCAGAATGTTCCACTCTGAAGGACTGATTTCCTCACCCTCTTAAATCCAGCTACTCGGCAGTTCTTCCTGAAACTGGCAACGCCCGCTGGAAGGCCTGGAACAAGCTGTCCCAAGCACAATTAGGATTTGAAATCTCAAAATTATTTGTGAATTGCAAATGAGAAGTGCTCAGGTTCCCAGTAGAATCCACAGTCTTGTTTAATCCACAATGCTCCTGTGGTGTATTTGTTCTATTCAAACTAAACTAAGCTTTCATGTATAAATGCTTTCTCTGAGCAAATGCACTTTGAGTTCCTTCTTGGGAAACAAGGAGAACATAATCTTTTGCCCTAGCAAATAAATAAATAAATAAATAAAATCAGGGTTGACAGCCTGGATGGCATTGTGTGGCAATGGAGTGAAGTTATTTTGAAACTAGACAGACCAAGTTCAGGTCTTGGTTCTACCACTCGCTGGTCAGGGGACTCTCTGACCTTCAGTCTCCTCACCTCCAAAATAGATATAATACCTCTTTGCAATATTTTTATGACAATTAAAATAATTAAAAGTAGGATAATAACTGGCTGACAACAGTTCACCTCATTGACAACAATGAACTGAATTATATCTAGATAGCTAGGAAAGAGGATTTATGCTCCCAACCTGACAAAATTATAAATATCTGAAATTTGACAGTTATGCCAGTTTTCCCTATCTGATCATTACACAGGGTACACATGTATTGAAATGTTATACTGCAGTAGGATGGAAGAAATGAAAATTGGTAGAAAAGATACCAGGAAAATCGTAATCTTTAAATTGTACTTTAAAGAAAACTGCATCTTCAGAACACAATCAATGTCATCTAACATGACAATTTCTTTTTTTTTCTTTTTTTTTTTCCTTCCAGGAAACTCACTCCAAAAGTTCCTGAGACTTAAAAGCTACAGTAAGCTTGCATATTGGGCCTGTGCCCTTTCCCTGTGAACTAAGCTTGTACTTCTGATGCTAGAGATCCACACACCTGCAGACTCCTACTCTTTGGAGACAGCATTATTATTATAATTGCATGTCATCTCTCTAAACTTCAAACATATGCAAATGGTTTGCATTAGTATCTTGTCCACTAATGGGAAACCTGACGGGAACTAAGAATATGCATTTCATATCATCTTTCTTGAGGATACCTCCAACCGCAAAAATCCCCCAGCCCCAGAACATAATGTGCCCCCTTCTGGAGTGCCTACACTCTGTTTCTGAGTACTTCTTGGGGTTTGCCTAAGGAACTGCTCATGCCTTTCAATGACATGTCCTGAAATGCTTTTCTATGATATAGGTCAGTGAACCAACTACCTACACAGTAGTGGCTGGGGACTGATCCTCTTTAAGGGAGACTTTCTCAGCCCCACACAGTGACAATACTTTACTCCATAAATATGAATAGTTTCTATGTGTTAGTAAACATAAAATATATATCTTATAAAAATAAAAGAGTATACTATAATGTAGACGGGGTGATCCTATAATAATGCCGCTTTTCATCCAAATAGATGAATAGCTTCAAAGAACTCAAACAGGTAACAGAAATGGCAGAAGCCTGAGCTAGGCCGTGTTGCCCCATCTTTCATGAACTTCGGGACTAGGTCCAGTATGAGAGACAAGATCCCTGCAGGCCCTCTGGAACAGGTAGGTTACAGGAAAGGAGTCACAGGGCAAATGGATGTGCTTAGAACTGCTCGTGCCCCTGAGAACGTGCTCAGGGGAAGGGAAGGGGGGAAGGCCTCTGCTCTGTTCTCCAGCCTGAGTTTCCAGGACGATCCCTAAGGCTGAGATCGGCCTTCCCACACTGCCTCCCTGGCATGAGAGGAGGCCCTGGGAAAATGCCTACTTACGTGGAGGCCACGGGTGATAGAGGAACTGGGTATGGGATAGCAGGCTTGCTGTACATGACCAACCAAGACCGGGGGATATGCTGCTGGGCAGGGGCTCCCTCGCTCACCTGCTCACCCGCCTTGCCAGTCCACACACTGAATGTCACTTGGTTCAGTTCTCATCAACAAAAAAGCCTCTTTAGTGGATGGAATGAAAGATATACCTGAGCAGGCTAGATGGATATTTCAGAGACATTAAATTTTAATATTCAAAGAGATATACATTTAGTAATCCAACTACCATCTACTGGGCATCAGACAGAACTCATTGTTCACAGATTTATTTAAAAGGCTGACAAGCAGTTCCTTGCAGAAAAAAAAAAAAAGATGTGGATGGTCGATCCAACAAAGAATTACCAAAGGCCATTTGTACCAACTTCCTTTGTTTGCTTTGCTACTGGGGCTTCCAAAGCAGGAAAAAGTCAGACGACAGTGCATCTTGACTAGAAGAAGCCTGTTGACCAAGGCTGCCATGATCTCCTGCTAGACAGGATGGGGACACATGCCAGGAGAGTCCTCATTGAGAAGAGGCTCGTAGCACACCCAGTGCGAGCAGGCCTCGGGTGTGCTCCGCTCTGCGCTCTCTCGTCAAGAACCTGGTGGGAGCATCACCACAGCTCCGCAGAGCGTGAGGAACATGGCACAAGCTAAAGGCTAGAAATATAACAATCACACTGCAGGCAATGAGGAGAAGCTCTCACCAAGGAGAAGGAACCTGATGGGGGTAAACTACGAAAGCTTTATTTTGACTCCAAAGATTTAGCGAGTCGACAATTGCAAAGTTAAGCCCTAGCTTGACAAAAATCTGTGGCGAGGGGCTCCTGGCGTTTTGACTGTTGGTTCACAATTTCAGCCTGCCTCAGGACCCTTAGCTCTGGGAGACTAGAGGGCACTCTGGGCCTTGGAAGGGCTTTATTTCAGGAAAATGAGTGAAGAGACTAGAGCTAAGAAGTGAAACTTCTGATGGGACAATTGGTTGTGTAGATGTGAGCTGCTGGGCTTGTGGGTGTACACTTAGGAGGCACACCTGGGACTCTTGAAAGGCAGAACACAAGAAGACCTAAGAAGGGAGTCACATGGGACAGAAGGAGTCTGCAGCTGTCCACACCAAGGCTGTCTGGGTCTTACCCCGCTTGGATTTAGCTCTGGCTTCCTAAAGACTACAGAGGATATATCAGAAGTTTTGAAAACCATTGACTCGAGAGGCTACACTACCTGTGGGCTAACTTTAGTCCCCAGCTTTTTGTGTCAGCACATTTTTTTTTTTTTTTTTTTTTTTTTGAGACAGGGTCTCGTTTTGTAACCCAGGCCAGTCCTGAGCTCACTATGGAGCCTAGGCTGGCCCTGGACTCACAGCAATCTTCCTGCTTCAGCCTCCTGAGTGCTGGGATTATAGGCATGCGCCACCATGCCTGGCTTATGTGGTGCTGGGGAATTGAACTCAATTACTTAGCACTTTACATAGTGTTTGCTAGGCAAATGCTTTAACCGCTGAGCCATCCCTCCAGGCCTGTGCCAACACATTTTAAGGGAACACAGCTAAATCCATTTGCTTCTCTGCCATCAGGAAACTCCCATGCTACTACAGCATTGCTAAGTGTTTCAGTGACCTGATGCCAGACAAGCCTGAAATATTTACTACCTAGTGCTTTACCATAAACGCTGACCCCTGGCCCAATCCAGTGGTTTAAAAACACTTCAGCCACCAGATCTTCCTGAAATCCAAGCTCCTGGAGAAGCACAATGCATGAAATGGACAAAAGCAGAGCTCCTATCTGGGCAGGATGGGTGTGTAGAGCCCCCATGCACAGACCAGACCTCTCCACGCAGCCCCAGGCCAGAAGCGGGTAACAAAGAGGTTCTCTGGAATATTCTAGAACACTAGCTAGCCTACGAGTGACTGCGGAGGCCCTGGTTGGTGGGTCAGTCATTCTCGTGCTCAATTCTCTTTGCTGTTTCCCCCGTTCAGATGCCTGAGCCTTCCATCATCTCTGCCTGCAGCTAGTCTAAGCTCTGAGTCCTGAAAGTCCACTGCCTCTTGAGGAAAAGAAGTTGCCTCTATTGGCTTGCCACCTTGTCAGGCCAGGTGCCTAGAAATGCCTGATGGTCCCAATGCCTAACCTTTAGGCCACAGAGGGGTCTACATCCAGCCAGCAGCCTCTGCTCCACCAGGTATGGAAAGAGAAGTGGGGAGATCCTCCCAGTCCCCTCTGATATTCCTGGGGAACTCAAAGCCTGTTGCGGGTAGGTCTAATGTTTTCTTCAAACCATGCTGCCCAGCAGGACAGGAGCTGGTTCCCAGGATTCCCAAAGCCACCAGAATATTATGCAGCCTTCCTTTTCCACCCTGAATGCTGACTCCTAAGGAGATTCTCCTCCTGCCTGGGCTGGGCTGGAGACATACGGTCGTACAGCTGTCCCAGAAACAAGACTCTTGCCTGGGAGTAGGACACAGCTTGCCCCCAAGACCTTGACCTGAAGTAGGCCTGGCACTTGGCCTCATTCCTGAGCAAGGAGCCACTGTGTCTGCAGGGCTGGGAAGGGAGGGGAACCACACCAGGTCTCCACCAGGCCTGTGCAGGAGGCCCAGGAGGAGCAGCGGCCATGTTTTTAGGCCCACTGAGAAGAGTTGGGACTCGCCCACAAAACAGACGTTAAAAGAATCTGAGGGCGAGTCAACCAGCTTTCGATCAACTTCTCCGACCTCGGGGTGGGAGGGGACTGTCGCACTGCCACCCGAGTCGAGCAGACCTGTCCGCCCACCAAGGCCTTGCTCCCCATCATTTTCCACACCGCAGCCCTGAGTTTCTAACCCTACTTCATGATTATTTCTATGCTTTCCTGCACCATGCACTTAAAAATGTTCCACATCAGATCTCATTAGGGTCTGCTCCTCTGTTCAGGGCTATTTTTCTTTTTGTTGAATTAATAACACCCATGTGCTTTGTGATTTATTTTTTCCCAATTCTTGTTTATTTTCTCCTTTTCAGGTTAAGTGGATGCAACTGGTCAGATTGTGTAACTCTCACCCTGACTATTCATCCACTCGTCCCCAGCACACGTGCACACACACACATACACACACACACACACCCCCCCTCACACGTTCACCCATTTCCCCTCACTCCCACCCATAATCCTCCCTCACATGCACTCCACCCACTTCCCACATTTCCTCACTTCCACCCGTGTGTCCCTCACCTCACACTTTCCCAAATACTACCCCGTGCCCAATCCTCAACATACCCACATGCCCCTCTGTCTCCAACACATCTACCTCCTCTCCACACTCCTATGCCTGCCATACTCAGCCTTCCACATGGGGAAACACCCAGTTCACACACACCTATACACCACAAGCACACTCATGCTGTGAACCCTGCACACAGTGTGCCCTATACTCTTCCCGAGGCGTCCTGCCACATCCATTTTTTTCTTTTCCTTTCTTTCCTTTCCTTTTCTTTTCTTTCTTTTTTTTTGACAAGGGTCTCACTCTGTAGTTGAGGCAGATCCTGAATGCACTACGTAACTCAGGCTGGCCTTGAACTTAGAGCAATCCTCGTGCCTCAGCCTCCTGTAGGATTACAGGCATGTGCCACTATGCCTGGCTTATGTGGTGCTAGGGAATTGAACCCAGGGCCTTGCACTTGAGAGGCAAGGACTCCAACTGCTGAGTCCTGCCCTAGCTCCCCACATTCATTTCCTACTCCAGAATTGCCAGAGTTCATGCTCATAAGTCCTTCCCTCAGTGAAGGGACCAGGTACGGCTCTCAGGATTGGGGGAACACATTATCCTCTGGGGGTTGGGTGCTGTGTGTTCTTCACTAAGGAAAAGACACAGTACATGCATCCCACCGTTCCTACTTTGTCTTTCCACCACTCTTTTTCCCAGGGATACCCTTGGAATGAGTGAACATGGGATGAGGGCTGGTAGTTTCTTGAATAAAGAGCTAGAAAGTAACTCTTCTTTTTTGGATGATCCAAAAATACAATTCCCACTCCCCCTTCCTGCCTCACCTCCAGGAGGCTTCCTGTCTGAGGCATCCATTGTCTGTGGGAGCCGACTTCCCGCTGTACTTGGCCACAGGATCTTTCACAAGTTCCACCTAGTCCTACCAGACACCCGTCTCCAAAGACACTTATCTCCCAAAAGAACTGGACTCACTTTGGCCTAGTTCCCATCTATGAAAACCTTTCCGTGCCTTCTAGAAATGGCCTTGGCGGCTTTGGCTGGGCAGCCAGCCGTCTCTCTAAAAGGTGCCAGGGCACATTTCCGGACCCCACTGACATTTAGAAACTCTAAACATTCATAAATGTCTGCATGGCCTTTTAAAAATTAGCAATTAGTTAAAGGTCTCCAGGATTCCTACAATGTTTAACCCTTCTTTATTTTTTTCCCTTCTTCATTTTCCTTGTTTCTTTCTGGAGCAGCTTTGTTCCAAGGGGACGAAATCAACAGTCAACATACGCTACTAGTATATGGGCTATTACCTTTGAGCAGAGTTCAGATACCTCAACAGGGCAAGCAACTACAATGTTTCTAGACAGCTAACATGAGCTGACAGACACTTAACCTATATTACTCCTTTATAATTTTGTTCTCAGAATACACTGAATGGGAAAGTATTACTATTGCCTTTTTTTTTTTTTGGCTAAGGAAACTGAGGTTCAGAAAGATGGATCACCTGCACAAGAAGACTTGGCAAAGGAATAGTTAAGCCAAGATTTGGATGTCTAAGTCGATGCTCTGTCGGTCATATCAACGTTACCAGTCTGGGTCAATACTAGGATCTGAGAATTAAACAGAAAAGCAGCCTAAGCTTCCACCCAGGAAAACCCCAAGACCTACACATAGAAGAATGCAAGCAAGGCCCATGCCCAGATACAGCCTGCTCCAGGCCAGGGCAGAGCACCTAGGGTAAGGACCAGAAAGAAGCCACCTTCAGATGCCCACAAACCACCCAGCTCATGGAAAGGATCTGTCAAGACTTGGCTTTTTACTGGAAACAGGATACGTCCACATTTGAGATCCTACAGAGCTACGAGCACACATTGCCTCCCCACCTCTACCGCCACAATTCACGATTCACAATTACTACATGTGCCAGCCGTTGGGCTAAATTCGGGGATAAGCATCTTCACAGGCCTTGAAGGCCAGTGTCTTAAGACCCTCACGAAGGAACTGAGATCCAGAAGGAAGTGACCCAAGACCATGCCATTAGGGAATCTCAAAGCTCTACTTCAGCCAGGTGTGATGACTCACACCTGTAATCCCAACTCCTTAGGAGGCTGAGGAGGGAGGATTGCCAGCTTGAGGCCTGTGTAAGCAACAGAGTGAGGCTCTGTCGCAAAACAAAAACAAAAACAAACCACACAAAAACATCAAAAACAGACAAAAAAAAAAAAAAACCAGCTTCAGACCAAGGATTGCCTCGCTCCAGAAGGCAGTTCAGTCACACCACTACTCAGGGTACTGTATTTAATAAAATGCATTTGTTCTTGATGACCTTGCATAATTTCAAACTAAATATCCCACAGGAGCACGTCTGAAGTCAAGTTACATGTGAGACTTTTCCCATGAAGTGAGACAGTATTGTATTTGCAAAAATTAGCATACACACTCCCACGTCGCACTGGCACCCAGTGCACAGCCCCGGCTGTGTCTGACAGATGTAGCTCCTGAGCCAAAGTCCTCCTCATCCCAATGCTTGGCACCGGGAGGATGCCCTGAAGGTAGTCCATCCCTGAGTACTTCCAGCTGTTGCTCCATCCCAGCCGGAGTGAGTGAAACTGCTGTACTCTATTGCTGCAATTAGAATTTGCACAAACCAAAGGAGCAATGGCCAATAGTACCTTCTTCTCACCTATGTATTCCTTGTAGCTCTGTGAGGCAGCTGTGACCTGTCTCATATACCCTTCCAACCCCTCTCAGATGCTTTTAGCTAACACAACGGAGGTCAAGATTGTGACAGAGTGTTTCCCGTTATCTGGGGGGGATAGGGGATTGTGGTAAGCTGAACTCAATCTAACTGACCATCCCTAATAAAAAGCAGAGTGAGGCCAATGTCTAACCACCCTCCATGGCTATTGTGTGCAAAGCAAATGCCACTGGGACGTGGGCCCAGGCCACAGGGAGCCGACTCGCTAGGCTGAGCAGCCATGGTGTGTGGCGCCTGGCAAGATGCTCTTCCCTCAGCCTGGCTCCAGTGCCCCGGGCACTAGTGCTGATTTCATTAGCCCAGTCTTCAACAAAGGGCAACTTCTGACTCTCCTCCAAAGCTGGTCTCAACCTTCTCTTCAAGAACGAGAGAGAAGGTGCAGGGTGGCGTCCCAGGGCTCAGGTCTGTCTTCGTCCTCTGCCCACTTGAAGCAGCGCTCAGCCCTTAACAGCCCAAATAGATCCAAGACCACAATGCACTTATGAGCAATGTCTAGTGCACTGGCAATTAAGAGAAAAAAAATGGAGAAAAGATTTCTGGAACCAGAACCCAGCAGATATTTCATCATCAGACATTTCTGTTCACTCCCTTCTAGCATTCTAAGCGACTCATCTTTTGATGTACACTGGATTTTTAAAAAAGCACGATATTCCAGAAAACTGGAATCAGTTACTCCCTCAATGCATACCCAAAGCACATTCATTTTCATACACCTCAATGCCATTCCCAGAGACTAAAGATGAACATTTGCACATTCAGTTTCTCAAAACTGCTCATAAAAATCCCACTTCCTATCTATGCCCCTTAAAGACAACTGTAATTTGTCCCAAGCCAACATATTAACTTAAAGCTAAGCTCCACTGCAATGATGTTCCCCCGGTTCCAAGTAAATGCAAACATAAACCACTCTGCGGAGCTAGGTCCCAGCCTTGACCATGAACAATTTCTGTGGAGGAAACCCCACTGCAGATGGCCTCTTGGTCAAACATCATAGAAAATATGAAGAGATGGCTTGCTCTCAGCAAGAACAGACACAGCAAAAGGGTTAGCATTCTAAAAAGCTGAGCCAGTGGAACAATTTCAAAAAGACGATAAAATAAACCTATTTACTACTTATAATTGAAGCATTAAAGAAAATATAAATTACAACATCAATAAACCATAAAGCCAGAGAAGAAAGATTTGAAAAGCAGTAACAGTAACTTCTAGAAATTAGCAAAATACATAAAGCAATTAGAGCTTACAGTGCGAAGGATATATATATATATATATATATATATATATATATATATATTTCCAGGGGAAAAGATGGGAAAATTAGGGTTGTGAAATATTTGCAGCACTTTCAGCTGAGTATTATTTAGAGTTAAGGAAAACCTCCATTGAATTTTCAAACAGATAAGTAGAAATTAACCTATTCTTAGACACATTATGCCAAACATGCAGAACAACAAAGAGAAAAATTAAGTACAGTTAGAAAAAATATGCTTAAAGATGATGGCAGTTTGATGAATAAGTCCCAACAGCTTCAAGAAATGCACCACACTGCTGAGAACAAATAATAATTAACTTAGAATATTTTAATGTAGTCAATACAGTCTGTGGCTAAACTATAATTCAAGAGCAAAGTAAAACTGAGACTTTTTAGAGAGTGATTTTTCTCTCTCGTGGACCCACTTGAAGGTAAATGACATATGACAGGAAAAAGGAAATCCAATCAATAAGTTGAGTGATATGCAAAGAGCAATGATGAACAAAGAAACCAGTACACTTGTGGATCAATATAAATAAGCACTCATTTGTAAGTAATAATATAATAACAATTTATAAACTTTAACTGATGTTAGAGACAATATGAACAGACCACTGTGGTGATATTAAAAACAAATGACACAGAATGTTAAATATCATATGGTTTTCCTAATATGAGAAAATCAAATCATAAAAAAGTAGAAGTTATGGAAGAGAGTGAGAAGATGGGCTTTTTAGAGAGGCAAAGGGAAAGTGGGGGGATGGCAAGGGGGAAGGGATGTGGTATTTAAATAAAAAACAAATGGAGCTAGAATACTAGTCAACAATAATGGAATACAGACGAGCACAGTGGGCATAAAAGCTTTTAAGATTCTTCTTTTGTTCTCTTGGAAAATAGACATTCGTTAGTTTTGGAATTTGTTAAATCACAGGTCAGTGTAAAGACTAAAGGTCACGATGAGGCACGTTACGCTTGTTCATGGGCTAACTGACGCAATGTAATAATTGTCCTCAAAATGACCTACCTATTTACTGAAATCTCAATCTCAGTTAAAGAAGAATTTTTCTCGTAAATGTAGACAAACCATTCTTAAAATAGATAAACAATTTTGAAAAAATAATATAGTTGGAGGAGTTATGCCACCCATTCTAAGACTTACTGTAAAGCACCCATAAGTAAGATCGTGTGATATTGTCAAAGGAAAATCCACGTGGATCTACAAAATGGAACAAGAAGTCCGGAAACTGACCCACACAAATGCAGCCAACTGCTCTCTCTCTCCTGCTGGTGATGGGACAACCCGGGACATCATGCACTCTCAGCAGTCATTCTGCTACAAAGCCACCTACCACCTCAAGTCAATTTATTTTGATAATGATACAAAAATATTTTTATGGAGAAAAGACAATCCTTTCAACAACTGATGCTGAAACAACTTGACGTTCATACACAAAAAGGAAAATATAACTTTGCAAAAAATTAATTGGAAATAGAACATAGATGTAAATGAAAATGTAAAACAGGAACATAATTAGAAAACAGAAAAAAAAGAATCCTCCGTCCTGAGAATAGGCAAGGAGTTCTTAAATGGGACACCAAAAGGAAGGCACGACCCGTAAAAGAGAAAAGATAAATTAGATTTTGTTGAAATTTAAAACATTTGATCTGCAAATGAGATTGGTAAAAATAATACAAAGAAGCTACCGACTATGAGAGGGACCTGGAAGAATGCACAGTGGTTAGAGAACTTGCTTAGCGAGCCGAGACCCTGAATTCAATCCCCCAGCACTATATAAGCAGCGTGTGGTGGGCCACACCTGTAATCCCAGTGCTCAAGAGTCTGAGACAGGAGGAGAGCTGGTGTTTAAGGCCATCTTGAGCTATACAGTAAACTCAGGACCAGCCTGGAGAGCCTACAGACCAGATCAGCCTAAAGAGAGAGACTCTGCCTTTAAAAAAAAAAAAGGAGAAAAAAGCCTATGAGAAAACATTTGTAATCATATATCTAATAAGAATTTATATCCACAACTCATAAAAAATTCAAACTTAACATGGGTAGAAGATTTGATAAGTTAATTCATCCCAGGGGACACAGAGATGACACATGAGCGATGAAAAGATATTTCACCATATAATTTTATATTCACACAAAGCCCTGAACACAAATACTTATAGCAGCTCTATTAATAATGGTTATAAGCTGAATGCAATCTAAATATTTCCCAATCGGCGAGTGGATGAACTGCGGTGCATCTGTGCAATGGGAACCTATCCAGACGTAAAAGAGAACTGCAAAGGCTTAGGCCAGACTCAGAAGGTTACATCCTGTGCATTTCCAGTTACAGGGTCTCAAAAGCACAACACTGTAGTGACAGGGGCAGACTGTGGGTTCAGGGACTAAAGACAGTGGGACTAAAGCAATACCAAGATGGAGTTCCCAAGGTGATGAGACACAATGTTGGGGTGGGGGGGGGGCCTGGTATTCTAGATCCAAACCGTAACTACGTATGAAGCATCTAGGAAAGGCAAATTCATAAAGCTAGCAACTTAATGTTAGCCAGAAGCTGGCCGGAGGGTCGATACTGTTTATAGGTACCGAATTTCTATCAGAAGGGGGGGAAAAAAAGAAAAGTTTTGGGAATCCTGGTGTCGACTGCCCAACTATCATGAAGCAGCTTGAAGCATCCAGAAAATCCAAAGAGCTCATCATGATCAATGTTTGACCCTCTTTCTTCCAAGCCTTCCGTGGCCCCTGCTCACAGTGTCCACAGTAGGTGGACTTTGGGTCACTGCTAGCTCAAAGTCCAGGAGGGAATTACGGCAGGGCGCGAGCAATCATCTGCAACACCATCCTCAGGCCAAGAAAACTTTCTGGTAAGACAGGACAGGGTGGCCCAGAGCGTGTGAGGGCTCGGGAACACCCCTGCCAACCTTGTGGGCTGCCCACCCTTGCTGCTCCCTACAAACAGGCATGAGGTCACTCACCAGTGCTGGCCATGGTATACTGGTAGGGCTCTGAGAGGAAGTGTGGCATGGCAAGAATGAAGGCCCCCGAGGCCAGGAGGAGGCCCCCGATGCCGATCAGCCGTGGACGGTGCACCCGGCTGCCAAAGTAGCTGACAAAAATGATGAGGATGGCGTTGCTGATCTGCAGAGAGAGCAGAGGGTGGGAGTGAGAACATAGGCCCTGTCCTCACCCGCTGCAAGGGGGACCTGACCGCATCTTGCCCAAGAAGACTACAGAAGAAAGAGGCTGCCTGTTGTTAGTGGGGCCCCCGTGGCTGTCCTAGCCTTGCCCCCAAGAACCCTGCCATCAGCCATGCACCGTAGCTTTCCCTCTGTCACCGACACCCATCTCAGCCTCCACCTTCTAGACCAGCCTAAGTGAAGTAAGTGTTCAGAGACTTACAGAGCTCTGAGGTTAAACAGCAACCATCTTAGTACCAAACCTTTTGGGGAAAGATTCAAGGAAGACTTCGACCCTGGCTGGCTCCTAGAAATAGCAGCTATTTGGTAACTGAATTCCTATAAGTTTAACTGGAACCTTCTCAAGGACCCAACAGCTCTGAATAGCAACCAAGCAACATGCATTATCTCATTTAATCATGCAACAACTCTCATTTTACCGCTGACACAAAATATTAAATAATCTCTTATTTCAAGTGAGCTTGAATAGCATTAAACTAAACTTTCCACATTCATAAGTCAGGAGGTATTTTGAAGGTCTTTCATTGAGAGTCACAAAACTTTATGAAGTGCCAGGCTTCCGTAGAGTGGTCTGCTGTTTCCTGAGGAGTTGGTTTCTGTCCCAGAAGCTCTGCTTCTTACCTGTCCCTACCCTTTCCTGAGCCTCTTTTCACTTCTGTAAAATGAGGGATGAGGACTAGGCACACCTGAGTCCCTCCTGGCTGGGAAAGTTGGTAACTCCAGACTCTGGGTGCACCGGGGACAGCCCACTGTTTGGGTCCTATGTACCTCTTCTGCTCTACACCCTTATGCTTCTTTGTAGCACCAAACACAATCTGATCTATGAGTCGCTCTATTTATCTCGAAGGTCAATACTACACTTCTCCTTAGGCTTCTGCCTATCTGCTCCTTCCTCCTTGCTCCCTGAGCACCGAGAGCACAGGGTGCTCGTTAACATGTGCTGAGCCAATGAGCTGTCCCATGTAGTTTTCTTTAGAAGAGAACGTGGCTGCACAGGCACCCATGCAGTGTGGCCAAAAGCGTGTGGTTGTGGTACAGGGAGAATGGTGTAAGTGGCAGAGCAGGCAGCCTGGCCTCCACAGAGACTGTGCCAGTCCCTGACAGACTTGCTTCTAGCACTTTCTGAAATATGTACCTGAAAACATTTGTACTTCTTACACTTCCTTCCATTTCTTTTTGATTCCCGCACCCCCCCCCCCCCACCCCTGCCTCATTTTCCATGAAATACTGGAAACTGGCAGGCCGTTTTCAGCTAACTGGGGCTGATTTGAAAAGGCCTGTGCTGAGACAGGTGGCTGTGGGACCCAGGGAGGGAGGGTGACTGCCTGGACCCCATCCCTTGCAGAGGCCTTGCTGCTTCTCCTAGGCCTGGAGGTACTTCTCTGTGGAAAGGGGAGGTCCTCAGGTGTTGGGGTTGATCTTCTTGGAATTTTTTTTTTCCAGCAGCAGAATCCTTTTGAAAGAATCACTTTTCCTCAGTAGAAAACACACCCTGAAACTGCAGGGGTTCTAACTACAGAATGCCTCTAGGACAGCAGTTTGGCTCACTGGGAGGCCACCTGAACGTTGCCACAGAGCTGATTAGTAACACCCTGTCCCTCAGTGTCTCTACCTCCAGGGGTCCCAGAGTACTGGTGGTCAGCATTAAGGAATTCTTCTCACATCCTGAGGCCACATACGCACACACACGTCACACAAAAATTCTCAAATATCCATACATGTGTGTAGACACCGATAAGCACATATGGGCAGACATGTGATCACACACAATCCCAATACCCATAGATTTGTCTTCACACATAAATACACACACATGCAGATACAGACACACACATAGTCACAGATAAATATAAAAATACACATACAAATACATACATGCAGACATAGATTAATAAATGTACCTATAGTCATGCAGAGATACATACAAATATACATAAAGGTAGAAAAAGAAACACAGATATTCACATATACACATAGTCACAGGCCCCAGTAAATAGACATATATGTTCAGACATAGAACAGGAATACACAGAGAAACATACATACAATTATCATATATATATATATATATGTATATATATATATATATATATATATATATACAGATAGATGCATAGTTATGAACAAATACTCTGACATGCACAGATACAGATATACATGTACACACAAGTAGTCACGCACAGGTATGTGAACAAGAACATAGCCACACAATAGTCATGTACAACTACTCAGACACACAGAGACACACACAGTCACACATACACACAGGCAGGACTTTTGGGCCAGAGGAATGAACTCTCTGATGGCTCAAATCGTGCCTACAGTATGGTCTGGAAAAGGTTAGGTTTTTCAAAAATTTATCTGAGCTTAGACAAGAGATTTGTGGTTCATCTTGATTAAACATAGCTTTTTTTTTTTTTTTTTCTTTGAGACAGGGTCTTGCTCTGTAGTCCAGGCTGGTCCTGAGTTCACTATGTACCTGGCTTCAAACTCACAGTAATCGTCCTGCCTGAACCTCCTGAGTGTTGAGATCATAAGCATGTGTCACAATGCCCAGCTAAACTTTATGTAGTACTAGGGAATCAAACTCAGGATTTTGCACATGCTATGCAAGCACTTTAGCCACAGAGCTATGACCCCAGCTCCCGAATCGTAGCTTTAGGGAACTATCATGTCCCTAATCTGCCTAATTAACTTCTGATCGTACCTGAACTAGCTATTCCTGGCTCCTTGAAAAATTCAGTTGTTCCTGGGCTCACATTTTTGTTCCAAGCATAAGGACAATATGGATGAAATTTTAACCATGGAAGTTCAGAGCTTTGGCTATGATTTGGGCTGAACTAGAAAAGATAATTCACCATATATGCCAGCTTTGATTTTGATTAGTAGATGGGCCTAGAATACCACTGTGTCCAGAATCAGTAGGAAAATGGATGCCTATGACACAACTAGTGATTAGAAATGCTTGCCAGGGTCATGGGGCCAGGTTTATGGTGACTTGAATGTCAGAATTTTTTTTTCTTTGTCTGTCATGAGTGAGGTCAGTATGTGGTAGGACACTGTCAAAGTCAAAGGCAAGCATTTTGGAGGGTGCATCCTGTGTCCTGCTGCAGAGAGCGGCTTGCACCGTAGGTGCACACCCAGGCCTCTGTCTGGTTCTCCTGATTGATCTCGTAGTTGGGGCTGCACCCAAGTGGGAGCCAGTGGTTCAGTACATCCTCTCACCTCGTGCAAGCTGGAAATGAGGCCTGAGGAAGAACTGGAGAGCCCGAAGCGCTTCTCAATGGTGGTGAGGCTGCTCTTGAAGTAGGCGCTGTACAGGAGCTGGCAGAGCTGCAGGAGGCCATGGCAGAGCACAAACATCTGGGGAAACAGAAGACAGACAGGCTGTAAGGCCTCTGCACAGCAAGTCCCAACCGCTGGCTTTCCATTCTGGGGCCTCTGAAGCACGGAGGCCCAGCAGCAGCGAGCCTCTGTTACCTCAAAACATTCACTTCAAAGGGTGGTCTGAGGGTAAAATGCCATCGCTACTACACAATGGTTCACTCTGCCAGAGGTGAAAGTGCTAGCTGTTCTTATCTTTATTGCATCTTATCACCATTATTGTAAACAGCTCAGTAAAACCACAGGGAAAGTATCCCCATCAGCCAAGCATCTAGGGCATGTGCCAGCTTGGACGTTTAACTTAATGGCACCAGAATGCACCGCGGGCTGCTGGTCTACTTACTGTGTCCTGTGAGGGCCGAAACCACATCCTATCCAACTCAGATCCCTCTTAGGAGCACAAACAAGTCCTAGGCCACGTTACTTCCCTCTTCCTGACCACCAGAGCCCATCTCTAATGTCTCCATTACCATGATGAGTTTCAAAACCACCTGGATTGAGTAAATGTCTCCATTCACATCCTCACCAAGCTAGTTAGTACTTTTTATTAGGATATTGGATTGTTCCCTGCTGGGAGGATGTTCAAGGCCCTGGAGAAGGAACTGAGGTCATTTGTTGCTGTGCGCTCTTTGTGTCCTGAGTGAGTTTCACAGATACACACCAGGCAGGGGAGAGGAAGGATTGTATGACATCCTTGGTGAGCTCCAGGCTGAGCTCTGGGTCCTCCTGGGTTCTCAGCTATTGGGCTAGGCCAAATGGGCCCTAAGCTAAGACTTCCATGTCCCCAGGTGGCTCCAAGGAAGGGGTCCTGCTGGATCATGCTTTCCTCCAGGGAAGGGTAGGGTGCTATAAACTTTCATAGTCTGCCAAAGTTCTTCCCTTAATTGAAGGGCTGGCTTCCAGATGAACAATTAGGACTTCACCTTCACTTCTATTTCCTTCCGAAGCTGAGCCTCCCTCTGTACGGGGCCCCCAGGTCCAGGCCGTGGGAGCTCCTACTTGTGAGGACACATCCTTACTGAACAAGGCCAACTTGAGGCTTCTTGACAGAGCCCAGAATTCGCTGCCAGTCTACAAATCTGTACTCATGACTTCCAAGTCCAAAGAGGCTGTTACACTCAGGACACCAGATGCATCTCCAGCCTCTGAGCTGGGCAGCCACTGTACTTCTTCACCAATGGCGGAAAGCCAGCCTGCCTAGAGGCAGAGGCAGCACCAGTTTGCTTCATTTCATACATTATAATTATAATAATCTTAACATTTATTTATTTTTATTATTATTACTTATTAACGTCTTGCCCTCCTTTTCTTTTCCACAAATGCTGAAGCTGAGCTAGAGTTGGAGAACCTGAGTTTCCATCATCATGCCTGAATACAGCAGGGATTTTGGAGCTTAAGTGCCAGTCACTTAGGGCACTTGGAGTGGACCAGATCTCAGCCTGTCTCTTTCTTAATGGCACAACCTCTTTCTTCAGCTCTTAATTTCCCTAGTTGTGAGATAAATGAGCTGAAACAGTGGACCTTTACTCAGTTTTGAGTTGAAATTATGTGACTGGAGGAGGCAGGGTGTCTTTGAAACAGGTATGGGCCCAAGCACAAACCTATTCCATGCATAAAGTACTATGCAGAGAATTAGAGAAGTAAAACAAAACATTGAACTCCCCTATTTATAGGAGCTAAGACTACAGACAGAAGGAAGGACAAGAATCTAGGGTGAGGCTATTGCAACTTGTCTGAGTTACTAATCGGTTGCTGGGACAAAATACCTGACATACACAACTTAAGAGAGGCAGACTTATGTAGCTCACAGTTTCAGAAGGTCTCACACAGTCCATTCACAGGCGGCTGGCAACAGTGGAAGCACACGGCATAGGCTGGAGAGCTTCTCCCCCATTGCAGACAGAAGCCAAGGGAAGCAGGAGCAAGCTCATCATGACAGAAGACTCAGGCAAGGCTAGAGTTTTTCCAGGAAGAACCTGCAACGATGTTTCCTTTTCCTTTCTTTACTTAATTCAAGCTACCAGTTGGGTATCCTACTGCCCAGGGTGGGTGACCTTCCCTCACTTCCTGGCCCACATGTCAATAACAAACACCCGTAAGCTCTGCCCTGGGCACTCCTCAGTCTCCACAGGTTGACCAATCTTTCCCAGTTAAACCCCAAGCATCTTTCCCTTCTAGCCAGACCCTACCTCCCAATAACACATAGTTCCACACTTATCCCACTACATCCAAATATGTGAGGCTTTTGGGGGACACTCCAGATCCAAACCATAGCAGAAAGCAAGATGTGATGGTGGTGGTGAAGGGGATCGTCAAAGGGTTGGTGAAGATGCTGCCGACAGTGAGGGTGTGGTGACAGCGAAGAACGTGATGATAGCAGTGGTGGTAATGGCAACCTAGGTAACAGTGAAGGTGATGGTGCTGGCAGCTGGGAAGGTGATGGCAAAGGTGACGTCTTCGTTAACACCTGATTCTCATGGATGCAGGGCAACAAAGAATACTCAAGCCCAGATTGCTCTCTGTGCCGGGCCAGTCTTGGGAAAGAGGCAATTTAATATTGAATGCCTTGCCAGATTCTTCTCTGACCACCCGCCCTCAAATTCTGTCTGTAGTCCCCTTCTCTGGACATGCACTTCTTCTCTAACCGTTCATGAGCAACCCCATCTGCTGATAGAATGAAGGTACTTGGATATCAGTTCTCTTTCAGAACATTCCCTAGAGCACTATGCTCAGGTCTGTCCCACTGTTTCGCGGCTGCATCCATCTAGTCATTCTCTGACCCCTCAGACTAATCACTTTCCTAGTGGGACTCATTGTCTTCCTCTGTGACTACCTCCTCTTTTTCCTTCATCCCCATTCACTTCTTTTCTTCACTTCCCTCATCACCTCCATTCAGTTTCTAAGTCAACAAACCAAGAATCTTCCCAGAGACTTTTTCACCCTCCATCGTTCACCCTGCTGACAGACCCTGAAATGTCTTTTATATGTCACCTCTGTCCTCACCTCCAAGTATAGGCTCTGACCCAGGCCCTTGCCATTTCTCCTCTGGATTACGGCAGGGCATCTTGCAGGTCTCTGGTCTGCCCACTCCAAATATTTCACCAAACTCCCCCAGGCAGAGTTTTTCCAAATGAACACCCAAGCAGGTCACATCCGAGTCAACTTCTCTTCTGGTGATGATAATGATGAAGGTGACGAGGCAAAACCCAACATCCTTGGTGTAACATCCTTGGTGCTAGGAATCTTACACCAGCCTGCCGGCCCTTGGTTTCATGCCCTACTGAGGATGATCATATTTTTCAAAGATGGCTGCACCAATATCTATCTCCCATCCACATGCACCTCTTACAGAATGATAGTGACATTCTCTCATGAAGCAGGGGGTGTTTTCAACCTTTGAATACGGTCCAATCTTAACACCTTGCTTCTAATAAGGAGAAGAAAGTAGAAGTAATACCATGTGACTTCTGAGGCAAGATCCTAAACATGGGCAGAGCATCGGCCTGGCTCTTTCTCCTGTAGTAGACGTAGAACTTGTGGAAATCACATTGTGAGGAACCCTAGCTGACCTTCTCACGGAGAGTCCACATGCTGGTGTTTAGCCAACAACTCCAGCTAAGGTTTCAGACCTCAACCAACAACACCTGCTAGACGTGTTTCTGCGCAAGCTTTAAGGAGCCAAATAGAACAGAAATGAGCTACTCTCACTGAGTCCCGGACACATTTCAGATTTGTCAACACTGTTTGAAGCACTGTTTGGGTTGCTTTGGCATGGAGCACTGGAGAGTTACAAGATGCGGTGCCATACATCCTGCCCTTCAAACACCATCAAAGTTATTCTCTCCAGTGTTCCCAGAGTACATACACTATGTCCACGTCTTTCTTCACAATCTGACCAGAACTACCCTTCCCTTTGTCCAGTATGGGTCTCTGTTGTATTCAAGCTCTGTGAAGAATCAGGGGGTGTGGAGACTGGTTCAAGATCGCTTCTAAAAAAATCCCAGTCCCCTGTTGCTGACTTATGCACAAAGACATCTAGAAGGCTTGGCACATGATGGTGGAAAGATTAGCATACAGCAGAGAAGTAAGAACTACCCTAATGTGGACTGGACTCAGGACTGTGAGTGTGTGTGTGGGTGGACCAGATCAAGGGCTCTTGCAATAGTTGAGTTGTCATTGATTCCAAAAGGAGAAAGAGACAGGATTTATATTTCCAGCCTGAGAGCCAAGAACAGGCACAGCCATGCTGGAGACAGGGCCTAGAGGAAGAGCGCTGATCAAAAGGAAAGACAGTGAACTCGGTTTTGGAACACTTGAGTGTTTGCACTAAGCTCAGAAAAGATCAATCTCTTTCCATTCACATCAGTAATGAGTTAAGGGGAGTGACTAATCCTACCAACTTCCTCAGTTATCTCAGGAGAGGAAGATGGAGATGGCAGCGAGAAAATTTGCATCAAATCTTTTCCTGAAAGAAATGGCTTTGCTATTTCCAGTAAGAAAAAAAAAAAAAAGGCCCATCTTTCCCCCTGAGCTACCAGATGACACTTTTCTACATCCTCTGGCTTCTCACAGAGTCACCTTCACCACGTGCTGTTGGCCTCTGCTGCCTTGTTGGGCCTGCATAACTCCTGAGTGCCCTAGCAGAGATGTTAGAATGAACCTGGGCCCCCAGGTTGCCGTGGATGTGTTAGACAAAGAGGGATTAGATACATGGCTTCAGAGAGAAAGGGTAGGAGGAAAATGCCAGGAAAAAAGAAAGCAGGAGATGGGTGGCTCAGTAGAGCTACTAGTCAAGGCCACTGAGGGTTCACAGCCCTCTGGACTCACATGGTTATATGTGGGTGGGACCAAGACCCTGGCTGCTCAAACCTACCTTATACCCAAGCATGGGTATTAGATGGAGCAAGGAACCTTCGACATAAAGCAAAATAAATAGAAACCCATCCCCGGAGGAGGACCCCAGTTTAAGAGTGCACATAGATGGGCTGGAGGGAGCATTTAAAGGTGTGTTGTTAGTTTGGCTTTATGCCCACCATTTAGGCAATACAGGCTTCTGTATTTTGATGATTTAGGTTTTGGAGTCTAACAGTTCAAGATTCAGATCCTGGGTAACAGAATGATACGATCTTCAGCTACTAATTCAACACACGCAAGCAGCAGTAAAAGGCAGTTCTAGCTCTTAAATTGTGAGGACTGTGCCAGAAACTCTGGCCCCTTGTGCTGCCCCCATGGAGGCAGTCAGCACGTTGAGGCTGCCTCCGCACCCCTCCTCTTGTCTCCTAGTCATTTGATCTCTCTTAGCTTTCAACTCTCCCATAACATAACATGAAAACTGAACAGCAGCATTTCCTACAGTACTCCAGGGATGCCAATTGCTGGAGATGCTCCAAGCTGAAAGGATTCCCTCCCAAGAGCAAACGTTTACAAAACACTGCACACTATAATCATTAGTTGTTAGTATGAACATTTGCAATTCACTACCATAGCAGAGGCTCTGAGAAATCATTCAGGAAAGACCTGCTTTACTTTGTTTGGGCCAACTTTTCCTTATGTGTGCGTGTGTGCGCGCGTGTGCATGTGCATGTGTGTGTGGTACTGAGGATCAAGCCCAGGGCTTTCACACTGAACTACATTCCCAGTTCTTTAGTCATTTTTTGTTTATTTGTTTGTTTTATTTTGTTTGAGACAAGATCTCACTAAGTTGCTAAGTTGACCAGGCTGGGTTGCAATTTGCAGTCTTCTTGCCTCAGCCTCTAGAGTGCTGAGATTACAGGCCTATGCCACTGGCCCCGGGGCTGTACTTTAATTGTGTAAATTACCACCACCACAATCATTTCTTCTCCAATATGATATAGGTAGTAGAACTCCACAGAATAGACCTTAGGGAGAGAAAGGATGACCCTTTGAAAGAAAGCAGCATTGGGTGGGATTTGAGTCCTTGATTTCTTTGCAAAGGGAAAAGAACACAAAGATATGCTACATGAACTGTATTACCTTTTTAAAAATTAATGTACCATCATTCATTTTCTTTTTTGCTATTGTTGTCTTTTATCTTTTTTTTCTTTCTTTTTTTTTATACTGGGGATAGAATCCAAGACCTTTATACTAGCTTGTATGCTCAGTCATTCCTTTTTTCTTCTTTCTTTCTTTCTTTCTTTCTTTCTTCCTTCCTTCCTTTCTTTCTTTCTTTCTTTTTCTTTTCTTTTAAGGGAGGATCTTGCTAAGTCATTAGGTTGCCTAGGCTGAGCTCAAACTTGTGGGCAGGTGGGATTACAAGCAACTATTACAGTGCCAGCACCACTCCTATCTCCTTTCTCTCTCTCTCTCTCTCTCTCTCTCTCTCTCTCTTTTTCTTTCTTTCTTTCCTTCTTCTTCCCTCCTTCCCTTTCTTTCTCTTTATGTTTATTGTTTCCTTAGATTATGATACGCATTTGACTTCTTGTTATCAACATCTGCTTCCATGCCCCAGAACACTCAACCATCAGAAGAGCCACTCTGAGGCTGGGGCTTCATCTCAGACATCTGGTCCCTGTCATTTATACACTTCTCCTTCCCTGTAGCTTCATCCATAAGCCACGCAGCTGACACAGTACAGAGCAGTATTGTTTAGCTTAGCTTCCCCATTTATTCCTTTGGCTCAACTCTAAATCACTTGTGGATTTTTCTAAACCCAAAGTAAAATGTTAAGAGATTTGCAACTATGTATAAAAAGACTTTCTAGTGTGGTAGAAGTGCTCTATATTTTAAGGTGTGGTATTTATACAGGTATAATTTATATTTGACAAAACTTATTAAACATTTAAAGTGTGCACTTTATTACAAGTAAACTACACCTCAATAAAGTTGGCTGAAGATAAATTCTTTTGAAAAAGGTTTTGCAACTATGAAGGTATTTTAAATAATGTCCTGATGCTTTGAAGGTAATTCCACATGGAGTTTTCTGTTTTTGTTAGTTGTTGTTTCTTAAACTATGAGCACTGGCAATATCATTGCAGGATGTTTGTTTATATAGGAAGCCTGTTACAGAGGTTCAAGACCCTTGTAGATGTCTAAGTTTGTGTATATGTGGTAACCTAAACATCTAGGTTTACCTGAGGGGTGTATGTGTGTGTTAAAAATTAATAGCTTAAGCTGGGTCAGATGGAAGGCCTGTCATCTCAGTGCACGGGTAGGCTGAGGCACAAAGATTACAAGTTCAAGCCCAGGCTGGGCAATTTAGCAACTTAGTGAGACTCAGTCTCAAATAAAAAATGAAAAGGGGCTGGGCACACAGCTCAGAGTGAAGGCCCTGTGTTCAATTCTCCCCCTCTTCCCCCCATAAAGTCACCTGACGCAGGTCTTGCATAGGCTGGCAGAGGATTCCCCTGCTGGAAAGGCCGCTGTTGCAGGGTGGGGTAGGCAGGAGGCCCTCAGACATATAAACATGGAAGCTCAGCTCCCAGCCCCATTCTCTCCAGTGCTAACAAACACTGAGACAGAAGTCCGGAGGAAGGAAGCAGAGAAACTGGAGTGCTCGTGAAGATCTATTGTCTCATAAAGAGAAATTGGTTACCACCTTTGCCAAAGAGCTACGCAAGCATGGGAAGACGACGACACGCCACACGAAGGTCCAGAGTGGGGGTCGCAGGCCAAGCCAAGCATCGGTGATGCCAGGTAGCCAAAAAAGGTAAATCCTAAGGCCCGGGAGGGAAAACCCCTATAGCTCAGGGTGAATGGGAAGAGGGCCAGAGTACAGCCTAGGCATTTCTTTTCACTTACATGTTCATGACTTTTCTTTCCAAACTAAACACTGAACTATGTGCTAACCAACATTAGATAAAAGAGGGATTTCATCATAATACTAGGGACACTTTCCAGAAGTTATGCAATGTGGGCCCTGCAGGGTCACTACACCTGGTTGATGAATACAGTGCTGTCAGCCAACTCCAACTTTATCCACACAAATCCCAGGAAAGGAAAAATTCTATACAATCACTTGACGTCTTGTGACCCCTGGGATGTGACTCCACTGAGTTGGCAGGATACAGGAAAAAGGCCAAGCACACTCATCGGGAGCAGGAGACGGGGCCGAAGCACACAGCTGTGTGGACCTTCCCACTGGGAACAGCTACTTTTTTCTCTAGATGGCAACTGTCTCCTTTCACAAGCAAGACTGACAGAACAATCTAAATGGAGCAGGAAGAGAAAGAGGTAGGGAAGGAAGCAAGGAAGGATATAAGAAAAGAAGGAAGAAAGAAGAAAAAAAAAGAGCAACAAATGGAAATCTTTGTCATTCCTGCCAGGATGCAAAGATTGTTCAGGGGTGGTGGAGAACCACTTTGCAGATCCCTGAATGAGGGAGAGGATGCTGGGACTGCTGCTTGCATTAGCATTTTCCACTCTATGCTTCTAATTCTGGCCTCAGAGAGCATTCTTTTTCTCCCCTGTCTAGATTTGATGTACCCCAGACAGGCAGGAGTACCTAAGAGACAAGTCACCTTCCCCTGTTGGGAAGGAGAACTACAGCCTTCCTGATAACCCACCCAGGCTTGAGCAAGAGGGTTTTTTTTTTTCTGTTGACTGCACTCATACAGCTCAAAATAATATGCTTTTTTCCCTGCAATTTCTAGACCTGTCACTTTAGAGTGCCCACTATTAAAGTAGTTAGTATATTGAGACATACATTTACACTTTTTCTCATCCCTCCCAACTTTAAATAGTTGCCAGGTTTTTATTTTTTTAATAATTATTGTCAGACTGTGATTGGGATTAGGGGCTGCTTTTACTAAGGCACTCACTCTGCGTGGGCCTGCAGCTGTCTCTTTTGCAATCTTAAACTTTGGGTCATCGAACTCCCGATAAACGTTTAAAGAGTATCTGTCTAAAAACTCCTGACACAAGGTTGATTAGACCTAAATTTTCTAACCTTTCTTATCTAATGCCAGAGCTGAAAATATCAAGATAACAGTAGGACATTTTCACAATTCCAGAGACAGTGAGTCTAGTGAGCAGATCACCCTGCAGTGGCACTGAGGCTGCCCCAATGGGAGCGATCATCTCATAATGGGAACTGCGTGCCATCCTTCAGCAATCATGCCGTTTCCAAATTTTCCAGAATCAGCAGCAGCACCTCACGTAACAAGACCTGAGATAAGGATCAAGCAGACCTGCATGAATATGCATACTTCTACTGCATTGTTTTTGTCCTTATTAGGTATCTTCAATGGGCCTGGGTTTTGGCTCACATTTTTTTTTGAGTGAAGAGGATTTGTTTTGGACCACATATAAACTAGCTAACATAGTTAATGTATATTAACTCATAAAACTTTCCTTTTAATTTTTTTCTTATAAAATTAAAGAAAAATGAGGGTAAATCTCTCACATCCCCCAAAAAACCTAGATGGGCATGCCCTATCATACAGGGCCTATGTAACCCTAAAGCCCTTGTTAGTACTCTGAAGACAGAGTTTAGAATGTTAATCCTCCAATTTCTACCACAAAATAATAAAATCCTTTCTTCTCTCACCAACCCTCACTTCCTTCTGATTGGGTTCTTGAGGTGGTGGGTGCCTGAGTCTGTTTGATAGCAATATCTCATTTGTTTGACTGAGTCTCCCAGTGGGTGTGTCTTGGACCACAGATGTTTCTGCCAAGCATTTGCTGGACCTGGGCATTTGCCCATCCCCCCTTAACATTTCTCCTCCTCAAGATTTCCCTTCTGGCAGTGCCTTTACCATCCTGGCTCACAGCTCATCAATAATACCTGGGGGTTGTGGGGAGTCTGGGGGTACAAGGACTCCAAAGCAATGGGGACAAAGATGTGAACTCTGAAGAGTGACTCCAGGCTACCTCCCCCTGACATCAGAGACCCAGGCACCTGAAGGGGAGGAAGGAATGGCTTTGGCTCCTCTGACACCTACATGAAAGGTTCTCTGAGCTGGAGGCTGGAGGGAGCATCTCCCTCTTTCCAAAAGGCGAGGAAGCAAGGCGGAGTGAGAGTGTCTGAGAATGGAAGGCTGCCTTCAGCCACCAGCTGCTCGCCCTCTGGTCCTGCGCAGGGTGTGCCTCGGGATCCAAACCACCGCCCCATGTCCTAACTCCCCGACAGGGACTATCATAGGAGGTGATCCAGGAAATCAAGTATGTTCCTGTGCAGGAAGAATGCCTCCAGAGATAAAGCTCAGAGAGTCAAAATAGCCAGCCTATAGCCAAAGTTGATGGTATTCACTGTAACAATACTCAATGTACGTTAATAGTATTAGTAATATTACAAACTAGAAAAGGCCATTGATATAGAAGAGTCCTATGGGCATTTGAAAGCTTAAAAATCTGAACAAACTAAAAAGAAACACATAGATGTTCATCATAACTGACTAATTCTTTCAGAGGTTAAGTACCTAGTTTGGGGAGCTGGGCTTGGGACCCTGCCAGGAAGTGAGGTTTTCTGGGGTTTGGTGGGCCAGGCCTTGACATTCCCTCTCTGCCCAGTGTTGTTTCTCTCCTTATTTTCTCCAGGGCAGCCTTGCCAGTCTCTACTGTTCACAAGAGGGACTTAGCTGTCCAGCAGGGCTGTCCTGGTCTGACTGAAGAAAGCTACCCTCAAAGGCCTATGAGAACAGTTTCTAGGAGGACAGGTGTATCTGGTCTGAGTGGAAGGCACAGGAAGCCACGCATGTCCAATGCGGTTCTCTTTCACACTGCCTGGGGACCACGACACCAAGCATTTGAGGCATACTCGGGCTGACTGAGACAAAATCAGGTTTGTTTGTTTTTTTTAACTTTGTTTAAAGCTTTATACACGCATCTTAGACAAAAAAAAAAAAAAAATCTCATTTCAGGGTCACAATAAAAGATACAATTAAACACTGAAAACCCCAATTGGCAAGAGTTTGTGGGTTTTATTATTTCATATTTTTCTATTCTGTATTATTATAAGCTAAAAGAAAGATCTTTGACAAGACAGAATCCTGGGGAGTAGAAAGATCTGGGCAACCTGAAAATGAAGCATGCAGATTATTATTGCTGAATCTTTTTGGAAAGTTAGTGTATAAGTAAAAGAGAAGTGGTTACGTTTTCCAGCACCTAACCATACCAGAAGTTTTAAAATGCCTTGTATTGTTGTTGTTTTGTGTTGGTTGTGTTGGTTGGTTCTTGGTCCCCCTGAGCAGAAGGAACTGGCAAGTCAGACAGCTAGACGGCTGCGGTGAGGACTGGGCTAGGAGGAGAGGGAAGAGAAAGGCGGGTGGCCGGCGAGGATCTGAGTGGAAAAGGGGAAAATACAAGCATGTCCTCCTCTATGAATTTACCCGATTATCTACAACTGCGATGCTCAAAATCTCCCAGAAGAAAAAAGACTTGAGACAACACTATCATTGGCACTTACTTATGGAAATATGGTTCAAATTCTTCTTCAGAATTTTTTTCTTTTCTTTTCTTGGCCAGGAAGTCTTTCGTTTATGGAGAATAAGTCAAATGCTATTTTGCCTTTGGGTAAGTTGGCTCAGGGAGCGATTTGTTAGGTTAAATCAAGAAATCATTAGGGAACTTGCTTTTAATCCATTTAAAGCAGGAAAAGGATATTCAGACTATATGAATATGGAAACTTCGCTAATTTATATCCTTCCTATTCTTTGTTCTAATAAAAAATAGGATATCAATATTTTTTCTCACATCCTGGAAGAGTTTGAAGATAAAGCCCTTCCCTTCCTGCCTTCAAGGAAAGGAAAGTAAGTTTTTTGACAGAGAAGTGAGGGTTGGGGGCATAGCCTTAGAAGAGCCTCGGACTTTAGGAGCTGAGCTCAAGGGTGCTAGCCAGAAAGGGAGGGACCCCACAACCCCGGAAGCTGGGTGACGGCCACCAGGAAGTTCTGGAGTTGCATTTATTTTCTTCAAGTCATGTTGTTGGGTTATTATTCAGCTTTCTCTCTAAGGCTCGGTTTGTGTCTTCTATGTCTGTCTGACTACCAGCAAACAACAGAGGATCAAATAATACGTGAGGAGCTAGTTAATCTTCACACCTCTCCTGAGAATTACTGGTGATTCCTAGTGCTCGGGGAGAGGTGCCCGAGGCTCAGGGAAACTTGTAAAATCGTCTCCTACTGCAATTGGCAAGTGATAGCTGCTAACGGATGCCAGGCCATGCCATAACTTGGTTCCACCACCATTCCCAGTCCTAAGAGAGTTCAAGGGAAGGAGATGCCACTGAAGTCATTTCCAGTTCCTAATAGCCACATCTAGAGGACTCACTAACAATCTCTTTACCCAAGGCTTCCAACATTTCGTCCTCACCACTTGTGATGTCACTCTCCACTCCAGTACTCTCATTCCTCTTGGAATCCTCATGGGAGCCCTCTTCTGTTTCCCCGCTAGATGCATGCTGACAGTATTGGGCTCTGACCTTAGCACCTTGCTGGTCTCTGCATATGCCCTGCCCTTCCGTGCTGCACTCATCAGCCCTTAGGGAATCCGGTGTGCTGAAGACCTCTCTCCTGAAACTGGCCTCCTGTCAAACTGCATCCCCATATTTCAGCTGCAACTTTCTGTCAGTTCCTCAGATCCCCTGCCCTGGCCCATCATTGTTCCCCTACATCAGTTTCTGTCTATTTCAGTTCCAGCACTGGTGCTCCAACTACAAGCCAAGACTCCAACCTATTGCGTTCTCCTCTGTCTCTGCTGCCACCCTCCTGTTTGGGCCACCAGCAGCTCTCACCTTGCGCCGTGTCACCACTTCCCACACCCACTCCCTTCTCCGTCCTATTCATTCTTTAGACCATAGCCAGAGAAATATTTTAAGATACCTTTTATCTAAGTACGACATTCACACAGGAAAAACATGTAAATTGTAAGAATATTGCTTGTAAATTTCACAAGCGAGGCATACCTGAAATAAAACAAAAACAAAAATAGAACCTTTCCACAATCCCAGAAGCCTCCTAGGTCACCATCAGTCAGCAACCACCTTACCTCCAGGCTAACACCTCTACTGACTCCAAAGAGTATAGATTGATCTGCCTTTGTATTTTGTGGAAAAAGGATCATGAAGAATGTCAGCATTATCTTCTGAAAATGAACATAAGAGCCTGTCTTGTCTTAAAAATTCTCCAATGAATTCCAACCACCTTGGATTAAAATCCAGACAGAATGTCGAGCCTATTGCATACTCTCTTCTATCCCATCCACCTTCTGCTTTCCCTGCACCCAGCACAATGGCCACCCCTCAGGTCTCAACCTACCTACATCCAGTGCTTGGCAATCCGCCAGAGAGTTGTGTAGCTGAGCAGAAAATTCATGGCCTCTGAGAGTGGGAACTGTCCTGTCTGGTGGAGGGTTCCTCACTCCCACTTTTTCCTTTGGTTAATTTCTACTCGATTATCGTTCTGATAACAAAGAATGTCCCTTCCATTCTGGCTCTTCATCATTCCTTCAGAGCACTGAGCCAAATTGCAGTTACAATCACCATGAGCATTTTGGGCTCCGCTGCAATCCTGGAACCCAGTACATGCATACCTGTGACCAGTAAGCCAGAGAAGGGAAAGGCGGCAGAGGAGAGCTGCTCCGAAAGATGAGTGAACAAATCACAGGGGAAGAAAAAAATGTCAGTGAGCGACTCCACTATTTACTTAGGGAATCCAAAGCCAGAAGTGAATAGATATAAAATTGTCAAGATGTGCTGTAAATTCACTGTATAAAGAGATATCTTCCTTTTGTTGTATGCATTTATCTTCCCAAAGGAGTTCTGCCAGCATGGGAAACTCTTACAGATTTTTATTTTTATTTTTTTATTATTTATTTATTTATTTATTTTTTTGCTTTTTACAGATTATCCAGGACAAGCTCCATTCCAGAGCTCCCAATAAAATCATCTGCCTTTGGAGACATGAAGGCCTGGACTCAGTTTTGATTCTTGACCCTGCCAGGTTTGTTTTGGTGGACATGAGGCTGGAGGCTTGCTCCTATGAGCATGAGAAGGGAAGAGTCAATGCTTGAGGAACTCAAGGAAGCTTTATCAGAAACTAGTCAGCTCCCTGGAAGGATGGGAAGAAGTCTCACCCAGGGAAACCCCTGCCCTGAGGCATCTAGATCCAGCCACCACCAGCTCAGCCTCTTCAGCAGCAGCTCCTCTGGGAAGATCTTCTAATAAATTACAGCACATCTTGCCTGCTCAAAGCACTTCAGGCGTCATGGAAGCTCCAAAAGCAGATGCTACAGAGCAAGGCAAGCAGGCTGCCTATCAGGAGAGAAGGCACAAAGGGACATACCTAGGGGACGTAAATAGATACCATTTAGCCCCTCCTCCAGTGCCGGTCCTAGGCCCTTCTCAGAGTCAACACAGTCTCCTCTGACTGCTAAGCTGTCAGTGCTCCTCCTGGGGCTAGGACATTCCAGAGTCGCACACGCGCGCACATGCACACACACAGGCTGCTCAGCCACCACCCACTCCAGGCCTGCAGAAGGGTAGAGAAAGGCATTCTCACATAGGAACATTCCCACATCCCGTCAAGTCACTACGGTTTCCTCCCCTGCCTGCCAACGGAGCCAGGACTCACAACCTCAAAATTATCCTCTCCATAACGAGACCCTGTCACTCCAAAAGATATGAGCAGCCCCCTACAAACCTGGTTCCATGTCTAGCGGGTCCTTGGCAGCCAGAGCAAGAAGTTTATGGAAAAAACTAGAAAGATCTTCCATGCGACATATTAGATTGTCCTCACGTAGGAAAATAATCCTTCCCTATTTTTCTAGTGACAAGTATAAGGATGATGGGAGAAAAAAAGACTCTTTGTCTGACATTCAAATTTCTGTGTCTCATTACAAGAAACGTCTTCCCTATGTGCTAAGCTAAGAGCACAATACTAATTTGCTATCCTGAGGAGTTTCATGCAATCTGGTGGTCTGGATTACCCACTGATAACAATAAAGTACCAAAAATATATGGGCCCAAAGGACCACATCGTCTGTGGATTACTGGGAAGAAAAAGGGGAACATTCATTCTTCCCATACCCCTCTTCCTCGTGAACCTCCTTTCCCTTCCCTATAAGCTCCTCTCACGTCCCACTCACTGGTGTTCCCCCAGCATGATCTGCGGTGATCCCCCATCTGAACTTGTAACTCTCTACATCCTATTCAAACACAGCAGAATGCTAAAATATTCTCTACCCTTTATTCCCTTGTGAATATTATGAGCTGAATCATGCCTCCCCAAAAGACATTATATTCCTTCACCCACCCTGAGCCTGTGAATGTGACATTATTTGGAAACACAGTGTCTTAGTTAATTTTTTGTCCCTGTGACATAATACCTGACATATACAAATCCAGGGAGGAAAAGCTTCCTTTTAACTCAGTTCTAGAAGGTCACAGTCAATTCAGGGGCGGCCTGCAATAGTGGAAGCACATGGTGCGGTGGAGGTGGAGGCAGCTCCTCACAGCATTGCAAATAGGAAGCCAAGTTCCCAAAGGAAGGGAGGAAGTTGCATTTATCCTTCCAGGTTCCTGCCTCTTCTGGGTCCAGACTCAGTATTCTGCCCCTTCAGGTTTAAGCCCCTAATCCACCACATACCTCTAACCTAATTCACACACCTGTAAGCTATAATCTGCCACACTCGTGTCCTCTACCACTCACCTATAATCTACCACATGCTCATAATCCACCCCTTCAATCCAGGCTCCAATCTCCTAACAGCATATGGTTCCATAGATAATCCTTAACATCCAAATACATGAGACTTTTGGGGGACATTCCAGATTCAAACCACAATTCAGGGTCTATGCTGAGACAATCAAGATGAGCTCATGCTAAATTATGTAAGCCCTCAACTATTGATTGGTGTCCTTGTGAGAAAAGAAAAGTTGGGTACAGAGACACATAGGGAAGGACACACGTAATAGTGAGGGTAGAAATTAGATCTTTCTGTCTACAGGCTAAGGAATGCCAAGGAGTCCAGCAATCGCTGCGCTAGGAGAGAGGCACAGAATGGATTCCACTCCACAGGTTTCAGAAGTAATCAACTTTTAAAAACACCTTGGTTTTGGATTTACAGCATCTAGAACTATGAAAAAACAAATTTCTTTTGTTTTAAGCCACTTAACTTGTGGTATTTTGTAAGGGCTTGTGGTAGTTTGTAAGAGCTGCTACTCTTAGAAACAAATACTCTGGGCTAGGGCTTTGGCTTGAAGGCAAGACTAAAGGCATGAGGTTTAAATAAAATCTGAATTTGATCCTTTTTCTCTTATTTTCAATAGGAGGTTTGAACCTAGGATTTAGTACTGAGCTACATACCCAAACCTTTTTTTGTTTTGTTTTGTTTTGAGACAAGTTCTCACTAAGTTGCTAAGTTGCCTAGGCTGGATTTGCCCTCATGATCCTCCCGCCTCAGCCTCAAGTGCTAGATTACAGATGTGTGCCACCACAACTGGCTCTGAATTTGACTCTTAGCTTTCCCAAGTATGACAAACTTTAAGATCTTCCACCTTAAACATATTAGTCAGCTTTTCTATTGATTAGACACAATACTGAGTACCCACAACTTGAAGAAGTTTAATTTAGCACAGGGTTTCAGGAGACTCAGTACATGGTCATCAGGCTCCAAGGCAGAAACCTCAAAGGCATGGTAGAGCAGAGCTTCTTAGTTCACTGTGGCCAGGAAACAAAATAAGAGAAGAATACCAGAGAGGAACAAGTGAATGGGCATCACACATAGTACTCAAGGTCTTGGCTCTATGAGCCTCCAGAAACTAATGTAATCAAGTTAAGAGGAGGTCTTAGAGTATGCTATGTTAGTCTGTTAGGCATTCTTAATTCATGAAGTTGACATGTCATGCCTACTGGTCACAATCTACTACTGTCAAGTTCACACCCAACCATATCTCCTTAAATCATACTTAATCTCCAACCATAGTCAAGAGCAAGTTTATAATTCAATCTAACAAAATACAATGGTCACAAGTACAACCAGAAATGTAATCATCTCTTCCAAGTCTCAAAAACTCCAGGATTTTTCAACAGTCTACATCCAAGTCTTTTCTGAAACTCAATATAAATTTGTAACTGTGAAGGTCTATTAAAAAAAAAAAAACCAAGTTACATAACCCCAAAGTACAAGGGCATAATGTAAACACTCCCATTCCAAAGGGTAAAACAGGGGGATAAAAAAGAATTGGGCCAAAGCATCCAGCAGGGCGAGCGCTGAATCCTATAGTTCTCTATTTGGCCTCTGGGTCACACTGGTAAAATGGAAGCTCCAAAGAGCTTGGATGACCTCATGTCTATATTCTTGCTGCCATTCATTTTTGGCTTTGAACTCACAACAATCTTCCTATCTCCACCTCTCAAGTGCTGGGTTTACAGGTATGCACCACCACTCCCAGCTTATGTGGTGCTGGGAAATTGAACACAGAGCTTTGTGCTTGCAAGCAAGCCCTCTAATTGCTATTCCTCCAGCACTGCTGCCTCTCTCTTGAGATGACTCTACTCACAGCCTGTAGCTTTCCTTGGCAGCCATTCCATAGTCTACAGTCCTTGCACCTCCCACTTTTAGGGTTTCCATTGCACGTTCAGTTTTATTCCCACAGCTTCATTCACTGCTTTCTGAGGGACTCCTTGCCTGGCTTTTCTAACCTTCCTTTGAAATCTGGGTGAAAGCCTCTTTGACTCCACTGCCTTTGCATTCTGCATAGCAGTTAAACCAGCACTGTGCAGTTGAAGCCAATGTCTATTGTCAGCTAAAGGAAGCCCCTTCTTGAGCAGATGTCCCAAAGGAGAAGTTGATATTTCTTTACTCCTGAGTCTGTAATAGACAGGGTCTTGCTGATGCCTGGCAGGCTCTCAATGCATCTTCCTTCTTGTCTCAGTACCAAGTACTTAGTTATTTTTTTAATGGTGCTAATCTCTTTAGAAGCCACACTTCCTTTGGCACCAACTTTATACATGGCTACTTCTGGGTCAGAATCTAAGTTTCTCAAATTTTCTGCTTTGTCTTTTGCTTCTTATTATCATTATAAATCTAGCCAAATGTAGCCAGCAATACCCATGCTACATCTTGAATGTTGGGCTGTCTTGAAATTTCCTCTGCCAGATTTGTTAGTCCACTGCTTTTAACCTCAATCTTCTGCAAAGTCTCAGGATATGGGTAAAATGTAGAAAAATATCCTGCCAGATTGCTAACCCACATAGTCATTAATCCAAATGCCAATAACATTATTTCCGACTGAAACCTAAGCTTGTCCTTTTTTGTCTGATTTCTATCCGGGCTGTTTGAGTTCTGATCAGAGCCACTCATCAGGCTTTGCTTACTGCATTCTAAGGCTTCTGGAGTCCACGTCTCCAAACCCTTTCACGCTCCTCCCACAAGCCAGTTCCAAAGAATTCTAAAACATATGATCAGATGATCAGGTACACAGCAACAACCCCAGTTCTCTGCTATCAATTTTTGTACTAGCTTTCTTATCACTGATACATAATACCCAACATCCACAACTTAAAGGAACAAAGACTTAGTTTAGTTCATTGTTTCAAGAGATATGGTCAGTTGACTCGCAGGCAAAAACCTCATGGTGGGAGGCAAGATGGAACAAAACCGCTGAGTTCGCTGTAGCCAGGAAGCTGAGCAGAGGAACAGTGGCAGAGGGGAACAAGTGAGGGACCACATACAATACATAAGGTCATGCCTCCGTGACCCACGCAGACACACCCAAGGGTGTGCTTTTCTAATCTCCTAGGCTTTTAAATTCAATGAGATTGACGTATCAGGATGAACAGTCATAAACAAATGGCAATATTTCTTTTAAGCCTCAGTATCTTTATGTTTCAAGCGGTGATAACGGTAGGAATGATTAGTCATTTAGGATTGTTTAGAGACTAATAACACATGCTTGAAAAGTGCCTAGCACACAGCCCTGCTGACTTTATCCCCTAAATATTCACTCTTTGATGGCTGAAGTGGTTCCTCCCTCTGACAATGGTGCACAGGTTGCAATTCTCTTTATCTAACAGTTTGGGCAGATTTTGCCCAGTGATTTGGGAGAAAGAGTGAGGTGCAGGGAATTATTGTTAATTCTTCCCAGAATGACATTTGAGATAATGTGATAAAAAATAGTTATTGACTGTCATTCTGAGTCAAGCACATTTTAGGGTATACTCAGGAGTAGCCTTCTGGGAATATTCGTTAATAAAATGCGATACAATATTAGCATCTACTGCAGAGGTGACACAGCAGACACCAGAGAAGTCACACAAGTGTAAAGATGCACCGTGGCCCAGGGATGGGGAAGGAGCGGTCCCTGGAGAAATAAATTGGAAATGGGCTTTTGAGGACAAGAGGAATTTCAGAAAGAAGAGATGAAAAGAGTAGTCACCCTCAAGCCTGGGAGGCAAGACGAAGATTGGGGAAACACAGGGTGATCAGTGTCAGAAAATTTTAAGAAAGTTTTGGGTAGGTAAGAGGAGGAAGCTCAGTCACACAAGAGGATTAGTACCCTAGAGGAGCCGTGGAAGTCTGCCTCTGAAGACTTTCTGAGAAAAGACGGCATACTCCAGAACTTTCAGATGATTGACGATAGCAGGTAAAGACCAGACTGGCTGGAGGCAGAAAGGCCATCAGGACAAAGCAGAAAAGCCCCAGTCAGACGGCGGCAGTGACCAAGGAGCACTGCTGGAGAGGAGCTCAAGCAAGGCAATGGCCTGGGTGTGGGGATATGGCCCGGGTGTGGAAAGCACAAGGCTCAGAAGAGAAGGTGGCGCAGGGTGAGTAGTGAGAGGCAGATAGAGACCAAGAAGGTGTTCAGGGAGGCATTGGGAGTGTGGGAACAGACCTGGGGAGGTCAGGCAGTGCATATCGGCTGATAGTGTGTTCCAGGGAAAGGAAGTCATTGAGAAGGGTGGGGTAGGGGCAGCCAAGGAAGAGAGAAGCTAGGCAGGGCACCTCTTGCCCAATGAGAGCAGTAAGACCAATTCTCCCCAGCTTGTGACAAGATGAACCATATCCTTTGGGAAGAGGGTGCAGGTACTGACTGGCAGTGACATTGGAGACGGATCTTAGGGCTTCAGCTAGGCCAGCAGGCAGCTCTGAGGAAAGAGAGCCTCACTCTTGCCATTTCTTCAGCTTCACACCCTGAAAATTCCTTCAGGACCATCTGGAATCCAGATTAAAATTAAAATGGGAATTCTGTAGCTACATTTGGGATCTTGGAGTTTGTTTTCCTTTGGGCATTACTCAAGGCTGGAGCTCCTTGAACAAGATTGCAGTTAGAGAAAAAATCTTGTCTCATTATCTCTGCTATCTTTTGCTGTTTCTCCCCATTGATGTTCATTTTTAGACTCTGCACATCTTCATACTGAGCTTCACCTGCTAAACTGCCACATGAATGGGGACAAGTGCCCATCACCTGATAGGTGCTCTTGGAACATCTGTATTCTGACTTGAGAGATCAAGGCTCTGGACAGGCCTGCTTCATTCCTAACACATATGTGATTTGGTCCAAGCTGTCTTTGGTCTAGTCTTTGGATGGGCCAAAGTCTGCCCATGCATCCTCCATGTGCCTGTTCTCCCTGGGGCCATGTGAATGCAGGCTGGGATAAGGGATAAGGACACCAGGTGACATGTTCTGGTGACTATCGTCTAAACATGGACAAGACATGGCAACTGTTACACCAGGGATGTATCAGGAGGGCAGGTGGTCAGGCCATCTGCCTAATCCTACCCACCCAGCCACAGTCTGGACACCTTCTTGCTCCAAGAAGCCTTCACTCCTCTTGCTATCACTTGAAATTGTTTCTGGACTTCATCCACATAGGGAGTTGTTCCTACTATGTTTTTACCTCCCTAGTTCTCCTACGTCTTTTATCATGTTTTCTCTTTTCTCTCTCCTATCTACCTTCTTCCTCCCCTCCACTCCTCTGATCAGCTAGGAAGGAGAGAGAGAAAAACCTATAAAGTCTGAATCAGAGGAAGAGGAAGAAATTGAACGATGCATCAGCAAGTCAGACTTTAGTCAGTTCCACAAAAAACTGCCCAAACTCCTTCTTAGGAAAAGCTTCCTCAGGTCCCAAGCTGAAGTGGGAGAGGAAATGAAACTGCTCCCTGCAGAGGAAAAGGCAGGAGATCAAGAAAAGCACGCTTCAATCTTTACTATGTTTAGACGACAGCCACCAGAACATACCTCCTTGGTACCCACACTCTCCAGCGCTGCCTTTTGCCCCTTCTGTCGTGGCCCAGGCAGCAAAAAAGAGTGGGCTGCAGTGGTTCCCAGTGTTGCTGGAAGAGGTCATTCAGGCATCAAGGTCTTAGCTGAACCCTAAGATAACCAGTTTAAGCCTGGGAAATAAGGCCAAGGGTGGGTATGAAGAGAAAAACAAGCCAATTTCTCGAATTTCATGTTTACTTCCAACATTTAATTTGAAGCTGTGAATATCATGGATTCCAACCCTCCTGACCTCAGCCTCCAAGACCATTTCCAAGTTATCTGGGGGCAAAAAAGGTTGATATGGAGCTCAGCCTGGCAGTGCCAACCTCTGTGCCCTGTGCACTCATGGAGATTTTCTGAAATTCAGTTTGTGGCACTCCTCCTTGCCCAAAAGGCCTTACCTCAGTACCCACTCATTCTCCTGTCTTCCGACTCAAGGAGGTTTGAGGTGCTGTGGTTCCCAGCCCTTGGCTTTTGCCTGGGTCACAGCAGGAAGCTCTAGCAAGCCTTCACTGGCCAGCCCAGGCTGCTCCCCAAAGTTCCTCCTACTAGCTATGGCTCCTCTATTTCAACAATATTCGACTCATTATGAGAGTTGAATATTAATTACTTCCTACTAATCACTTTAATAAATATCCTGGCCATAAACATATCACAACCACACTAGGGACCTCTGTGCATAAGACTCAGTGCCCCAAGATATGCTTGCCTCAGAGATGATGTTCTTCATTTTAGAATAGGCCTTATTTGCCCAGAGACCTTGCTGCAGCAACTTGCTGGGCCCTATCTTCAGTTTTTCATTAGGTCAGTCTGGCACTAGGTCCAAGAATTTGTCTCTATAACAAGTTCCAATGGGAAGCCATTACGAAGTGTCCAGGAACCACTGCTTTAGACCCCAGTAGGCCTTTCTGAGCTCTAACCTAAGTCCTTGACATCTCTTACCTAATGATAAAGCCCAGCTTCTTGTCCAGATCAATTCTGTGATCAGTTTCTCAAATGAGAAATCTTTCCGTGGGGTCGATGTGAGCCAATCCTTATTTTCTTTAGACTCCCCTTGGCTACTACCCATCTGGGCGTGGGGACTTCTCACATAGTGAGGGTCTGCCTGAATTGTGGGGAATGTCCTATGACTGGCCTATTTCCCAACTACTTTGCCTCCCGTAGAGCTCTTAAAGCAAACACAGGGAACGTGGTTTCATCATCCATACCTGGTTTGTTTTGGCTGGAATTTCTACATGCAGATTTCAAAACTCCTGAATGAAATCATCAATAAGCATCTTTAGATGGAGAAAGATTAGCTAAGCAAATATTCAACACCTACCAGCTGTAGTCCTCAGCGCTGCAGACATGAGCTCATTCACCTTTCCACCACCACTGGTTCACTCATGTCTGTAGCCAAGGAGCCCGTGATCTCCACAGTGGATCACAGGACAGGGACTGGCAAGTAACACAAGCAAAGGGCCTTTGGACATGTGATGTGCTAGACAGCTGATCTGTGTTGCCATGCAGAGTTGGTGTAGAACAGGGAAGGTATAAACAGGTGTCCCCTGCCAGAAACTCACCCATAGCAAGGCTACCTCCCATCAGCAATTTCAGCAAAACCCCTCTGGCTCCCTGGTTCCTAATGGCTCTCTGGTGCTCACCATTCCTGGAGCTGGCTACCTGTTCCTGCCACATTCAGACCTATACATGTCCTGAATATTACTGCTCTTTGCCTCTGTGGCAGTGTCTTTGATTGTAACCCAGACATGGCTGGATTACAATTTCTACTTATTCAATGAAACATTAACATAGATGTTGCTGTGAGAGGAATCTGTTCATGTAATTTTTTTCTTCTTGGGATATATTAGGGGTTGAACCCAGGGTCTTATCCCTAACCTACATCCCCAGACTTTTCTATTTTTTTTTTAATGTTGAGACAGGATCTCACTAAATCACTACATTGCTAATTCTGAGCTCAAATTTGTAATCCTTCTGCCTCAGCATCACAGAGTGCAGGGATTTCAGGTGTGCACCACTATACCCTACTCAGATGTAATTAAAATGTACAGCCACTTGACTTTAAGTAAGAAAGATTCTCCTAGATAATCTGCGTGGGCTTGATTCAGTAAGATCAAAACCTTAAAAGCAAGCTTGAGGATTGAAAGAGGGAGGGAAACACAGAGAAAGAAATGCCCCCTTGTGGACAGCAGCCTTGCTCCATGTCTATGAGTGCCAACTTGGCTTGATCAACTAGTCCTGCTACCTGCCCTACAAATATTGAGTTGGTTTAGCCAGCCCCAGGACTGTCCTACCCAATTCCTTGTAATAAAGCTCATGTGTGCATGCGTCTTCTACTGCTATAGTCTGGATGAACCCTGTATGGAACAAACTAATGGCCAATAAGTTGACTTAGATGGCAAAATGGAAGTTTTCAGGTGCAATTAAGGATTTTAAATTGTTAGATTATGAAGGCTTACTTGAGTGGACCCAATATAATCACAAAGGTCTTTAATAAAAGAGAGGCAAAAGTCATTGAAAGAAGTGGCTGATCGAGAAGAAAGGGGCCATCAGTTAGGAGTCTAGGTGACCGTAGAAGCTAGAAAAAGCAATGAAAATTATTCTCCACTGAAGCCTGCCAAGTACAGCCTGCCCAACACCCTGAAAAAGCAAGAATTTCTGATCTCCAGACTGTAAGATAACAAATTCATGTTGTTTAAAGGTACTACATTTGCAATCATTTGATTCAGAAGATAAAGAGAAATTAATACAATGCCCTGATTTATAAAGATCCCTTCCCTTTATCTCAGAGCCCTAATGCACGCTTCCTCTTTTCCCTGCAGGAGGATGTTAAATAAAATTCAAGGAAGGTCATGGACTTGGACTGGGCACCTGCACCGGGCCCTATGGATCAAATCAACACAGAGTTAGTCATAGTAACTGAGATTTGGGTGGGTACAAGTAACTAAGGCGCAACTACTTGTCTGACTGATCCACTAAGCTAAGCCAGTTAAGATCCTTTCTGCCTCGCTTTTGTTTTTCTGTAAATGCTGTCTGATCACGTTGTGGGTCACAGATTTCAGAGTCTGCTCTCGTATTTAGACTTGCAAGTTTTGCCAATTGTTTTGTTCCCATCCCCAATCCATTTTTATATTGGTTTTGAGACAGGGTCCTGCTAAGTCATTAAGCTGCCCAGGCTGGGCTATAAACTTGAGAGCCTCCTTCCTTAGTCTCCCAGAGGGAGGGATTATCCCTTTTAACAGGGACCACACCTCTTTTTTGGTGTCTTTTTCTTTCTTCCTCTCCAGAGAAGGTCTTATCTTGTCTGTTCAGCTTCCTTCTAGAAATAGCTCTCCTGTAGCTTGGGACCACACAGCACAAGCCTGGGAATTTTCAAATTGGTATCAAATAAAAAACAGTGAGCATTCCTAGGTTGCTGCCATACCTCAGCACTGAAGAAGACAAAATTTAAGCAAAAGATAATGACAGTACAAAGGGTAGACAGACTCCAGATCACCCACCCAAACCCGCCATACATTTTCCTATTCAGTTTCGTATTATCAGAGGTTCCTTGTTGTTTTAGTTTGAATCTGGAATGTACCAGAGAAATGGGGTCATTGCTGTGACTTTACCTGAACATATGGTTTAAAAGCTTCTGGAACAGGTTTGTAGGAGGGGTTTGGAAAGGTTTGGAGAGGCCAGCGGGAGAATTCTTAGAACGGTATGTGCTGGGCTTGATGTGAGATCCTAATTAGGGATCAGAATACACGAATGAGGACAGAAGTGCAGATCAGAAAGGCCCAGCTCAGAGCCTTCAGATGGGGAGGAGGACTTCATTGGTGATTTGTCTGGAAACCACACATCCTACACTCCGGCAAAAAGTGTGTCAGCAGTTTGCCCCTGAACTGAATTTTACCTACAACTGAGATTAAGAGCAATGGACTAGTTAAACTGGTAGAGAAAATTTCGAGGAAGTCCAAAGTTTAGGCTGTCACATGGGTTCTATTTGCCGCCTTGAGCCAGCTCTACGGTGAAAAGCAGAAAATAATTGGTGGAGCAAAAAGATTTTTAAAGTTTTAAGTTCACCAGAAAAAAAATGACTGCAAACTTGAAGCAAAAGAGCATATGATTGTTGAAGAGATTAGTGAAAACAAAACAAAACAAAGCAAAGCAAAATAATTATTTGGAATCAAGGCAACAGAAAAGATGCCCCGAGGGCATCTCAGGAATCACCAAAACAGCTCCCTTTATTCTGTCAAGGGTGCAAAGGAAAGAGAATTTGCTTTAGAAATAGGACCCCAGGAGTTCAGCCATCTAAGAACTCACAGCCTCTGCAGCCATGGTCCACAGGGGCCAGACTACTGCTCAAACCAGTGGTAGACCTTTGTGTCATTCATATCACATTGGCTTTATTGGCACTCAGAATGCAGGAGTTATGGGTCAAGTTTTCCAACCAGATTTCAGAAGAAGGCTTTGGAGGCCAGGCAGTGTGCCTCTGAGAGAAGTCCAGGAAGCTGCGAAGGTGATGCTGAAAGTGCAGCAGAGACCTCATAAATATGGAGACACCAGGAATTTGGATTAGTTGCTGAGGAAAGCCACAGGCTGTGAGGAGAGCCAGCACAAAAACAGAGGAGCTATGAAGGTTGCAGCCAGAGGAAACGCTGTAGAGGAGGGACTACCCAGCACCTTGGAGCTATTCTTATAGCTCAACTTGCCCCAAGTGTTGGACATGCAGCTACAGGATGTAATGGAATTACAGGATTTAATGTTTGCTGCTACATTTTGGTCTTGCGGATTTCATGTTAATCTTTTATTCCTCCTTTTGGGATGGGACTGTTTCCTCTGTGCCTTTGTATGTTCAAAGTTGATTTTCACAGGAGGTCACAGCTAAGAGTTTGGTTTGAATCTCAGAAGAGACTTTGGACTGGGACTTTTTGGCAGTGCTGCAACTGCTAAGACTCTGGAGACTTACTGATGAACTAAATGCGGTTTGCATCAGGAGGTGGATAGGAATCTTTTAGGGGCCATGATTTGGATCTGGAATGTCCCCCAGAAGCCTTGTGCTTGGAAAGTGATTCAATCATGGGAGCTAATCAATTTATTTCCTGTGCTCTTAAGAGCTGGGGTCTGGTTGGAAGAGTTGAATCACTTGGGCATGAGCTGGAAGGGAAGGATCATGAGGCATGATCTGAAAGAATACAATTCTCTCACTAGCTCTGCTCTCCACTCTCTCTGTTTCCTTTTGCGATGCCCTGAACAGCTTTCCTCCAGCTAGGCCTCTGCATGCCCTTCCATCATTTCGGAATGCCATGAATGGACAGCAACCTCCTGAAACTATGGGCTCAAATAAACTTCTCCTCCCTAGATTATAGGTGTTAGATATTGTGTCCCAGCAACAAGAAAGTAGCTAAGACACTTGTATATTTTAGATATTAGTTCATAGTTGTATACACAGTAAACATCTCACGGTGAGGCATCTTTTAGAAAAAATACCCTTATCTGTTATTAAAACATCTATCTTTTTTTTTCTTCAGTAGACACTCTTCTGGTTTATCTTCTGTCTTCATTTTCAAACTTTCTGTGTCCTATTGTTTAAATGTCTCTGTTAAATAAAAGCATGTAAGTAGATTTTTGTCTCTATTTTTTAAATCCAGCCTGAGATTCACTAGCTCTGAAGTAGTGTGAGTAGTCCATTTCTATGCCCTGTAATTCCTGAGTAATCCAGAAATCTACTCATCGTATTGTGCTTCTGTTTACCATAAGATGTTGTTTTATTTTCGACTCTCCCCTTCTTTCTGGCCTTCTGTTGCTTGTTTCTTTTTATTAGTACTGTTTGTTCACTCTTCCTTTTACTCTGTTCTGCTTTGGAAGATATATATTCAATGTGTTTTGCCTTAATAATTAATCATATAATTTTTAAATTATCATAAGATGCACCATTTTGAAAATACAGTTCAATGGCATTAAGTACATCCACAAGTTGGGCAACCGCCATCACCATCCATCTCCAAAACATTTTTCATCTTGTAAAACGAAAACTCTAAAGCTATTGAATAGTAGTAATTCTCCATTTGCTGCCCCCACAGGTCCTGGCAGCCACCATTCTGCTTTCTGTTTTTATAAATTTGGCTACTTTTAGATGCCTCTTGTAAGTGCAAGCATAGTAATTGTCCCTTTTCTTTTTGTGACTGGCTTATTTCAGTTAGTATAATGGCTTTCAGATACATCAGTGTTTTTTCTCTTCCTTCCTTCCTTCTTTCCTTCCTTCCTTCTCATGGTACGAGAGGTTGAACACAGGGCCTTTCTACTGGGCTCCATCCCTAGTTGTTTTTCTTTTTATTTTTTATTTTGAGCCAGTTTCTCACTGAGTTGTAAAGTTGCCTATGGTAGGCTTGAATTTGTAATCCCACCTCAGCCTCTTGGAGTGCTGGATTATAGGCTTGTACCACCGTGCACAGCTGAAGATATATGAATTTTATAGCATGTGTTAGAATTTTTAAGACAGAAAAATATACTATTGTATGTAAATAGCATATTTTGATGGACATCTGGGTTGACTCTGCTTTCAACTTATTCATATATATATATATATATGACAAATCCAACGATATAGAGCTTTAACTCTGTTTTCTTCTGTGAATTTTATAGTTTTAGGTCTTCTATTTAGGTCTTACATTTTTTTGAGTTAATTTTTTAGTTGTGGAAACTAAACCCAGGAAGCACTGAACTACATCCTTTAACTTTTTAAAAAAATTTTTTAGACAGTGTCACACTAAGTTGCTCAGCTGGCTTCAAACTTTCAATCCTTCTGTGTCAATTTCCTGAGTAGCAGGACTATATGTCTGGAAAGTTAATTTTTACATATGGTATAAATTATATTTGCCACCTAAACAGTATGCATTCTCTTGTTAATTCTATGTGGTACTGCTTTGGAGTTTTAATTTCTCAGAGGAATTTTTCCACCAGAGGTCCTATTAGATAAAACTCTTTGCTGTTCCTAAGGTGGCAGGCTGAGTGTTATTAATTCTCCTTTCACCAATGGCCTGAATTTATGAATGGGTCTGAGTTTCACCTCCTTATGCCATCTTTCATACCTATGTGTAAAGGTTGATCTTGGTAATCAATCTGATTGGCTTCAAAAATTAGTAAAGCACAGGTCAGGGCATGTCTGGGGCCTGATCCTGGGGACTCTGTCTGTCTGGTCCCCTCGTCTCTGGCTTTTCCTCTATGCTCTGCTTCCCAGCTGCTGTCAGCTGAGCAGCTATCCCCTGTCACACCGTCCACCATGATGTCTCATCCTTGGAGACAGCTGATCATGGACTGAAGCCTCTGAAACCACATGCCAAAATAAGTATTTCCTCCTTTAATTGCAAATGTCAGTATTTTTCCCAGTAACAGAAAGCTGACAAATATGCAGTGTGATTACTAAAACCTCACCCTCTCTAGGAGTTCCTCATCTACTCATGCCACACGCATTTTAAAAAACCCTTGCACCTGCTGCAGGATCAAGTGATGCCATCGCTGCTCAGGTGCTCAAATCATGCTTCATTTATTTCACCCAGAGAGTTTGCTTTATTTCTTACAAACTCAGCTATAGGTTTAAACCTTTGGTGCTGTTCTACTTCCTGCAGCCCCACGAGGTGTGTGTGTGGAAGAGGGGCCCACATCACATGGCCCTGTCACATTGACAGAAACCATACTGCTCCTCATGGTCTGTCTTCTCCCCTCTAACTACAGGAGCCCCTGGGAGACAGAGATCTCTTCTGCTTCACAATTGTGTTTTCTATTCAGAACACAATTGGTGTGTATAAGAATCCTAAAGGTAACTTGTTCAAGCTCAGAGACCATGACCTAGGTGTAGTAAGCAGAACCCAGTTCTGCCTTCTCTGCTCTCCTTCATAATTGTCTATCCTTTTTCTAAGTATGACATGTTCTGTCGCTATTTGTGCAGCTGTTCACTGTTTATTTCACTCCTGAGAACACAGACACTATGCGTTATTTGCTATTGGATCTCCAATAGTTGATGGCAGGTAATCAATAACCATAAATGGATGCCTAAATTAGTCTCAGACAGACATTTGAATACCAGTTTGGGCCTCAGAATTCAGAAATTCCTGCTGTTTAGAATACCCACAAAGTCCTGTCTTGCAAATAGTGGGTGGTCAATCACAGTTCTCCAGATGGCTTGAATTGTGTGTTATGGGGAGGTAGGGCCTGGTTGGAAGGGGCAGATACTTGGGGTTTGAGAAGCCCACCCAGAATTCTCTCTACATCCTCCCAGGTGTACAGCCCCAGGCACAGGACCAGACTCTCATTCAGCTTTTAGCAATTCCTGTCCCAGCTTCTGTCCACACCGCCTCACCCTGGGGCCCACTCTTCCTACAGGGCAAGAAGCCAATCAGATACTCTGAATTTTTAAAGAAGTTTGGCCAACACTTAGGGCTAGATTCCTAAGCTCTGAGCCGTCACCTGGGAGTGGGCACTAGAAGAGCAGAGAGGGCTTCCTGTTCAGAACAGCGTCCCAATCTTCCCAGAAAAGGGAATGTTCCATATTCTTGCCTCTTCAAGACTTATTATCTGACTCTGCCTCCACCCCTGGGGAGCCATCAGCTTCGAAAGCAATAACAGATGTAAAAGCACAGTGGGAACAGTGATGGCACGTCAGGACACGGTCCTTCCAGAAAACACCATTGTCTTAGTTACTTATTTGTTGCTGGGACAAAATACTGACATCCACAATTTAAGCGAGGAAAGACTTGCTTAGCTCACAGTCTCAGAAGGTCTCACTGTCCAGTTGTGGGCAGCTGGCACTGGTGGAAGCACACGGCAGAGGCTGGACAGCTGCTCGTCCCATTGCAGACAGAAGCCAAGTTAAAGCAAGAGCAGGCCAACGTCTGAAGACTCGGGCAAGGCTAGAGTTTTCCCAGGAAGAAGCTGTAACAATCATTTCTTTTCCTTCCCTTACTTAGTTCAAGCTGCCAGTTTAATCGCCCCACACCCAGGTTGGGTGCCCCCACCACTTCCAGGCCCACAAGTCTACAACACACACCTGAAATCTCTGCCCCGGGAAAACCCCAATCTCAACAAGTTGACACAGTCTTTCCAAGTCCAACCCCTAGCAACTGCCCTTTCCACTCACGCCCTCCCTCCCAGGAACACACAATTCCACCATTACCCAACTACATCCAAATATATGAGGCTTTGCGTGGCACTCCTGATCCAAACCCCATCGCACCACAGTACCCACCCTCCATGCTGCGCACCTGCTGCAGGCCTAGGCCAGCCTCAGGGACCTGCAGAGCTGCACTTCTGCTTCCCACTGCACTGCACATACTACAGTGGAGTATGCTGCTGTACAGGCAAACAGGATAGGTGTCACTGTGGATTTTAGGTCTTTTTAATTTATAGTTCTTATTCTAAGTATAAATACAGAACTTATTTGTTGTAGAAAAATGGAGAATACAGAAATCCACAAAGAAAATGATCATATCTGATAAGAGGATTCATGGAGAAAACCAGCAGTGTTCTTGCATATTTCCCTTCAAGCCTTCTTCTCTGTATTTATAACTTCTATTTATTCATTCATTTATTCATTTGTTTGTTTTATTCTGTAGTCAAGGCCCATCCCAAACTCACTATGTAGCCCAGGCTGGCCTCAAACCCACGGCAGCCCTCCCATCTCAGCCCTCTGAGAGCTGGGATCACAGGCGTGCACCACCATGCTTGGCTCGTGAGGTGCTGGAAAGTAAAACTCAGAGCCCCGCACATGCTAGGCAAGTTCCAGTCACTGTGTTACTCCTCCAGCCCAGGTTATGATTTTTAAACCTGTGAATCATCTTTGCATATGATCACCCATCCTGCCTCATTTTACTTAATATTAGGGAATAAATTTTTCTCCACAGTTTAACATGTCCTCAGTAAAACTTTAAGAAATATTCCATAGACAGACATCCATTATTTACTTATTGCCATTCTAATTACTACACAGGCAAGTCCTTTCCTCATTACAAATGCCTGAGCGGATCATTCACATGGTGAAACATCACACGGATGACTGAGTTTCTGTCTATTATTTGTTTGGAGATCAGGTTTTCCTGAGCCACGCCGGGGTCCCTCCCCACCTGTCTTAGTTACTTTCTCATTGCTGAGGTAGAACACCCTACATTCACAGTGTAAGGGAGGAAAGATTTATTTCAGCTCACAGTTTTAGAAGGTCTCAGTCCATTCATGGGCAGCTGGTCACGGTGGAAGCACATGGCAAAGTCTTAGCTGGAGGAAAGCTCTTCATGGCGTGACACAAAGGAAGCCAAGTGAGCAGGGAAAGGCGAAGCAAGCCTATCATTCCAGGTCGTGTTGCAGTGATGCACCTCTTCCAGGTCAAGCCCTAGTGTTCTGGTCAAGCCCCGGTGATGAGCCCTTGGCCAGGCCCCACCTCTTAACAGCACATGGTTCCATAGCTATTCCATACATCTGAATCCATGAGGCTTTTGGGGGACATTCTTGATCCAAACCATAACACTGCCTATACCAGCTCTATACCGGGTCTATACCAGGTTCATGTGCTACCCAGCTATGGTGAGGCTTAAGACTCTGAGTGTGGAGAATGTGCAACAAGAGAGGAAACCAAGGAGTGAAGACTTCCAGGACTGCCATTATCAAATCTGACTTGGAAAACACAGAAATAAAGAGTAAGGGACAGCTTCAAATGGTATGAAGTAATGGTGTATCAAAACCAGACTTACGTGTGGGGATTAAAGTACAAGAAACATCCATAAACAAAAACAGTTTAAGAGAACATCTCCCAGAAGCCTCCATTCCAGTTCTGTTTGGATAATGTGGTAACTCTCACTGGTCAATTCCCAATTTCCCCTGCTATTAAATGTGGACAGTATACCCCTTGCAGCATCAATTGTGCTTCTGGAAAGACCTACCCTTGTGCCCATTCTATTTCTTTCCTAGTATCTTTGCTAATAGTAGGTACTTCCAAGCAGGCACAAATAAATACAAATAAATTTGTATTTGCAACTAAATATCCATACATCTCTATTATGGCTTGGATCTGTAACTTCCCCCCGAAGTTTCTTGTATTTGGATGTTAAGAAATACCAATGGAACCATGTGTTGTTAAGAGGCGAGGCCTGACCAGAAGGAGTGGGACACTGGGGCTTGACCCAAAAGGGGCAGATTACTGAGACAGGACCTAGGAGGGCAGCTCCTACCTTCCTCCCTCTCTTGGCTCTCTGTCTGCCATGTTGTGAACAGCTCTCCAGCTGGGCCTCTGCCATATGTTTCCACCATTGCCAGCAACCCATAAAGGGGCTGTGACCATCTGAAACTGTGAGCTAAAATAAATCTTTCCTCCCTTAGTTGTGGATGTTGGGTATTCTGTCCCAGCAACAAAAAAGTACCTTAGACAACCCCTTTCTGCTTTGCCAAACATATGAGTTCTAACAAAAAAGATCTGCTTTTGTAGTGATGGTTCAGAAAAATCCTAATTGCTGCTAAGGATATGCAGTTACAGACAAAGAGAAAATTCTGAATATTCATGATTTAAAGGCAACCAAAACAACCATGACTAATGCCTATCAGCAGCTCTTAAAAATGTAACATATTTTCACATTAAAGTTACAGGTGGATTGAGCAAGCCTATGATTTCCCAGGACCCTGAGGGCTGAGTCAGGAAGCATGAGTTGCAGAGGATAGGGAGATTGCAATCAGCATCAGCTTCAGAGGACAGCCCTGACAGCACGGGCAATTTGAAAACAAAGTGAGCCACTGTCAAGCCCTGTGTCTTTCATTTTCAAGCTAGAGCCCAGGTCCAGAAGTGGAACTGTCGTAGTAAACAAGGCTGTCATTCACAGACTTGGCCATGCCGGTCTGGGGAGAATGAAGTACGTGAGAAACAGTCTAGAGGCATTGGCTGAAACCTGCAAGACACAGTCACACAACCGCTAGGCCAGTCCTGTGTGGGGTCCCTTTGGGTGCCCTGGCAGTGAAGCCAGGGTGTGTGGCTCCGAGTCAGCCCTACCTGTACTTACTTCAGAGAGCCATTGTCTAACTGGAGGCTGGAATATGAACCCAATGACCTATCCAGGCCAACTGTGGGCTGGTCACAGACATATCAAGAGTCAGGGAGAAGTGGGAGCCAGGCTGTGAGAAAAGAGGAAGGTAGAGGTGAGAAGAAAGAATGCAAGAGTTTGATTGGGGGCAATCCCATGAGGGCATCACACACTTGCAGGGCCTGGTAGGATGGAGGTTCCCATCACAGGAAGCTCTCTGCTAGTTCCAGGGCCCTTGGTCCACTTTTCAACTGCTGCCAAGAAGCCCGAGACACCCACATGAATGGAGACCGGGCTCTTTGCAGAGACAAGACCAGCAAGGAAACCTTTGTGAGTTGATACAACAGGATCCAGGGGCCATAATGCCCCCGGCAATGCCCACTTCATAGAATTGTTTGGTTTAGAAATTGGCATGGCTTGGACCTCCTGGCCACCTGTTTGAGCCCTCTTAAGCAGTCCCTAGTTTGAGGTGCTTATGAGAGAGGGTAGACAGCTGTCTCCTAGAAACATTGAAGTAAACGACCAGGAAGAGAGGGGTTCTGATAGCTTCATGCCACAGGGCACAGACATGGAAGGACAGGAGCAGATTTCAGTTCGACATGAGTTAAAAGAGCCTGCCGTGCCGCCCTTTGCTGAGTCTACCTTGTGAGTTCTGAGTTCTCCATCCCTGGAGCTTTGTGAGTAGAGGCAGAATCTCAAAGATGCAGGAATCTCTGAGCAGAGATGCTTGCTCATCACAGTCTATTCTGAAATTCAATAATCCCAGAAGCCAGAAAGCACCATCTGTCCATAACTCCATTTTATCATCTGTATAGATTCTGCTAATGAGAAGTTTCAAAATGCCACAAAAACCATGACGAACAATGACAGCAGGAAACTAGGGGGTTGACTTCCATATATAAACAAGAAGTAGAAATGAGCCATAGTATTCCGCAGGAGCCCAGCCTCTGGCCTCCAGGCTTCCTGTGCCTTGCTCCCTGGAAGACTCCCATTCCTCCTTCCCAAGATCCCTGGGATCATTTCTGCTCCAGGACACCATCCCTGGCTCTCTTCACTGTGTCTCCTGCGCCATCGTCAGAAGGTAGAAGCTTGTTCTTGCAAAATGTCATAGCAAGAAAAGCAGTAAGGCGACAGACTCATTCTAATTTGCTCAGAACACTTCCAGTTTTAAAGCTGAAAGTCCTTTGTCCCAGGAACCCTGTCCTACCTGGACAAATGGAGAGAGTTATTCATCCTGGGAGGCAGTAAATACAGGCAATTGTTTCTTGGAAACTTCTTAGGGAGCCAGATACAAACAGCAACACTGGTAAAGGGTTTCACCTGTAAACACTCAATAAAAGTTTACTAAGGGAGTGAGGCCTGGGCTCTTACCCCGGGGCTCAACAACTAGCTACTTCCCTTCAACTGCACGGTGAACAAGAGACAAGTAGAAAGTTTCCAAAAGGTCCTAAGGCACAAGTAAGGAGTGACTTGTCAAACAGTCTTAGAAAGATATCAGTTTAATCTCATCCTGGCTCCCAAAGGGGAAGGACAGAAGTGACTGTGGAGCTGGCTGTTTTTCCCACTATAGCTCCCAGGCCCACAGAGGCCTCACAGTTCTCTACCTAGTCTTCTCCAGGAGTATCCCACCTCAGTTTGGGAATGCGATCCCCATACCTCATAACCTGTCCCACTTAAATTGTCTGGGTATGGTTCCCTCTGCACCCCACAAGCTGGCTGGGTGAGCTAATCAGGCAAACTAATTCTGACTTGGCACCCGCCTGTACTGTGTTTCCCAAATGTGGTCCCAAACTGAGAGTCCACATTTTGGGAACAGGAACTAGACATGGAGTGGCTTCCTGGAGGATCAAGGCTACTCCAAGATTTGGGAGGAAAGACAAACTAGTTTTGAAATAGATGATGGTGGACCAAAACATGAAATTCACTTTTGCAGATAAAATTTTCAGTTTTCAGATAAAATATAGAAGGAAGGCAAAGAAATTTTGTAAAAGTTGGGGTTAGTCAAGCCATATTCACAGATGTGTCACCTTGAACCTCTACCCTACCCTAATGAGGAAACTTGTGTACCGCCTTCTAGAACTCAGAGCTGCATGACTGGTGGGTGTAGGGGTTTGTGGGGGTGAGGGTTGACAAACACCAGCTTTATGTAGCCCATCTGATGATACTTGCATCTCTAGGCTCTCTGTGTTCTAGGCCAGCCTGTCCTAGAGGTGTTGGGTGGAGCAGTCTTCCAACTATTAATCTGTATTATTAATGTTTGGATCTACAAGAGACTCACCATCAGGATGCTTAGGTAGTACCAGAGTTCAGACACACACTGAATCTCTAAGGAGGAGGTAGTTTGCCACGTCAGAAGGTAGGGTGCAGTGGGGGTTGGCAGCACCAAATGCTGACAAGATTGAGAGCCCCAAAAGTCGTAAGTCCTAGAGTTGCTGCTCCTGCTTTTGCCCTGGCCTTCCCTTGTGCCTCCTTAACATTCCCATCCAGTAGGGCAAAGAGGCAGGAAGACAAGCTCAGCAAAAGGCTCTCCAGAAACTGCCATCCCATCCTTCAAACCGGCAGTGTAATCCCATCCTTGGTTTCACTCCCTACCCTCTGCAAATTTAATCCACCCCAAGTAGTAAGACATACCCAGGGAACCAAAGTCCTCTAAACCCAGTAGGCTAGGGACTGATCAAAGGCAACCCGGCCGCTTCTGCCAGGTTTCATAACAAGTCTCCTGGCAAAGCCGAGACTCCACTGGCCCTGCTCCTATTCTCACCTCAATCAGCAACTATTAGATGAGAATCTGAGAAGAAAAGAACTCTGAGATCACTGAGCGCAGGTCCCAGAGGGTCATGAACAAGAGAATCCAGACTGAGAACCAATCGGTAATCAAGGGAAGTAGGGGGCAAGGAGGCAAGGTGACCTGTCGGGAATTCCTCCCTTGCTCGTTACTGGATGTGTGGCCACAGAGGAGTCTTGGTTTCCTCCACTGCGAAATGGAAATTTTGATATCTCTCTTTCAGGATTGTCATCAGGATTAAAAATATTTAGAAAAAGAGATTTAAAGATCAAGAGTCCAAGTCATAAAATACATGCCAATCAGGCAAGACCAGAAGAAAAGCTGGGACACATAAACAGGTAAGATTCCAACCCTTTCAGGAAAAGAGCTTTAATTAGTCCTTACATCTTCTTAAAAGCCAAAGGAGAAGGGAAGCTGAATGGACGTTTAAATGTTGTATCTTTAAGAAAAATGTATTGCAAGTTAACACCAAGACTTTTCCTTGACTTCAGGACTTGTTCCACAGACACAATGGTATTGCAGAGAGCTATACACACAGATCAAAAAACTAGAAAGGGAAACCCACAACAGACCAGCACAAAGATTGCTAACTAATTGTTGACAGAAGTGTGAAAGCAGTTCAATATAGTAAGATTAGTCTTTTCAATAAATGGTACAAGAGCAATTTGACAATGATAGGCAAAAAAAAAAAAAAAAAAGAATCTTAACCTAAACCTCTGTAAAAATTAACTGAAGGTGGAACACAGATTTAAATGTAGAATTAAAAAACTTTTAGAAGATATAAAAAAATTCAGAATCTAAGGTTTGGTGAAGAGTTCTTAGACATGACACCAAAAACAGGATCCAGAAAATTAAAAGACAGATAAGTGCATCAAAATTCAGCATTTCTCCACAAAACGCTTGGCTAAAGAGATAAAATGTAAGCAATAGACCAGAAGAAAATATTTTCAAATCACATACCCAATAAAAGATTTGTATCTAATATATATAAGGAACTCTCAAAATGCAATGGCAAAAAATCGAATTAAAAATGAACAAAATGTATGCACATTTCAATATAAATGAGGTAAAAATAGCAAATAAGCACATGAAGAGATGTCCAGTATTACTAGCCACCATTAGCACATACAAATTATGATCGTGAGGAAATGTCACTACACATCTATTACTGGAGCTAACCTACAAAGTAGTAAAAATACCAAATGCTGACAAGGCTGCAGAGCAGCTGGGTCTCCCGTACATCTGGATCAAATGTAAACATGCCAACAAAGTGTTTGGAAGTCCAAAAGAAAAGAAAAAACTCAACATACAACTACCATATGACCCAGCAAACACACTTCTGGGCATGTTCCCCAAGGAAATGAAAATTTACACACTCACACACACACACACACACAGACACACACACACACACACATACACACACACAAGCTTGTATACTATTGTTCAAAGCAGATTTCTTTGGAAACAATCTGAATACCATTCATTAAAAGAATATTTTAAAAATAATGACTCATCCATACTGTAGAATACTATACAACAACAAGAAGAAACAAACTCTTGATAGTTGTGACAATTTGGATAGATCTCGGGGACACTTTGCTAAACAAAAAAATGGCCATTATCAAAGGGTCATATATTGTAAATTCAATTGTATATAACATGACAAAATTACAGTGATAGAGAACAGATTAGTGGTGTGTCCAGAGGGTAGAGATGGTACTAAAAAAGACCCAGATGTGACTATAGATAGGTTAGTGGAAAGGAAATCTTGGTGGTGGTGGAACAATCCTGCACATTCAGGTGGTGAGCAGTGATTTAATGCTTGTGATAAAATGACAGAACTGTACACTCGATAACAGTCTCAATTTTCTGCTTTTGTTGTATAGTATAACTACTATGATTATGCAATACAAAACCACTGGGTAAAGGACACACAGAACCTCTAAAGAATATTTTCCCTATAAATCTTTACTTCAAACTAAAACTTTTAAGTGCAAAATATATCAGGTTTTGTCTAACACTAGGAATTCAGCTGACTTTCTCTTGGGATCCCTTATTAGGGAGTTGTGAGGTGCTGCGACAATCACTGTGTAGATTGTGTGGGATACAGACAAATGTCAACTTACCTAGTTATTTCATGTCATTTCTCAACAGAATCTGAGGGTGATGTGACCAAGTACACAACAGAGAATTTCACAATGGAAGAACAAAGATCAAATGCAGAACCCAGACCCGCACAGAGCTTGCTGAGGGACCCAGTTGCCTCAGGAGGCTTCTGGTCTCTCACTTCTCCCTTCCTGGATCTCAGGTTTTGGTGTTTAACTAGAGCTCTACGCAGATCAGTGCCTCCACAGTCAGGGAAAGTGTTCAAGTGAGTGCTGGAGCAGTTAAAACCAGGGATAGAACCACGCAGGAGGTTCCAGGAAGGAGAATGAGGAGCTAGGGCTAGAATACCCTCTACATTCCTCTGCATTATCTACAATTTATGACAGAGCCAAACACAGAGGCAAGGAGCTCCCACGCTTCCCTCCTAGCTCCTCACTCTGAGTCTCCTAGGATGGAGGAAAGGTAGACTCTGCCCCAAACCAAAGAGGACAATCAGGATGAAATGAAATGAGCTATCTACATTGTGAAACATAAGTCACTCTTGCATCTGTTCTGTGTCAGCAACACTAGAAGAGAAAATAAAAGCTAAGGGTTTTGAGCATCATCCAGGAAGAGAAAGGCTGAGTGAGTGTGGCAATACCTCCCCACACTCACGGTTCTCCCCCCGCCTCCCTATGAGCAGGGAAAGTCAGGCCTCTCAGAGGGCAGATGTCTAGGAGGGAAGAATTCCATGCTAAATGTTAGACAAACACCTTCCCACTCCCGCTACCCCAGCCTGGGGTAGAGTAGGCATCTCTTAATTGACCAGGTCAGAGAAGGAATTCTCTGGCAGTGGGGTGGGGGTGGGGGTGAGGGGGGCATCTATTGAGAATGTTTTCCTGAATGTGAATCAGGTCATTGGAAGTACTTAGTACTTTGTCCTGGAAACCAAGAAGGTAAGCCCAAAACAAGATGCCTCCCATGGTTGGGGATCAAATACCTCAGAATTTATTGGCACAGGCCAGGACAGGCACATCCCTCCCCCATTTTTGGTCCTTCCTAGTCAGAAGTCATCAGGCCCACTCAGGCCAAGCTGTGATGTTTGCCTTTCCTTCTTCCCACCGTCCTTGCCCTACCCTCCACCACCACTGGAATGGCGCCCCAGAAGAATATACATAATTTCACTACATTGGAGCTTTGGGTGTGTAACTTCCTGAGATTTGGCAGCAGTTATCAGCCAACTACTCCTGCTATAAGATAACCTCAGTATGGCCCCAAATGAAAGTTTCATTTTAGGGAAAAACAGATCGCCTAGAGGCTGCCAGAATAAGTTAGCCACAAAAAATTTCTCCCACCAACGGCCCCCCACAAGCACTAAATAAACCTGTTTTTAATTTAGAGTTCTGGGTGCTGGACTATTCTCTCTGACAGTGATTGTCTGAGCAGGTCTTGTGCTTCCTAAGAACCCTGCAAGCCAAGGGCCTCAGAAACTGTCTCTAAATTACATACAGTAGTATTTACTCCTGTGAATAAAGTCCTTAAAAAATCACCCTGAAGTTTTATTGGTACAGTTCAGAAGCAGAGAGTTTGTCTTGTCTAAATGAGGCCTTAGGTTCAATCCCCAGCACTATAAAAAAGAAAGAAAGAAAGAAAGAAAGAAAGAAAGAAAGAAAGATCACCCCGAGAGTTTCCATGTTCTTCAGATGAGAGTTACAAAGACTAGAAATATCATACGACTGTTAGGAACTGAGAGCATCCACCTTGCAGCTACCATAGCTCCCCTCCATTACAGCTGGCGTGTTTATTGCAGGGCATAGACACAGTAGCTCTATCTACTAAACCACAGTTGAATGGCCTGGTGTTAATATTAGGGCCTGGTTTCTCAGTGGCTTACAGTCTAGAATCTTTTGAGTTTTTCATGCCTGATTCCTCTGCACCCTATCACTTTCTGATTATGTATTCCTACACAAGGACCAGCCTTATACAGGCTTGTTTCCTCATCATTCACGAGTACAATAATAGTAGTATCCATTTGTTAGAATTGCAAAGAGAATGGGATATGGGTACAATATTTCCATAAACCTGGAGTTGTGTGTATGTGTATAACAATAATAATATATATATATCTTATTGTTGTTGTGATTGTTATTAGATATGCTCCAGAACTAATAATAATAGTTATCTAATAATGATGCATCATGGAATTGTTGAAACAATAGTTTGTAAATTATGTTTGATATGCAGTCCTGTATGTTGGAGTGAGAAGTGAACTCGGGTTGGCATCAATCATGGAGAGCTCAGCTCATTTACAAAGCCTTTTCCCAATGCCATGGCCCATCAACTCCTTAGCAAGTGTATAAGGTGGGAATTGTTCATGCTACCCACTTTTTCCAGTCAGGATTTGGGACCTAGGAAAAGTGAGTGATATTTCCTTGTGTCATGCCATTAGTAATAGATGGAAGGAGACCTGGATCTAATTCCTCTAACTTTATCCCTTTCCCCCATATCATATGGAATATGGAATTTTGCAGAGGTGTCTACAAAGTCAATTGGCTAGTCTGTTCAAGCAACAAGTAACCTAGAAAAATGACAGATTCTGAGGCTGGTGTCCACTGTTTCCACTGATGACACAGACACATGAAGCCCATTTCCCTGTGGGAAGGTAGAGGACAGTGAGCCAACCTTCACTGAGAGGAAGAAGCATCCCCTGGAATGACAAAGCCCCAGCCTGTCATTGCTGCCCTAGGAAGGAAAGGTTTGGCTGAGTCAAATACATGAACTTCTAGATTCCTGATGTGCCCAAAGAAAGCCATATTTAGCTGGGCCTGGTGGTGCAGGACTGCAATCCCAGCATTCTAGAAGGCTGACGCAGGAAGATTGCAAGTTCTAGCCCAACCTGAGCAACTTAGCAACTTAGCGAGACCCTGTCTCAAAATAAAAAATGGGTGATGCGTGCTGAGTACCACAAAAGAAGAAAAAGAAGGAGGAGGAGGAGAGGAAGAAGAGGAAGAGGAAGAAGAAAAAGAAAAAAGTTAACTTATCCATGGTTTGGGGTTCATAAGTGAAGCTAAAGTTGAGGTTTCTCCGAACTCTGTTCTTAGAATTGTTGTGGATCAGTCGAGATGATGATTAAGAGGATGTGGTTTCCAGGAGTCAAGGAAAACTCTCAACTGATATGGGCTCGGAAGTCCCTCAGGAGGCCACCAGCCTGGGCCCAGGCCTCACACACAAAGCCCCTGCATATGAGGAGGGATCTTAATTTCTGGATCTTCAAAGAAACTGTTGCCATAAACTCATTCATACAGGGGACTGAGGGAAAGTCTAAATGGCTTAGTCTTCTCTCTCCTGACATTCACTGTCAGAAATCTGCCACAGGACAAGGTTTTCTCCTGCTCTACTTGGGGAAAGTGAGAGAGCGGGTGGCCCCACCCAGCCCTCCCCAGCTCCTGCCACACATCATTTCCACCGCCCAACTTTTGCCCCACTTTTTTCTTCCAATTCCGAACTTTAAAATGTCAAAACTGTCACAATTCTTGGCTGAAGCGTCTCTAGAACTCTCGCAATTGGTAGAACAAAAACGACATGCAGTGTCCCTATCCAGGTCGAAGATGAGGAGATTTGAGGGTTATTTTACATTATTTTGTCTTATTTGTGTTTAACTGTGAAACCAATTCAGCCTTTATTTACTGTGGTAGGAGGGTAGAGCAGAAGCAGGAATGGGGTGACAACCCGAGTACAGTGTGCAGGTGGGACCCGTTCTGACCTCCAGGGACCCTTCTCCTCGACACCTGTAACCCGCCCAAGGAGACTCTCCTGTCCTCCGTGGGATCTGGGTTCCCCATACTTGCACAACTGGAGGCTTTCCTCAACTCCACCCCACTGTGCGATGGTAGGAAGCAACCTGTTGGCACCACGATCCCCAGCATGACCCGGAGGAACTCCCATGTGGGCTCCGCCGGCTCCTGCCCCGTCTCAGGGCAGTTTCCAGGGCCCTAGACAAGCACCAGGGTGAATTCAACCTCTCGCGGTCCTCCAGGACCCCTGAGAGAGTGTGTTTGACACTCTGGGGACAGAAGAAGGCGTTCTCACCATCTGTAACAGCTGCCCACACCCCATTCTGTCCTCACTGGTTCTCTGTAACGTGCCAGGCAAAGGCACCTGCTTTGGCTTTTCTGAGAAAACCTTGAGGGCAACTGCTTTGCACATCAGGAAGCCGATGGGAGCGGGCCAGCTGGCTGCCCGCCGTCGTACCTGTGAGAGGGAGCGCTCTCTCTCGCGCTCTCTCTCTCTCTCTCTCTCTCTCTCTCTCTCTCTCTCTCTCTCTCTCTCTCTCTCTCTCTCTCTCTCTCTCTCTCTCTCTGTCTTCCCTCGCAATTATAAGTTGTATTCGTGTCTACTTTCAACACATACCAACTATCCTAAACTTGGGAACTGCGTGCGCATACACGCCACATCTTAGCTGTGCTTCCCTTCGAGAGGAATTCTGAGCTTAGCGGAAGCCCCGCAGGCAGGTAGCGGAGTCGGGGCGAGAGCGCAGGAGCGCGTGGCCGTCGCCGCGCCTGCCACCCTCCGGCTCGCGCACGACAACCCGCTCCGCGCCCGCGTGTCCCCGGCCGTCCTCGGCAAGCCGCTCCCCTCACTCCGCGCCCAGGCCGTCCCGTGGACGAAGTTAGCTGTCCCCAGCGGAAGGGAAAAGTGCCCCCCGACGCCCCTCTTCGGTCTGAGGGGCCGTCCCCCGCCGGCCGCCCGCCTCGCGGCGTGGTCGCGCCCCGGTGAGCAGGGACCGGCGCTGCCGCCCTGTTTCCCGCCCCGACGCCGGCGTGTGCAGCCGTGCGCGCCGGGCCCCGGGGATGCCGCGGTGCGGAGGGGCGCGGGGCGCGCAGCCGTCGGACTGGGCTCGCGGGCGGGTCCGACGCCCGGCGTCCCTCCCCACCGTCCCGCCGCCCCCGCTTACCTTAATGTTGCGGAAGACCGAGCGGGGACAGCCGGGGGCCGGGCCCGAGGAGGCGCCGGCGTCCGGGCGGGCGCCGGGCGCGGGCAGGAGCCCCATGGCGGCGGGCGGCGCGGGGGCGCTGTCCCTGCGTCCCGGCGAGGCGGGCGCCGGCGGTCCTGGGCCGCTGCCGGGCGGGGACGCCGGGGCCTGGGCGGCCGGCCGTTGGCTCCGAGCGCGGAGACTGAGGGAGCGCGCGCGCCCAGGAGCCTTATAAGTGGCCGCCGCCGCCGCCGCGGACGAGGAAGCGCGCCCTCCCTCCGCCCTCCCCCGCCGCTGTCCGCGCCGCCAGCCCGCGCCCCGCCCCGCCGCCGACAGGTGCCCGCCGGAGCCCGGGGGCGTCGGGCGCCGCCGGGCGGGATCTCGGCGGGACCCGCGGGGCCGGGCCGCCTGGCCGGGAGGTGGGCAGGGCGGGCGGGGACTCTCGGGAGCGCCGGACGGCGGCTGCGGGGGCAGGGGACGCGGGCGGCGGGCGACGGGCCCGCTGCGGGAGGGGAGGGCGGGCGGCTCGCGGGGACCGGGGAGGGGGCGCGGGGCTGGGGGTGGGCTGGGGAGTCCGGGGGCGCCACGGGCCGGGAGCTGCGGCGGGAGGGGCCCGGGGTTCCTGAGAGGAGGTGCGCCCCGGCACCCCGCCCGACGTGCTCCGGAGATTTACGCGGCCGGTCTCTGCTTGTTTGCACTCGCCGCTGCAAACCTGGGCCCTCAGTTCCGGCGACGGCTCCGAGACTGGCCGGGGCTCTGTTTGTGCTGAGGACTGATTTATATTTAAACTGCTCTTCGCGCTGGAGAAGGGGCGGGTAACAAGGTGGGGAGGTGGGGGCCGCCCTGGGCCGGCCTCGCGGTGGACCCGAGCCAAGGTAAACTGCAGGCGCTGTCAAGTGTCAGCGGAGCGGGGACGGGCCTGGAGGGCCCGGGCAGAGGAGGCGGGCGCTGGACCAGCGGGACGCTCCCCGCTGACCTCCTTCTCTGGCTGGAATGAACAGTAGGTTTGTTTTTTCCCCATCGGTATGGCTAGCTCTGAGAAGAGAAAGAAGGTGACGCTTTTCCAGAAAAGGCCAGAAAGGGTCTGCCCGAAGTGGCGGCTGGCTGTGAGGGATCCGGTGCCCCATGCTGTAGGCCTCTGCAGGTTCCATCTCTCCAAGCCCACTCCAGCGCAGGAAAAGACCCACCAATACCCAGGAAGAGACAAAGGCTGCGGCATGGGGGAACCCACGGACTCCCTATTTCCAGGGCCTGGGGATGGCCAGGTCCGTGGCCAGAGGCTTCTCCTAACCACCGGAGGCCCAAGGACCCTGAACACAGCCGCGTTCAGCAGCCTGTGGGCAGTGCGACCAATCACCTGCAGAGGAGGTGCATCCAGACGGCACCCCAAAGCTCTGCCCCGGGCCGGCTCCGCCCAGGACAAGCCTGAGCTTCAGGTATCAGCTCTGCCCACCTGGAGGACAGAACAGCCACAGAGCACTCCATTATGCTGGTCAATGACTGTAACACACGTGGTGGGCTGTGTCAGGCACTCCGCTGAGCACCCCCAAGCATAATGCCAGCGAATGCCAACATCAGCCCCACACAGTAGCTATATTACAGTCTGGGCTTTACAGACAAGGACACTAGAAAGGCCACGGCAGCCACACAGCAGGTATGTGTGGAGCTGGACCCTGAATTCAGCTTTGCCCGCTCCCACGCCCAGACTTGAAGCAGGTGAAATGGCATCTAGTACAGAGGTCTCGTTTCACACATAGCACCAAGCAGGGACCAAAGAATGCCCAGGCCACAGTCACAGACACATTAGGGCCACTGTGGCTGGACCGTCTTCCTCCACCTCTGGCCTTACAATACCTTCTACTTGAATCCCAGGGAGGATGGACCTCTCCAGGTTGCCACTGTTAACCTAGTTCTTTGCCTGCTGCAGGGCGGCATCACCTCCAAAGGAAAGGCCTACTCAGTAATGCTGCCAGGTGGCGTTCAGCTAAAGCTAATGGAGCTCCAACCATCGACTTATCGTAACAGGCCTGCTGGGAAGCAGTGCGGGGATGATGACAGAGGCCCTTCAGGATTCTTTAGTGTACAGTTCTCATACCTGTGGTTGACTCATTGTCACAAGATGTCTGCTCCGCCTTCAGCCTTGTCTCCTAATTCCAGGTAAAAAGTGGAAAACAAGAAGTGGAAAAGAGCTGCTTTCAATCCAGGAAAGAAAATCTTCCTTGCACACATAGCGTATGTGCCTTAAATCTTATCAGTCACATAGTCATCCCCTGCAAGGGATGCTAAGAATTATAGAGCTGGGTTGGACCCAGTATCACAGGCATGTAATCTCAGCACCGTGGAGGCAGGAGGACCACGAGCTTGAGCCCAGTCTGGGCAACTTAGTGGCATCACTAGATGCTGTCACAAAATCCAAAACAATAAATGGGCTGGGGATATAGCTTGGTGTGAAGGCTCAGGCCCCAATCCCCGGTATCATGGGGGAAGGAAAAGAAGAGAAGAGAAAAGGAAAGAAAGGAAAAGAAAAGGAAAGAAAAATATAGGGGCAGGAATCCTCAGTGCTGGGTGCACAGGCCAGCTCCTAAGAGTCATCACCGATGTCTCCCTTAACTGATATGTGTGTGCTACCTCCTTTCAGTATAGTTGGCTTCACTGTATCTGAACACAGTTGGGCCTTTTTTAGGGAAAGCAAGAGAGGGCCCACTATGTCTTCAGTATCGGTGTGTACACATATGAAGTAACCCATTTCCCCGGAAGGCACCCTCAGAGCATCTGTTTTGCAGACTTTCCCATCCTTTAATTTCAGCAAATTTGTCTTAGTACTGGAAAAAGAAAAAAAAAACAAAAGAAGCAAAAAATAGACCCTGACTTCAAAGCATTCAGGTCTCAGGGATGGGAGGAGGAGGGGGAGAGAGATGAGCAAATATCATTGTAGTATGGAAAGTCAATGTGCACAGCCCTGTAGAAGTGCAGAAGAAGGGCCTTGATTCACCTGGGACAGCAGGAAGACTTCCGGAGGACGTGCCTGTCCAGTGTAGCCCTAAGCACTAGAAGGATTAGAAAGAGTAGGGTAAAGGAAGGTAAATCTGCTCCATAGTGTCATTCTTGCTGAAGCCCAAGACCAGGAACAGTGGGAATGTGGGAGATAAAGAGGCTGGAATTCTGAGCCTGGACCACAGGCAAGTACGATGTGTCAGGCAAATGGTTATACAGGTTCAGAGCCCAGGGAGAACACTGGACTAGACACACCCAGGGAGAACACTGGGCTAGACATAGGGACTCGGGTTTCACAGGGAGGTGGTGGTTAAACTTCCAGAATTGATGAGGCTCCCAGTGAGGATCTACTGAGAAACAGGTACAGGATGGGCCTCTGCGAGGGGTGGCACAGGAGAAGCAGCCAGAGGAAAACGTCAACAGGAGAGGTGCGTGCTGGTAGAATCCAGAAGAGTGTTTCAAAGAGAAGGGCAGGCTGTGGGAAAAGGAAGACAACAAATAAAGAGCCGCCTCGGGGCTGGTGAGGTCTGACACTGTGGACCTTGGCAAGAGTGCATCTTAGCTAGTAGGTGCTGGCAGAGGCCAGACTCTGTGGGTTGAGAAGGAAGAGAGCACAAATACACAATGTGTTCCTGCCTTTTTTTTTTTTTATCACCTGTCATGTTGGTATAGCAAGCGATGGCTCAAACCTTATGGTCAGATGAAGACGCTGCCTACCTTCTACACAGGCTATGTTCCCTTGGCTATCTTGCTTGACCACTTGAACAGTTGGTGACTTCTTTAAAATAAAGGTATGAAGTTTGCCTCATGGAACTGTTATGAAGTATGCATATGACAATGCACAGGGAGCCTAGTGACCAGAGAGGGATCCAGGGACAGGCAGCTAGCCTTGTCCTAGTGTTGGCGGCATTGGTGTTAAGAAACTATACTCTGAGCCTTTTCCTCCACCTCAACTGTGAGCTTCTTCTGGACAAGGCTTCTGGGCCAGGTCTGTTTTATGTCTTGTTTTGCCCCCTTGTTTAAAGATGTTGACCAAACGCAAGCAAGCTGAAACAGACTCCCAAAAGACCCTAGAGCCTGGGGAAGACTCAGTACTCCTAAAGCCTGTAGGCTGTTGCTCTTTCATAATCCAGACCTGGAGGCCTCTGGTTGTCTCCACATCTCAGCTTTGTCCTCACTGGAGACAGCCCATGACGTGCTGGGTCTGTCAGTCCACAGGCTATCCAGCCCACTCTTGCGGAAGCTGAGGAAGGTTTCTTGGGCAATTATTAAAATTTCTTCTCGTTTTTTATTAGTATGTCTATGTGATACACAATGGTTACATTGAACTTGAGAATTTTGTGCACATATATATATATATCAGGTCCCTGAGGCAATTTGGACACACAAATGTGATTGTGTTAACTCTGGTCACCTGGCTCCTTGAGTGCCGCCCCCTGTTTCCTGATGACGACCTGTCCCCTATTTGGTGGGCATCTGTGATGACAACTGGTCCACCTCTTTGTCATTGTCACCAACAAGCCTACCTCCCTTGCGGGTCAACCTGGACACTATTTTCTATTTTTATTTAACAAACACAGCACCAATAGTCTTTGCTAGATCCTGCCACAACGCTAATTCACGTAATCCTTAAAACAACCCAACGAGAGAAACTATTTATTAGTGCCAATGTTTATTTGGAGAAACGGAGGCACAGAAAAACACACTAGCTTCGTCAGCCACATAACAAGTAAGTGGCAGAGCCCAGATTCAAATCCAAGCAGCCAGGAACAGAACCTAACTTCCTTGGGGAAGCTTGTTCAAAGGGACTCAGCCACGGTGGGTAGACAAACCAGGTCCAGTGCCCACCTGCAAGATGACCCTTCAAGTGTCAGAAGCCCACCTTGATGCCTCACCATCTAGGTACCCCCCACAGGCCTTCCCTTCCTCCTCCTGGAGATGCCACCTGTGCTGCTAGCACATGGCACAGCCTAGTGAGGTCTTTAAATGAAGGCAAGAGCACAGCCAGGGGCACTGCAGGCTACACCAGATGCAGACCCAAGAAAACTCTGTCACCCTTCCTTTGCACCGTCCATCTCTCCAGCATTGGTCTTCACAACACCTGTATGCTTCTGACCCTCCATCTAAGGACCAGGTTAGATTTTGTCCTCCAGCCCCCAGGGAAAACCTAATGTGGTGTGGCGAGGGAGGGGCTTCACAGTACCATGGTGTCCAGCCTCCTGGGACCCCAGGGCTGGGCCCAAGGCCTGGCATGTGCAGTAGTGTTTCCTTGGCCTTCTATGATGACTTCCTCAACTGCTGGCTCTGTTGGCTTGGTCTTTCAGTGCGGGTCACTTGCTGTTTTGTCAGGAAAAAGGAGCACTTCCACAGGCCTCACCCTGCTGTGCCCCTGCCTGTTCACCCCCCTCCAGGTTTACTCCTGTGGGCAGAAGCCCCAGCCTGGCACCATCTGCTCTATACCACTAGGGTTCAGATTATACCCCCAAACCATTCTGGGGGTGCCAGCTCTTCACTGCTCCTGTGTAAAACTCAGGCACCCCTGAAGAGCAAGAGTCCTATCTCTGCTTCTGGATTTTCTGCAGTCACTCAACACGCATTCACATGTGACCTCCAGCTTTGTGCTGGGGCCCAGAGGTCCTGCCATCTGGAGGTCGTTGAATGAATATAGAGCAGCACAGTCTCTCTCTCTCTCTCTCTCTCCTCTCTCCCATGATGCTTATTTTTAAACTGCTTTACAATCTTTTTATTATATTCTTTGAAAAATAATATACTGTTTAAACTCTGCTAGAAGAGTTAACTTCATTAATTCACCAATATCTCTACATCATTGTTTAAATTTTGCTGAATATTCTTTCTTTTCTAATTTGTTCTCATAAGCATGATTTTACTTAAAAACTACAGAATGCCACGGGAATCCTCCATTTCACAATCCATACACACCTCATTCTATTCTTTTCTTCCACCATCTCTGAACAGCTGCACAGGCAGCTAAGGGAAATTTAAACCCTGCAATGGTGTTGAAGCTTGGGGATGACTCTTTATCTTTGACAAGCAGAGACTTGATATGTAATATTTTGCAAAAAGTCCTTTGCTTAAGGACTGGTTACCAAAACGGCAACTAATAAGGGTTTGAATGCCCCTAGAGATTTTCCCCTATGATATTTAAACTCACTTTCTATGCTGCATTTTCAAGAGGTAGGTCCCTTCTTCCTCATGGTAGCACCCTGCTGGCCCGTGTAGAAGAAGGCTGGTACTTTGAAGGGAGCGGCATAACTATACCAGTTATGGAAGATCTGCCCTCAGATTCTAGGGCCTTCTCAGCAAAGCCCTGGAGTTCAGAGAGCCTCACCAATCTATTTCTCTCCCTGGCCAGTTGAGAATGACTAAGAGTATCACAGGGTGAGGCTTCCTTGATCCAAACTCCTCTACCCCAGTTCTGGTGGGGGGGTGGGGGGGGTGTAGAATCAGCATCCAGGATTGTAGGTCAGGCAGCATGAATGGTTACTTCCCCAGCAAGTGCTGGATCCCCGCCGGGATTACTGAGGCATTAGATTTCATGGCACAAAGAGATGGTGGCAATGGTGGTGTATCTTGGTTACTTTTTCATTGCAGGGACACACTAGCCAATACCACAACTTAGAAGAGAAAGGTTTATTTTAGCTCACAGTTTCAGGAGGTCTCATTTCATTCATGGGTGACTGGAAATGACCCCTAGAAGAGTCTGGCAGAGGACCGACTAGAGAAAAGCTGTTTGCAGCATGGCAAGGTGGGTAGAGGAATGTAGCACTGCTCAGCATGGCAGAGACAGGGGGAAGTTCACAGCTAGGTCAAGGTCATGCCCCAGTGATCCACTCCTTCCAACCAGGCCCCACCTCTTAACAACATAGAAAACCAATAGATTAGCCTCCATAATTGAATCATCTTCCAAACATACGGCTTTTGGGGACATCTCTGGCACAAACCATAGCTTCTTTTTCTAGCCTGGCACTGTCACCCTTTGTGACCTCAGGCAAGTCACCACTTGCTGTTGGGAGGAGTGAACTGGAGTCACCACTCTCAGTGATGATCACCAGTGCTGGCGGTGTTGCTCTCTCCTGAACGCAGCAGGGCTTCCCTCTTCGTGTCTGTCTCCCCTTCCAGCTGTTCCCCACGTTTGTCTGTAGGGGCTCTTGCCTTCTCAAGGCCCAGTTAGTTGTTATTGCTGGTATAGTCTTCTCCCAGGTCCTCGTTCTCTCCTCTTCTCCCTGAAATACCTGCATTCCAACCCTCTTCCTGAGGAGCCTAAGGCCTGGATAGACACAACACACACATAGACATGCAGACACACACACACACACACACACACACACACACACACGCACCAACCTCACCTGCCAGGCTTCCTTCAAGCTTTCTTGGACCTGCTGGCACAGGTGCTCTCCTACCCTCTGTCCCTCATGCACAACAAGGCGAGCCCCTTAAAGACCTCACGGGGAGGAGCCCTGAGCGTCTTTGTCTATGTTCTAGACTTCCCTCAACACCTGTGTTAGCTTGTAGGTGCACTCTGGGGTAGATGACTGTGCCCTGTGTCCTGCTTCCCAACTCTGAATCTAGACTGAGGCTCATGCTCTCTCCTGGCCCTTTCTCAATCTTTTGCTCCTTGGAGTCTCTTTTCTCCTCCTCCTTTATTTGTCCATATCTACAGTCTTCTTCCTGGGAAGGCCTCAGCTTCCTGTTCCCCAGCCTCCTTCCCCCTCAGTACTCTCACCATGACGCCCAAGGGTACCGAGCCCCTTTTCTCTCTCTCATCTGAGGGAGAAGAGAGAGTGCTTTGCTTTGCCGTGCACACACCCTATCGGTACTGTTTGGATTGACCCCATATCAGGTGGCTTGTGAGCCTTTAGGGCAGGGACCAAGTGCAAACACTTGTGCAGATAACAGGATGCCACCAAGGGAGACACAAGCAGACTGGTTTGTGGGATGTGCCTGTCCTTGTCTCTCAGGCAGGAGAAGGTACCAGGGGGTACGCGGATTGTCTTTTTTTCCTAGCTGTACAAAGCCAAGACCCAGGATGCTGGGAGCAGACAGTGACTCCCAGCTCCCAGACTCAAGCTCTACCTGTTCTGTGGCTCTGTCCTCTCCCTGTGCTCACTGTTTGCCCTTGCCTAACCTGGCTCTTCTAAGCAGCGTAAGTTTGCTTATCAGCTCTCAATGTTGGATCTATAAAAATTCTGTGGATCCTTGAAGGGGGCTTGGGTCTGTAGCACCATAACACACCCCAGGCCTGGACTGTACGTGGTGTGCTGAGTCACCTGATGAAGTCACTGGAAGTCAGGCCTCCTCCCAGTTCATAGAGAGTAGGAGCGCCCGGGGGCGTGGCCCTGTTGCAGGGGATTCGGGAAGAACTCTCACAGAACTTAATTCCCTGCGCAGCTGGCCTGGGAGGAGGCTGAGAGAAGAGACCAGAGGATTCTGACCACACCGTGCTGGGCCGGTGGCGACTCAGCCCGAAAGGGCTCTGGGCCTTCCTAGCTCTGAGACTCCCCTTCCAGTCTCAGTCGTAGGAATGATGGCCACTGAGGTGGGTATCTGTTGTTGGCCCCTCCTCAAATTTATCCTTCTTGTAGGGACGGCATCCTGAACCACCTTTGGGAGAACCACCCTTCCCTTCTCCCAAAGTAGGAGGCCTAGGCTGGCAGACGCCCAGCGGGCAGGAGGGCATGGGCCCAGGTCTGGCTGCTCGGCCCTCTGCTGGAGCAATGGGGAAACTGTGCTGCCAGCGGTGGTGCGGTATCTCCCTCTGTGCCCTGTGGGGTCTAGGGTATGTCTGCCCCAGGATGAGGCCTTTAGGGCAAGATGGTGAGGAACAGCGGTCACTGAGACCTTTGGACACATCCTTCAGTTTCTAGGTTCTTGCATCTGGACTCTGCAATTCTGTGAGCCAATAAATTCGCTGTCTAGTTTAAGTTTTGTTCAGCTGGATTTCCTGTTGCTGGCTTCTGAAAAGTCCTGATGACTCTAATAATCCAAGATTTGGACAACTGCAGGCAGTTCACACAGCAGCTTCTAAGCCTACATCTCACCTAACCCGGCAACTGCTGTGGGAACCAGGTCTACTTCTTGTTATCTCCATTTCAAAGAGAAACTAATGCTAAATATTAAAGGCTGGCTTGTCCCAGTGACAAGCTCACGTGACCTGGCACCCAGACCTTCCAAACACAGATCTTGTCCTTCTGAGTGTCACATATCAAGAGGCCACTAACCCCTGCTGAGATCAGGGCCTGGCAGCTGAGGCGGCTGCCAGGGCAGAAGTAGGCCTGCCAGCCCTTTAAGAGAGACAGGAGCGTAGAGCTCCAACCCACGCAGAGAAACAGTGCCATGAGGTGTGGACAGCCACGAGAAATTATGCTCATCAATAATTTATAAGTATAAAAAAACCTATGTCATGACCTCAAATACAAAATAAGACAAATTTATACATTACACAATATATAATCATTGCAATTGTGGTTTTCAAAAAGTTAGTTCACAGAACTTAAGGCTAGAAGAAAATATAGCAAAATGTTAATAAAAGTGTGATATTTTAAATTTAATTTTTCTGGGGCTGTAAGCATATCTCAACAGTTAAGAGCACTTACCTGGCAAGTCACAGGGCCCCGGGTTTGATTCCCCAGCACCACATAGGCTGGACGTGGTAGCACACGACACACCTCTAGAAAATAAATGAATCCACAGAAAATAAAAGGTCTATCACTGGTTCTGGCTCAATATTTTTAAAAACTTTACTTTTCCACGTCTTTTTAATTTTTATGATAATATTACTTTATAATGAAACAAATATAACAAGTTTTATTTAAAAAAATAAGAGAAGGGAGAAATCAACTGATCACACAGCTGTTTTCCATAAGCACCAGTTACAGGATGAAAATCACTCCGTATGAATTCCATGTCTGGATGGACTTCCCGGAAGAACTGCCTGGTCCTGCCCTGCCTTGAACCCTCTTTCATGGCGTTGTGGGGGCTCACTATGCTTCTTTGTCCCCTGCTTCTCTGCACAATAGGAGGGCACGTGAGCTAACATCTCAGCCACGGCATCTGCCAAAATTCCCATTTACTCCCTGACCTCCCACGAGCGCCTGAGCACTCCTTAAACAGCGAAGGGCACTGCTGTTCCGAGTCCCCTTCCTGGTGAACACAGCTCATCTGTACCAAGTGCTGCCTAGTCCTGGGCCCTCCTGCATGGGCACGCTTACGGCAGTCTAGGGGAGCTCTGGGAAGCTGACCACCGGCTCTCCATCACAAGATAGTGAGGAGCAGAGCAGGAGTCTGAGCTGCAATCCATCTGTTTACTCAGTCCACCATATTGGCCAAGCTGGGACATTGCCTCTAATCCAGGAATTCCTGGACAACTTATTTATCTGGCCCTTTGACAAATATTTACTAAGCACCTGCTATGTGCGTAACACAATTCTTGTTTGCACAGGAGGCACGTAGGAACGCTGAGGCACCAGCACATCCCAGCAGTTCATAACACGGCTCAGCAGTCTCAAAGGGGGGCAACGTGCACCCTGGATGGGGACACAGGATGGTTCCACAAGCAGTGGGGGGAAGAGATCACAATTTCTATTTGTATCACTTTTCTGTCCCATAGTTTTTAATTTCTGTTTTTATAAGTTTAATTATATGTATATGTTGCTATATGATATATAAAACATACATGATACCCCAGGACCCTTTTCTTTTTCCCTTCATAACCTCAGCTCCTACCTGCTGCTAGTGGCCTAGCAACCTTTGTTTAACCTGGATTCTCTCTGTCTGTCAAACCTTGCACCCTTGTCCTCTGGACGTCCCACCTAGACCTTGCAAGTGCCCGGAATGTAACTGAGGGCCTCTCTCCTTCCCACACCTCTGCACCTCCCACTTGCGCACTTTGGGTTCTGCCCTGACACCCCTCCCACTCGTCAGAGCCAGGCGGCTGCCACACAGTGGTCTTTCTTACCCACCGTTAGGCTTTCCAAGGCTCCAGTTACCCACCGTGAACCAGCATCTTCAGGGCTCCGTAATCATCCTCCTGACCCAGAGTCAGGATTATGTGTAGCCTCATGCCGAGGTAAGTTTAGCACAATCAGATATTTTGAGAGAGACACACCATAGTTACATAGCTTTTGTTACAGCATATTGTTATAAATTTTTCATTTTATTATTATTTATTGTTGTTAGTTTCTTGCTGTGCCTAATTTTAAAAAAAAAGCTTGCTCATGGATATACATGTATAGGGAAAAAAAAAAACCCATAGCCTATATAGGCAGGGTTCAGCACTTCCTGCAGTTCAAGGCATCCACTGGCGGTCCTGAGAGCTCACGCCCACAGGCAAAGGGAGACTGTTCCAGTAGTAAGCAGCGGTGGTTCATTCCCCTTAACAGGCCCAGCTTTGACACCGCTGTGCAAAGAGCACATCTGGCCCCTCACTGACTCAGTTTACCTTGCCGAGCCCTACTTCTTCTACCTGTTCCTCGGAGAAAGCCTCGGGGGTCGTATGGAAAATTGACTCAGTAAGTCTCTATGGGGCACATCTCAGGTGCCAAGCACCTCTGCCATCTGTATTCTGCACAATCTGGGACTTCAGTGAAAGCTGGGAGAGAGGACAGTGGCAGGAGCAGAGCTCTGGGAAGTTCCAAGCCTCCAGCCACTGGCTTAACACTAGGGACACAGTGTTCTAACCTGTCAAATCTGTACAGCAAGACTTGCAAGACTGGGCACAGGTGGCTGTGGTGCAGAAGAGAGGAGGCAGTCTGTCGCGAGTAGTGGTCCCCACCCCGAGTGCACCAGAAGCACGCAGAGCTTCCCCAAGCCTGCGTTACAGGGCCCCGCCTGAGGTTTCTGATTGGGAAGGTCCAGACTGCGGCCCCAAATTCTCCATTTCTAACGAGCTCCCAGGCACCCCTGCTGTTGCTAGTCCAGCAGTCATATGTTGAGGAGGGAGGAGGGCACCTGTCCTTGAGCCCCCTTAATGAGTACAGCAGGCTCATGCACAAGAGGACTATGCCTGCTGATGCCAGAGGGATGGCTTCCTGCCTCTGTGGTGGCTTAGCTGGTGATGGTGAGTCCCAACTTGGTTTCTGTCCTTGCTGCTGCAGCTAGAGAGAAGAAAATGGGTATTGACCATGTGCCAGCCATAGATAAACGGTAATGACAGCCACCAGAGGAGTGTTCTGCCTGAGCGCCCCTCCCCACCACAGACTCAGGCGTTCCCTTTGTGACCATTGCATTTTCTCCAGGCTCCATTCCTGTGTGTGGTAAGAGGACCAGAGCCATGCTTCCACAGAGGCATTTAAGGTTACAAGTGGCATGCGGTGAATATTTTCAGCGTCCTCTAACACCTCTGAGCTCCCCGTTGCACGACATGCTGGGCTGAGAGGTGGAAGGATTTTCCACACAGGGGAGGAGGTGCTGGCATGGAGAGGACACAGAATAATCACATTTCCTGATGCAGGAGCCTGGGACAGCCCCAAAACCGAGGTCGGTGTTGCTCGCTGGAGGCACCACGTCAGGAGCTGTCCGGCTCCTTCCTCTCTGTTCTCCATCTGCATGATGAACTCAGTGCCTGACTTTTACCTTGCCCCTTGCCAAATGCCTGCCCTGTTTTCCACAGTTGGTGAGGGCAGATCATATCAGCACAGGAAGAAGGGGGCTGGTTGGTGAAGGGCTGAAGGCACCAGATCTCATGAATGTGTGAAACTGCGGGGGCAGGGGTTGAGTTTCCTTGGATGAAGCCCAAAAATATGTGATATTTTCTTTGGTAAGTACTGTAATAAAATGGTACTTCCTTCCTTCCCAAGACCCAGATCTGATTTTATCATTCAAAACAGTCACACTTTAATAAAATCTGTAGTTCAGGGCCTGGAGCATTGCCTGGCCCTTTAGAGGTGCTCAATAAATACTTATGAGATGAAAGAATGAATGCAATCACGTTGGGAGAATCTACCATTCCAGAAGATCTGATGTGATCCTAGCCAGTCTCATCCAAGATAAATTTTTCCTGTTTCTTTTAATCTTTCTCTTTCGTTAAGGTCTCTTAAGGGACAAAAACCAAGCCCTTTGCTACATTGCAGCTGGCTGCCAGGGAACAATGAGGTGGTCACTCAGTAGTACACAAATTAAAATCTCTGCATCACGGGCCTCCAGGGCCTACTTGGAGCTAAGCCAACTCTCTCCTCCATTGTACCCATTCCCACCTTCTGGAGACTTCCCAGTTGGATGCAAGCGTCCAGGGCTCCTTTCCCTTTTCAGGATCTTGATACATCTTCCTGAAAAGTGAGGAGTGTCCTCTGAACACAATGAAAGCATCACTCCCCTTGTAGATTCCTCAGTCAGGTGATGCCTGGACTGCAATCTCCAGGCCTCATGAGATTTGAGGGGTGACCCTTGAAGGGCATAGGCAAGGGCCAGGCATGAGGACCAGGAGCCAATAAAAGGAAGATTAAAATACTTTTAAAGGACTGATTTTGGCATCCTTATATGAAAATATCTGTCTTGCACAAAGCCAAGAGTTGGAAAGATCCACCCATAGGTCTTTTCATGCCTGCTTCACCATGTTCACCAGGCCCAAAGGGATGCCACATAAGCCCAGGCATAAACCCATTCCTTGAGGAAGCTTCTGTGATGCTCATCTATAACCCGGCTCTTTGGAATGCCAAGGCAAGAGGATCACAACCTAGCTTGGACAACTTAGTGACTTAGGAAGACCCAGTCTTAAAATCAAAACTAAAAAATGAGCTGGCGATGAAGCTTCATTTGAAGGCCTTGTGTTGAATCCCCAGCACAAGTCACTGACTCTGAAGAGATAAAGCCATCTTGCTTAAAATGGCTAAGTGATAGGGTGAAGCAACATCAGCTAAACAGATACAAGCATCTGTCATATTAGAAACAATTAACATTGAGCTTGATGTCATGTTTTTCTAGCTTGCATTAAAATAAGCTCATAATCATTGATAAAACACCAAATTCTAATTGTATACCTAAAGCCATATCAAACACTGCTGTGGAAGATGCACCTCTTTTTGGGCAGTACTGCCCCCAGGACATGGGCCATAGAAGGATTTCTAGTGTTAATGTTTCTATTGACTTTTGTTGATAGAATCTAGCCAATAGGGGAAGGTGTAGAGAATAGGTCATTCTAGATACAAGTTGGGCCACACTGTTCATCCTGGCAATGTGGCCCAAAGTCATAGCCCAGGTACCTTCTCTTGGCTCAGGTGCCACAGTGACTTCTTGGAGCAAAGCCCTTTAGCATGAAGAGGGAGTGAGCTCATCAAGTCCCCTTTAGCATGAAGAGGGAGTGAGCTCATCAAGTCTCCCATGACAAGGTCTGTCCGCTGACCATTGTCTTAGTTACATTCTCATTGCTGGGACACCATACTTGACACTCACAACTTAACAGTTTTGTGAGGTCACAGTCCATTCCTGAGCATCTGACAATGGCTGAAGTGTCTGAAAGTAGGCGTAGCTAGAGAAAAGCTGTCCACATCATTGCAACAGGAAGCAGAGAAAGTGAAGTGTGGAGCTGGCAAGGGAATTCTATTCTGCCAGGTCATGCCCCAGTGATCTGCCTCTTCTGATCAGGCCACATCTCTTAGCTGCACCGAAAATCAACAGATTAACTCCCATGATTGAATGACTATCCAAACACAAGGCTTTCGGGGGACATTCTGGATTAAACCGTAACATTCCTACCCCTGGGTCCTAAAAGACTCATGTCCACCTCATTATGCAAAATGCATTTAGTTCATCTCTAAAATTTTCTGAAGTCTCAACAGCTTCTGCATTGCTAAAATTTCCAAGGCATAAGTCTCTTCTGAAATTCAAAGCAAACTCTTAGCTGTGTGTTCCTGTGAAAATCAAAGAAAATTAAACACTTCTAATATGTAGAATGACACAGGATAAACATTCCCATTTCAAAAAGGAGAAATAAAAGGATAGAAGGAAAATGGACCAAGGCAAGATCAAAACCCAACAGGAAAAAATAAAAATTCTGCAGATCTGTTAAGTCCCGTAGCTCCATGACCAGCACCCAAGGCTAGCTGTGGTGAGGGGAGAACTCCAAGGCTTTCAGTGGCCCCACTCCCGGGACATTGCCTCAGACTGCAACCTCCATATCTTCCCTTTTGAGCTGGCTCTGCTCATAGCCTGTGGCCTTCCTCTACAGACGAACCATGTTCTTTGTGCCTCTAAATTTCTGGAGTCTCCCCTGCACTTCCAGCTTCATCTTCACAGCTTTATGCATTTTTCTCTGAGGGTCACACTGTCTGACCTCCAATGGCTTCTTCTGAAGTCTGGGTGGAAATCTCCATGACCCCACAGGTCTGGTATACTGCATGCCTGTGAAACTAGCACTGCATGGTTGATGCCAAGGTGTGCCATTGACTTGAGCAGTCAACTGGCCCCTTGGACCATGGCCCCAGAGTCCTCTAAGTACTCAGATGGCTGAACTCCTTGGGGATTCACTTTCAGAGGTTGCCCTGCAGAATGCCCTGGGGCTCTTGAATTGCTAAAGGGTGTCTTGCTGGTTCCTGAGATGCAATCAAGGCATCTTTAGTCCTATAGTCCTGTTACATAGTATCTAACTTCTTTTTAATGCTAATCTTTTCATTGACAATGTTTTCCTTTGTCACAATGTTGCAGGCACTTCCTTACCAGACTACTGGAAACTTTTTATGTCTCTTTCCTGTACCCTTGTTTGGTTCTTAGCATAGATACAACTAAAAACCACTAGCATTACCCATGTGACATCCTGAACATTGACCAATCTTGAAATTTCCTTTGCCAGGTTAATTAGCTCACCACCCTAATACTCAGTTTCAGCCAAAATCTTAGGACAGGAGCAAAATGGTAATATACTTTTGCCAGAGTGTGGCACACATAGTTTCTAGACCAGTTATCTTCCTTCCCATCTGAAACCTCTTGAGGTTGGCCTTTACAATCCACACTTCCCTTCACATTCTAGTCCTCTGAGCTCTGATCAGAATCTCTGATCAAACTCAGTTGATAGCATTCTAATCCTCTAGCCAACATCTCCAAATCTTTCTAAGCTTCTCCAGCAAACAGTTCCAAAGACTTCCAAATCCCATGTTCAGGTGAAGTCACAGCAAAGACTCCACTTCTCTGATACCAATATGAGTGATAGCTAGTGGCAAATTTTCATATGATGCTGTATAATGACAACCAAATGTCTTACCCTTGCTCCCTTTCCCTGAGAGCTTTCTATTTTTGCTTATTTTTACATCAGGCAGGCACAAGGAGACAAGTGAGAAGGAGGAGAAATGAAGTCTGCATGCCTGCAACCGGCTTGTCCTGAATCAGTCCAACTGCAGCAAATCACCTTTTTGCCTTATTTGTACAGGCACCTCCCTAGATTTCATCTGGGAGCTCTGCCAATGGGAAGGCAGAGGAAGAGACCTGTAAATTAGGGATAAAACTCCCTCACCCACAGTATTTCCACATGTCTGCCACCTGTTTAGGGGCAGATCCCCATCCTGCAAGGCTGTTATTAAAAGCCTCATTTTCTCTTCCAAATGTCCCATGTCTTTCATTTGGACAGGTGAACCCCTCGTCACCAATTACTTCAACTTATGTCTTAGTTACCTTTTTATTTCTGGAGCACAATATCCAACACCCACAAGTTAAGGAAGGAAAGGTTAATTTTAGTTCACAGTTTCAGGGGGTCTCAGTCCTTTCATGGGTGACTGGCAACGATGGCAGATAGGTCTGGCAGAGGCCCGAGCTGGAAAAAAGCATTAACAGCATTTCAGTAGAAAGTAGAGAGACAAAGTGTGGAGGTAGGGAGTGAAGCATATTCTTTCAGATCATGTCCCATGATCCACCCCTTCAGTGATCCATCCCTTCCATTAAGCCCCACCTCTTAGCAATACTGGAAATCAATGGATTGACCACTGTGATTGAATAATACCCCAAATATGAGGTTTTGATGGGACATTCAAGATTCAAGCTTAGCAACCCTTTGCCTATCCAAGGAAATGATACTCCTCCTCCTCTATGTCCCATAAGAACTTTCAACACCTTTGATCTAGCCTATAATCTGGTATCTCTGGGGAAACCATGATGGGAAATCTGAGGTTCCCAACAGGTTTCTGAGTCAACTTGCCAATAATTTTGGCAAAGCTTCTGTCAAAGGAAATAGAGTTGTGAAGCTGCTCAAAGCTGGGGAGTAAGGAGTGGGGAGTGGGCGGGTCGCAGTGACATGCCTGACCCCCATCCCAGCTATTGACATGTCTCCAAAACACAAAGTGAGCTACAGATGTGGTATTTTGGGGCATTATTTGCTCCAAAACATTGCACAAGCGTATGAGTAGATCACTCTAAAATTTAATGCTTTACAAGATAAATGAACAAGATTAATCTATGTTCTCAAATACCGAACAGTTTTCAGTAAGAGTTGATTTGGTTTGTCTATAATTTGTGCAATTTATAGGCTTGAAAGTGTTATTTAAGACTAATAAATCTTCTTTGTTACTGAATTGACCAATGACCACTTGTAGTAATAATGTTATCCCACGGCCTATCTCATAGTGCCGTTTTTGCTCAGTGGTAGTGTCGTGAGGTGTGCACTTTGATGTGCTGTCTTTATTTGAGCTTGTTTCCTCCCCCAAAATGTATTCACAAGCAGAGAGGAGAAAGGATAAAAAGAGACTATGAAGTGCCATCTCAAGGCACCACCCAGCTGGTAATTGCTGTACACAGCACTGAAGTGACCTCTGGGGGACTGGTCTCCTGTGGAACTGGCCAAGTTGGTCACTTGCTAGAACCCAAGAGGGGAATATTACTGCCAGGGGAGGCCTGGATCTGCCCAGGAGTGTAGATCATTGACAAACTCAGTTGTTGCCATGGCTGCAGGCTCCCTGCAGAGCCTCTGATGCCTGATGGTATGCACCAGTGGATGTGGGCTCCAGGTGGAGACTGCCAGACAAAACACCGGATGCCAGTCCAATTTGAATTTCAGGTAAACAACACATTTTTGGTATAAGTGTAGTATAATTGTATAAATATTCTGTGCTCAGGGGATAGTTACACTAAAAATTTTCACTGTTGATCTGAAATTTAGTTTGAACTGGATGCCTTGCATTTTATCTTTATTTACTAAATCTGGCAACCCTCCACTAGGCTCATCTGAGTCACCTCAAAGGTGCTAGTGACCACCATCTATTCAGTCAGGTGAGGCCTCTTCAGTCAGGTGAGGGTTTTTCATTGGCCAGATGCCAGCAAAAATACCCTTCAGGGACTTCCAGAGAATGGGTCCACTTAGTCGTTCCACAAGGGAGATGGCTGGTGCTGGCCTTTCATCTTGGCAAATGCAGCCTTTTAGTAAGATGAAAGTAAACAATAGGTGAAAATTGAGATGACAGATTTGGAACCTAGATGCTTTATATCAAATAGATGATTAAACACTTCTTTGTTTGAGGTTGCAGATGCCAAATATTTAATGGGAGATGGACCTAAAAGAGATCTAGTTCTTGCTATGCACTTAATTTCTTCTCTAAATTGAGGTAAGACTATCATTTTATCTAAAATACAGAAAGTACCCATTTCAACTGGTGGAATGCCAGGGACTGTTGGTACTAGCTGTTAACACAGAGGGTGGGACTGAGGAAGCTAGCAGAACAAGGATTAGGCAGAGCAAAGCCATCCACAGAGGTCATGAGAGAGGGAAGCTGGCTAGGGTCTAGGGCTAAAAGATGCAGACCTACAAAGAGTATTTTAGCGTTAGCATGCATTATTTTTTTCAGAAGCATTCTGGAGAATGCAGGGCCCATCATGACTGTTCAATAGGGCCTTAGACCCTGGGAAGGAAGTGGGCAGGGGCCCACTCAAGGGGTCAGATGTGGGGACCCAGAAATTGATACCTCAGGCAGAAGACTGAGCTACTTAAGGTGTGTTGCCCAGGATGGAACCATCTAGATGTGGGTAGGACTTGTCTAGTAGGATGGGGTCTCTCTGATAGCAAGCAGAACCTTCTGGCATCTAGCCAGGTCTGAGGGGATAGTAATGACAGTATCATGTGGCCAAGGAAGGCCAGGGAGACATCTTGGGGTAAATAGGTATGTGGGGAGTTATGCAGTTGGCCATATACATGAGTTTGGAGTTCAACACCTACTTTTTGACCTGGCTCTAGGCAGCCAGTCAGGTGCCTCTCTCAATCAAAGCCTGACGGTTCTTCTGGCCTCCACTCTGGCTCCCACCCCTGCACTCTGTGGACAAATCTGCCTCGGCTCAAGAGCAGCTTTCTCATCAGCAAAAATGACAAGGTCCAGAGAGCTACAGTTTGGCATGCTTAACGACGCCACAGCTGGTCACAGCCCTGGGTATGGACCCAAAGCCAATTCCTGAGTCTGGGATATCTGTACACAAGCACCAAGACCTGAGGCTTTTACAAAAGTGAGTTGGACACATGTCACATCGCTGCTACCTCTCCTTCAGTGTTTGACTGAGGGACCCTGAAAGTGAAAATGACTGGGAGGAAAAGTGAAGCTGGCATGTCTTCTTTCCTTGGGGGAAGGAAAAAGGAGCCTGCAGCAAGCCCAAATGGTATAGCCAAAGGTCATTTTGTGCCCCTGGAAATGAAAGCCCAGAGGACTTCCTCATTCCTAGTGTTTGACAACAGTTTCTGAATGTTTCTGGTTCCTGGGACACACCAGGCCCCATAAAGGATGTCATCACAACCCTGCCAATTAGATGACCCAGATGGCCTACCCCACCCTCATCCTACACCAGTTGCTGCACTGAGTTGCTGAAGACAGAAGAAAGCGGCCTCACACATCACCAATGCACAGGAATTTCATACATGCTGGGACACCACACTCAGGTTGACACCCTTATACCCACGTATCCATCCTCTGGTGCACATGCACATCAAGACACTCTTATCCACAGCTCTCCCAAAATGTGTGCACAACTCTTCCCAGGTGCAGACTTACACACACACACACACACACACACACACACACACACACACACACCCCTGTCTCCTTCCTGCTTCTGTCTATGCACACGACCATCCTGGCACAAAGAGACAAACATCCACAGACAAAGGACACCCACACTTGCAGATACACATACACACCTCCGTCACCCATGCATGAGTGGGTGCGTGGCCTCGCTGCTGACAGTGAACTTCAGTGTTTCTGGTTCTAGACTTCTTAAGGGAGGACAGTCAGATTCCCACCAGTGTAGAACCACTCTACAGCAAGGAAAACTCAACATTTGCCTGACTGAATCCATGTGCCTGTGTTCTTCCTATCTCACCGGCTTGCAGCTGCCTTTGGATGAGACCTTGACTGTGATTACAGGAGTGGGGCATTGTCCGTAGAGGAGCCTCTAAACCACAGAATGTCCATGTTGCTTAGAATGCCATTGTCAGAAATCTTTACTAAACATATTACTCATTGTCAGCTAGTAAGCATAATTGAACTTTTAAAAATTAGGGTTTTGTGATTTCCAAGACGTCATTCTGCGTCCAACAGGATCAGGCTGCAAAAGTAGGAGGCAAGGAAAGCTATTGTGTGGTGAAAACCAGGAAACTCCCTGAACATCTTTTAAAAATACACGCCTGCTTTCTTATTTGCCCTCACTTCTATGCGGAGGCAACTGAGAGAAGAAAAAGTCCCTGGCAGTGGGATCCAAAGAACGCAGGCATCGTGGTATACACTGCAAACGCAGGCAGGCCCTGGGCTGCTGACAGCCATCTGCACAAAGGAACCTCCAGATGTGGGACCCAGGCCAGCGCCTCTACCATCTCCCTTCTCAGACGCCACCTCCACTCAAAGAAAGCTGGAAGATGGATTCCTTGGGTCACGCCATCCCCGAGACCCACAAGCACAGGCTGCTAATCCACTCTTGGAACAGTCAGGAAAAGTCCATTTTAGCCTGATGCTTTGTACAACTAGATTAGAGGCCACAGACCTTGACGTCTGGGTGTTGCTCAGCTTCTGTTAGAAAACATCCATATTTAGGGAGGTTGGGAAATGTGTACAGGAAGGAGCAAAAGCCTAAAACACTTGAGCATGACAGAATACTGGTACCAAAGCTAAAGTCTGGATTCCAAACACTGCTTAACACCAAAGAGGATTCCCTGGGGTCTGAAACACTCAAGGCCAGCAGGTACTGGGAAACCAAGGGTTCACCGGACAATCCACTTCTTTAGGACTTGCTCCACAAGCAGAGACAGGAGGCAGTTGGGAGCCAGACTGCAGGGCTGGAATTCAACCTCTCTCCCCATAGGCCCCAGGGTGTGTCACCAGATACACAGGAAGAGGGAGGTGGCTGGGTAGGGGAAGGGGCTGTTGGCTGTGGAATTTAAGCAGCCAAGGTCCTGGCAGCTCCTGTTTTCCTAAATCAGGAGGCAGTGAAATTAGGAGATGCCTCAGACCATATGCTGCATGCAGGGTGACAGTTACATGACAATAGACCAAATCTCATAGTTATTCCTGGCAGGCCTAAATTTTTAAGGGAAGAGTTAGTGGGTGGCCTTGTTTTGCCAAAAAAAAAAAAAAAAAAAGAAAGAAAAAGGGGGGAAAAAACAATCTTGTTTTGTTACTATTTTCCCCCTTACTCTGCAGAAGTAAGATGTTTTCTGCAAAGGTTGCATCTGATTTCTACCCTATGGCCTGACTTGGAAACTATTCCGAAAGGATTCTATACAACAATGATAAGTCGGTCTTGTTCCCATGACCTGAGTTTTTGATAGGTTGAATTGGAAGGAGTCCCCAGGCCTTCTGGGAGAATCAGATCAAGTAACTGTGGTGGGTGAAACGACACAGTGGTATCCCATGGACTCCTGACTCAGGACAGGAGGTGCAGAGATGAGCTGTCCCAGTAGGAGTGTTCTTGAAGATGGGGTCACAAATCAGTACATACACCCCCTGACACAGCCGTTACGTTACTCAGAACGGCAGCTTTGCAGACCGGCTGTCAGCCAAAGTCACCCCACCCGAAGTCTCATCCTCACTGCCTGGGGAGCAATTTCATTTGTGACTTCCCTTTCAATCTTCCTAACTCTTCTGAAGTCAGCAAAGACAGCGTTGCGGATGCTTTCGTGTCCCTTTTTGTAGGTAAGAAGAGAGAGGCGGCTCTGAGCTCCGTTACCCGGAAGTGATCAGACTGGGCCCAGACTCCGTATTCCTGCTGAGCTCCCTCACCTCGCTGGACTTTGAACCCAAACATTTTCTTAAAAAAGGAGAAAAATATTTCATCTAAGAGCTTCATGTACACATCAAGACTACCGGCACTCTACTTGACCTATTTAACTTGCCAGAACTTTGCCTTGTAGCTTTTATTCGCTTAATAAAATTACTTCTTGCATTTGGCCCTGGTTTGGCTGCTGAGGGCCAGGCATCCCTCTAGGCACGTCGTCTGCAGTGTATCTCGTAGTAGAACAGGGGAGCCGCATGTTGTAGATGGGAGAGTGGAGGCTTCAGGGGATGAGAGGGGTGGTTAACCTGTGTGACTCCACTGAACTCAGATGGAGTGCTGTGCAAAGCCTTGTTTCCTGCAGGGCGGTGACCTGCGGTTACTCAATCACGTATATTAAGTATCCGCTCTGCCAGGCTCTGTCGAAAGCATTGCTCTAGATGCTTGGGAATTTTCATTTTACAAAACAGGCATGAATCCCTGACCTGGAGGAGCTTATAGTCTACCAAGGGGACTTATAATAAATAAGTAAATTGTATTACATGCAACAAAAGAAATAGGGGTGCAGCATAGGGGTGATCCGGAATGTTGTTGGCCCCAGGTAAGCTGTGGACACCCAATAAAGCAGTCAGGAGGTCCTTATGGAGGAGGTGACACTGTAGGCACTGCGTACAAGTTTAGCAACATGCATTTCTGCATCAACTTGCTAGTTTCCAATTAGGTATATTTTTAAAATGATGTCACCTGACCTCAGTTTCCATGACTGTCAATTACAGGTATTGATCAAAATCTCCATTTTCTGTAGTTCTCTGGAGTTTGGGGGCTTACAGAGAAGCCTATGGAAGGTAGAGCCATGGCTTTTTCTTGCCCCCTATTTCCCCCATGTGCTTTGATCCTATTTCCTGGGACTCTTTTCTAATCCTTTAACTTGGCCTGAGCCATTTTTATGGGTCAGAAAAGTCCTGGAATGAACCTGAGTCACATAGGCTAAGCACCCGCTCTTACCCATCACAACCCTTGGGGAAACTGTAGGGAGGCAGTCATGGTGGATGTAGATGGTCCCAGCGGTAGGTCCTATAGAGACCCCCATTTTATAGATGGGAAAGCTGAGACAAAGAGGAAAGGAAGATACTTGTACGTGGTCTCAGAGAGGTCACTGGGAACATCTGATTTAAACAACAGCTTTATTGATGGATACTTGTCACACATTAAACCACACATAAAGTGTACAATTTGGTGAGGTTAGGCGTTGAATTCACTCACACCCATTAAAGTATCTCCACAATCAAGGTACTGAGGTTCCTATCATCTCCAAAATTTCCTGAAGCCCACACTCTTCCCTCAGCCCACACACCAGACACCGCAGGTCTGCTTCTCATGACTATGAGTCAGTCTTTGCTCATATTTTAAGGTAGGGTTGAAATGACTGGTTGGCAGATTGTATAAGGATCCAGATGACTCTAGGATTTTGGCCTAAGCAGCTGGAAGACTAGAGTTATCATCATTGGAGATAAGGATGGAGCAAGTATCAGAAGAGACTCCAGAGCTTGTGCTAAAGGTATGGATGAACTGCCTAATAGCTGCCCACAAGGCAAGGGGTTAATGTCAGTTGGCCCTGACAGTGTGAAGTTCCAAGAGTCTGGACAGAAGACACAGATTGGAATTGAAGGCCATCGTCCCAGGAAGGACTCCAGGGACAGTGGAGGTAAAGACTGAGCTTGGGCCTGCCACACCTAGGGACTGCCTGACTAGAAAAAGTCTGTCTAGACTTGTTCACAACTCTACTTCCTACTCCTTTGTGGGGCGCAGGTGGCTCAGACCCAGATAATCTTGTCTCCAGACCGGCAGGATTGAAGCCCCTCCCTCTTATCCCAGGCCCAGGACGGCCTACAGCTCAGGGTTCACTCTACTCAAATCCCCAATTTCCCCTGTCCCAAGACCCTTACTAGAAATCACGTAATCAGGTTTTGAGAGACCCACCATGCAAATTAGGCAACTTCCAGACCCCAAACTTCCTCCAGTCAGTAAATGACCCTTGCCCTGTTACCCTGGCAGGCCCTCCTCCCTTCAACTGCTTAGAAGCCTGGGCCCCACAGACGATAAATGAGCTGTTAACACCGATTCAGTCTCGTGGATGCTATGGCGTCCTACTCACATCGCTCGAGTACCTGTTCCCCTAAATTTCGCTGATCCTGATCACAGGTGGCCAATGGCGGCCAGGGACCCTGGAGATCTCAACACTCTTATTGAGGGGGACCCTCAAGCAAAGAGCTGGGTCATTCTACCTTTGTTTTCTCAGTGCCTGCACGGTGCCTAGACCCTTGTAAGAGTTCGGTGTCATGGGGCTGGAAAGGGCAAAGGAAAATTCTTCTCTCTGTTAAGAGTCTGTTTTTGGTTTCTTCCTAGAACTAGACTCACCAGTGGCCGTGAGTCACATGCATCTTCATCATCACCGGGAGGGCCATCCCCACTCCTGGGGATCAGAAGCATTCCCTTCCTTGGCCCTCACCTCTGGCTCAAGGTTCTGCAAAGGAAGAAAAAGCAAAAGAATGTTAGATTAAATAACATCTCTGAAGAATGTTCCCTTAGGGGACTTCTCAAAAGCCAGGTTATTTCAGGCTCATCTCCACCTTACAGATGAGGAGAGTAGGCTTCAGGGAGAAGGCAGGAGCAGGTTGGAACTCTATTGGGAGTTCCTGCAAGCAGGGAGTTCAATCGAAGGGCAGGATGCTGGGTGACACCTGTTGGCCACTGCCCCTCCACAGGTTTCACCTCTTCCTGAAAACCTATTGTAAGACATTTGGGCCCATTTATACCAGTTGCTCCTCTGACCTCCTGCCCAGCACCCTTCTTGGTCTACCCGCTCAGTGCGACACCCACAAGGCTTCTTGCCTTGTCCTAAGCTGCCTCTTCCCACACAGGTATTTGCAGGGCTCCAGGGCCGGTACCTCTGGAGATCCAGCTGTGCTAGAACACGTTGCATGGCTCACTTGCCCATCAGACACAGCTGGGCACTTCCCATGGCATCTGGCCTGCACACAGGCAGCAGACACCATGGTACAAAGCCCTCCTGCAGCTGGAGACAGCTGGTAATCAGCATGAGGACCTCGCTCTCAATGGCTATGGTCAGAGTGTTTCGTGTAAGAATTCTGGCACACAGCACACAGATCTTGAGATCTACACAAAAATCCCGGGGAAGTGGCAGGAGAGCTGCAGCTGAAGAGTGAACAGGATTCAGTAGGAATGTGTAAGAGGTCAACATGAAACACCGCGTTCTAGGGAGAAGCGTGGGAATAGAGACTTCTGTACGCCCTGAGGAGGAGATCAGGAAAGGATGCTTGAGGATCTGAAAGGGAGGTAGAACAGAATCTGTGAGAGTTGAATTGTAGCAGACACACAGGCCTATTCTTCAGCTGCCCAGTAGCTGGGCCCAGGAGCAGAGGCAGGAGTGGCCTGGGGTTTCTTGGCTGTGGGGAAGAGCAGCCAGGCCCATTTCCTACAACAGCTGGCCACACCCAGACAGAGGGGCTTTCAGTCCCCCACCTACTGTTGGCCCCAGAGCAGCCTAGGGTGCACTTTGGGAATTTGACCAAGGCGGAAAGGCAAACCCTGGAATGTGCTGACCTCCACCTCCTGCTGAGGCTTGTTCTTTCCACACTGAAGTCTAGGTGAAAGCCAGGGAGGCCGAGTTTCACAGCAGGGCAGAGTCATGTAGGAGCGTCTTCCCTTGAGATGGCTCTCAGAAGGGCCGGGGCTCTCCCCAGAGCCTTCTCCACCCTCCCAGCATCCTGCTCTAACAAGGAGAGGAAGGCCCCTGAGGCCAGGGTCAGCTGCGAGCATGCAGACAGGGAAGGGCTGGCTCACTGCTTTCCGGGCAGGAGCCTGCACAGGCCCTTGAAGCCGTCCACCGTAAAGCGCCTTTCAGGAAACGTTGCAGTTGGTTTTGGAAACCAATCCAGTTGGTCACGTAGAAGCCGAACCCATGTGGCCTGTGTTCACAGGGAGCCTGCTGCTAGGAGGTGCAGAGACTGTGAGGACAGCTACAAGGCCCCAGCTCCACACATGCCCTCTTCCAGCCTCCATGGCCTTGTCTTTAACACAGAAGTCACAGAGGTTCTACTGAGGCCAAAGGAGTCTAGATGATAGGAGGGGTAAGGTGCTTTCCGGTGAAAATTGAGATTCTCATTAATACTGCACTACACTAAGAGATTATACGGAGGTCGGCTCTTGAGGGTAGAACAGAGATGTTGGTAGCCTGAGGTTTTCCAGGCACGGGACACTAATAGATCCACGGTGTGTCTCAGGCAAGTCTTGTAGAGGCTTCCTTGGCCCAGTGCCCTGACTCTGTGCTACATGCCCTGGAATTCCTTTCTCTGACAATGTGAGCTCTGGGCTCCCCTGGCACACTAACACATGGGCTTAGATTCAGGCAGGGGCTTCTTCGCTGGATTTTCTGAGAATCTTCTCAGAGGCAGGGTAAACACACATGCATATCCTGGGAGCTTAGGCACTGCCCAGGGTCAGAGTACACAAAATTTGGCTTCAGATGCCCAGGAGGTAGGTGTGTAGGAGTTGGGATTAGGCTGGAAATTTAGATCAAGTCCAAGGCAGACCCTCTGAGACCCCTCCCACAGACATCTGCACTGTCTTTAGTCAACCTGCGAAGATTTCCTTGTCACCAGGAAATTCTCCAGGCAAGGACCAGGCTTCCATCCTCTTAGATCCCACAGTGTAGAGAGGAATAGTATAACAGTTAAAGCACTTGCCTAGCAAGCATACGGCCCTCAGTTCAAATATCCAGCCCCACAAAAGCTGGGTGTAGTGGGACATGCTTCTCATCCCAGCGCTTGGGAAGCTGAGGCAGGAGAATTGCCATGAGTCCAAGGACAGCCTGGGCTACAGAGTGAGTTCAGGACCAGTCTGGGCTACAGAGTGAGATTCTGTCTGGAAAAAAAGAACCCATAACGTGGGCCAGTGAGCAGGGCCTAATAGGTTGTTTGGAAAAATGGAAAGAACAAAAATTAAAAAAAAAGAAAATGTGAAAGACATTATGTCACCATTACCTGGGTTAAGTTACTGACAGAAAGAAAAAAAGAAAAGAGAGAAAAAGAAAATAAAGAGAATAAACTTGTGAACTCTCAAGTCACATGTTCTCTACCTTGGTCTCCAACTTTGGGAGCTTAAAGAATGTGCAGTAGACTCAACTGCTGACTATTTGTTCCCCATGTAAAGCTTGCCAGTAACTAGTGTAGGCTACTGGGCATTTTCTGAATGTGCACCCCGTTTTCCATCTTCCCAGTCTTCACTCTTTGAACCTGGGAGTCTCCCAGAAACCCTCTTCACCAGTGACATCCCGACTGTCACTCGTGGAACTCCTTTATGGGATGACTTCTCTGACCAGCCTCACCCCAACCCAGTATCAACCATAACCAAAGTTCCCCAAGGATGTTCTTTGTTTCATCCAAGACTGCTGGAATCCCACCACACACACACACACACACACACAGCCTTCACCCTGATCTCAATTCCTGACAGTGTCTATGTGGGACAAAAACCAGTCTGCAGAGTCATGTGCAAAGATAGGAGCCCTCCCTCCAGCGTGCCAGGGCCCTCACAATCTTCAGTGTGTGTTTGTGCACACCCACTGCTTCTCAGGACACTCCAGTTGACTGATCACGTTGAGAGACCATGACAAACCACCCTCCCCATCAGAAAGCAAAGGGTAGATTTAGAAAAGCACAGAGTTGGCAGTCAGAAAATCTGGGCAGGTGACTTCTGAAAAGCCACCTCCCTGGGCCTTTGCCCTCACTTTTAAAATAAGGACTTGGATCAGATAATCAGCAGCTGATCAATCACATGGGAACAAGATTCCCCACAGGGACTCCAAGGAGGAAGGAGCAAAAGGTGCAGGGTGTTCCACGTGGAGAGCAGGCCTCGCCACCTCTGCCCTCTGGTTTCTGTCCCCTGAATCCTGGGTCAGCCCCTCTTCCTGAAACTACCTCTGAAGCTGAGGAGATGCATGTACACAGTTGTTGTCCCTCACAAGGCCCTTGCATGTCTACTGCGTCCATTGTAAATTGTAAATTCCCATGGGTACGGTGGTAGGTGGCCTGTGGTCAGCTGTCCCACCTCATCACAGGCAGATTCCTGAGTCCTGGAATCTGCTCCCAGTTTCAGAGAAAGGAGAACAAATTGATTCCAGTGAAGGACTATTCTTCCAAAAACGCTGGCGCCAGCTGTTGTTTCTGCAGCCTGCGAACCCCCTCCTCCTCTCCCAGCTGCTGCTCCCCTAGGGGGCTGCCATCGGCCCATTCCCACCCTTGCAAGCTAAGAGAGAACTCTTCAAGCCCCTGTGTCCCACTACCACTTACTGAGTTCCAACCAGCAGCACTTCCGCCTGGGATTCTCCACCTTGGACTGGTTCCCGGGAATTTCTGGAAGCATCAAATGGTGCAAACAGATTGTTTTCATTATGATTATTCTGGGTTTAACCTCCTGGCCCTGCGTCACCAAGATTACAGGCTCTTTCTCGGTTCTGCATGGGACTTGAGGCGTTTCTTTCCTTGTGCTCACCCCATGAATGGGTCTTAATTTCCTAGCTCCAATGCTAGACCTTCTCTGGAGAGGCTCCTAGGCTACACAGGCCTCTCTGCCTCCTTGAGGCTACATCTGATGAGCCGAGGGGCCTCGGGGCAGCAGACAGGCCCCAGTACCCTGCCCTTGTGCCCCAACCTGTGACCATGATCAAATCCTCTCTATGTGAAGTCAGCATTGCTGGCTCCAGGCTGCTCCCAAAGGGATATAGGGGATCTGCCAACATTTGGTTTGAATGTTTTTAACATGAAGATTTTCCTATTCTTCAAAATCATAATAAAAACAACACACCCACTCAAATGTGTTACATACAAATTTCAGTATATTAAAAACTACCAACACATTTAACTTTGACAGCTTTGTTTTTTCTTTTCTTTTTTAAATAAATCTTAGAATAAGGCTTCTATTTAATGAAAGGGGGGGTCCCAGAGATATCAGGAGAGCTGATTTTAAAAATCAATAAAAAATATTCTTACCAACTACAAATATTTCTTCCAGCAAAATAAGATTTCTTGATATTGTACAATCAAAATAGATGAGACTGACTCTCACCTGGGGTGATTTTGCTCAAGGATCATTTGACTGCATCTACAGACATTTTTGGTTTTCATAATGGTGAAGGCTTTGGCTACTGGCACTTAATGGATAGAGACCAGAGATGCCAGTGAACATCATTCAAGGCCAGGTCAAGCCCCATCACAGAGAATTAACTGCCCTCAATGTTAATAGGTAGGGTTTGGAAAATCCTTATAGATGCACAGGTTGGCATAAGAATAATCGATTTCAGTCATCCTGGATTTCACAGTATTACATTGATCAAAATTGCTTCACTGTTCTCACCAATAACCTTGGTAAATAAATGAAATGGACAGGACGCAGCTATGCTAATAATTCCACATTCACTTAAAAAAAGCAAACATGCAGTGCTTATCTGGAGGAGCCACTGATCATGAAGGTGGTTTTCCTAGGGCGAGGCTTGTCTGCTACCCTCAGGATGCACAGATGCTTGTGAATTCCCCACACCTAGGAAGCTCCACTGCACATTGTGCGGCACTGTGTTCATGTTTTCTCCTGGTTATTCTGATATTTTAAAAAGTACTAAAAGCAAACAGACCCAAAGAACACTGAACTGAGAAAATGGGTAGCCAGCTGAGTTAGTCTGATGACTACTCACACACTCCTGATGCTGTTGGAGATGCCAAGAGAGGTGGACTTCTCAGCAGCAGTGCTCAGGTGCTCATTAAATATTCTTTAAATGAATGAGATACTTATTCCCAGTGTCTTACGTTTGGGGAGGTTCCACCTCAAAGACAGGAAGGACAGAAGGGCTCCTTCCAAAGAGACTCTCAACATCACAGACACATCTGCCTTCTCCAAGTCCTTTGGTCCAGGAGGGCCCACCTGCACCCATGGGAGGGCCTCAAGTCAGTCCATGCATCTTCCCATGCTCCCCACAGCTTCCCTTGCACCACGGGGCCACTCATACCCAAAAAGCCTCACTCTCCTGGGCTTGGGACTGATGCTCAGAGACATACGCTTCCACCGCATTTAAAACTAAGCAACACAAATTTCTAATGTGCTGTCCCTTCCTAGGGTGCAGGGCAAGTCTGGAGTAGGACATAAACAAGTCTCCCTGCGCCTTCCAGGACCTCCGTAGATAACCTGTCTAGCCAGGGTTGCCATTTCAATGGTGCAGCAGCCCCTCCCCTCCAGTGACCCATGTTCCTTTGTTTGTGTGAGCTTTATCAGGGCCCTGCAACATGCCAGGCCCCATGCCAAGCACTGTGAGCACCTCGATCAATGGCAGTCATGACACACTCCCTCTGAACCTCACAGCTAACCATTGTAAGAATTTTGTCCCAGCCCAGTAAACTCAGCACCTAGCAGAATTCATTTCTCTACTTTTGTCTATCCAAGGAACTTCATAACTTTATCAAGCAAGCACAAGCCACTCGACACAGGCTTAGCACACAGTCTTTATTTTGCTGTACCCTGAACTCTCTGAGGGTAGGGACAGGGTCTTGTTTATCCCTGAGCTTCCACAGTAAGCTGCCAGTGTGTGTGGAAGGTCTCTATACTGTGGCACAATATGACTGGTACCCTGCCATGGGCTCATTCCTACCCTGGCCAAGGGGAGCTCTTATGAAGCCAAGCCTGGTGCACACACTTATAATCCCAGCACTCGGAGGCTGAGGCAGGAGGATGGCTGTATGTTCAAGGCCAGCCAGGGCTACATAGTGGATTGAGCACCAGCTTGGATTATAGAGCAAGATCCTATCTGAGAAAAAAAGAAGAAGGAGGAGGAGGAGGAGGAGAAAAGGAAGAAAGAAAGAGAGAGAGAGAAAGAAAGAAAGAAAGAAAGAAAAAATGAAATGAAATGAATTCTCTGTGTTGGATGTCTTCCACTCTGGTCCCATCACTCCCCGAAAATATGACTTCAATCAGTCTTGGCCAGTCACTCCAAATCTAGGTTTTCTCAATGATAAAACACTAGTACCACCTGTCTTATTATTTAGGAAAGACAGTTTGACCCATGTCAAGTTTGAATAACACCAGGCATACATCAACTCCCTCCCCATAAATACCAGCCAGCACCACTACTACACACCTGCTGAGTCTTCCAGCCTGTAGATCGGAACGGGCCTAGGGGGTACTTGGGAGCCTCCCTGATTGTCATCCCCATCTTCCTCATAGTCCAGCACCCTAGCAGGGTTCTCAAAGGACGAGCATATCAGTATTCCACCACGGGTGGAGGATGGACAGCTGGAATTGCTAAGTGACCAAAACGAAGTCTCCAGCAGCAATGTCCAGAGACTCAGAAATGAGGTGTTGTCCCTTCTCCAAGCTCTCAAGTCTTCCCACGTCCTCACTGAAAGATGGATCATGCAGCTACTCTTTGTAGAGGCCTTGGAGGAGGAGGGAGAGAATGTTTCCTTCAGGGCAGAGCGAGGGAAGGGGTGCTGTTTACACCTCAGGGCTCTATTGTGTAAGAGACACCATGTTTCCTGCTGCTAAGAATGAGGACATCTCCCACCACAGTGACAGGACTGGGTCTACAGTCCTCACATGCCACACTTGACGGTGTTATTTGTTTATAACCAAAGTCCTCACTTAACAAACTAGCCTCCCTCCAGCACCTACAAATCATCTTCCCGTTGTCTAATTGTGACAACTGAGTGTATTCCCTATGCGCTATGCCAAGAAACAGCCTGAACAGGCTTGGTTGGGCAGGCTGTGGAGTCCAAAGAGCGGTCAAGGCCCTTCCTCCCCCCGCCAGGAGACTCTGAGCAGGAGTGGGGTTTTCTTCACACTGGCCTCCATTACGAGCAAGATGTGGGTACGAATAAGAAACCAGCGCTCATCTGGGAGGTTTGTTTTGTGGTAGGCAGACTGAGAAGCCAAGAGGAACAATTGGAGAACCTGCCCCTGATAGTGCGGCACCTATCCCCCGGCAAAGCTGTTTCCTCCCAGCCTGCTCTTGCCACAGCCTCCCCTATCTCCACGTGCAGGTGCTCAAAGGCCTGCGGCCACCCTCATGCCTCTCACCTACCATCAGCACTTCCATTTATTTATTTATTTATTGAGACAGGGTCTTGCTCTGTAGCCCAGGCTTCTCCTAAACTCACTATGTGTCCAAAGCTAGCCTTAGACTCAAGGCAATCATCCTGCCTCAGCGTCCTGAGGGCTGAGATTACAGGCGTGCGCCACGATGTCCAGTGTTGAGCTCAGAACTTGTGCTTGCAAGGCAAGTGCTTTAACTGCCGTACTATTCCTCCAGCCCTGGCTCTTCCTTTGAGAATCAGATCAGCGCTGACCACCTCCAGATGGCCCTGCCTGGGTCGTTGCCATGGCACTCCCAGGGCCCTGCTTTAGCCTCTGCCCACTGCAATCCTTCCCCACGTAGCTGCAGAGCCATGTTTCTAACGGGTAAGCACCATGTTGTCACTCTCCTGGGTCGCTCCAGACTTCAGGAGGGTCCCCAGCTCACACAGAACAAAGCCTAAGGTCCTCTCAGTGACCTGCACCGCCTGCCCCCTCTCTGTTCCACTCCAGCAACCTGAGCTAGGACTTCATCTGGCACCTCTGCCCCCTTAATTCTCAATCTTCAAGCACATATCCCCACAGCCCAAGTCATTCCTCAACACATCACTCTGGCCACTCTCCTCTCCTCACCCTTTGCTCCCAACCCTGCATGGCGTGTTCCCTCCCTCCTCCCTCCTCCCTGCTTTCCTCCCAACCCTTCCCAGACAGGCCCAAGGAGATGGCTGGCAACCACCCCACTGCACATCGTGCCTCCTTCATAGCTTGTTGCTTATTCTTGTTAATCGTCTGTCTCCCTTCTCAGAAAATGAGCTTCTCTAGGGCTGAACATTGTGTCGCCCATGGCTCTGTTCCCCATGCCCCAGAGTCTGTAACAGAAGCTCAAGTCCAGCTGAAGGGGAACCAGCCCAGGAAAGGAGGGCAAGAGCAAGGCACACAGCTTCAACAGATGACAAAAGATTTGACAGGAAATTCTAGGGAGAAGAAATAAACGACAACAAGAAACAATAAAATCATTTCTGGATCAAAGGCTAGGAAGGTGGGCTATGGTGTGTAGCACTTATGCTGTGGCTGTGGGGCAGGAAGATATCCCCAGAGCACTGGTGACATGCTAGGCTTGGTGCTAGAAGACAATCAGGGCATGTTTCATTCCACCCATCACACCCTGCACAAGGCAGTGGTGTCTGCATCACACGGGGACACATGCACACACACAGACACACTGTCACCATTGGAGAGATTATGTCAACTAGAGGCTATCAGAAACCACTCGTGGATTAGGGTTTAGGAACCAAACTTATATCAGGCAATTAGGAACCAGCCTGGATTAGAGTGTGAGTGATTTGTGGGCCAGAGAATGAGGGAAGAGCACCTACCCAGTTGTGGGAGGCTCAAATGGAACTCAAATGGTATAAAAGAAAGGAAGAAGAAAGATGTTACAGCTTCTTCCTCTGGGAAAGCTCTCACCTTGGCAATTGTCTACCGATGCTCACTAGTTACACGTCACAGATCTTCACAGATTCATTCCAGTCTCAACTTGAGCCTGTCTGCCTGTCGCCAATCTTCAGCCGCCGATCTTTGTCACCAATCTTGTCTCCAACCTCCAGTCCCCAGTCTTCACCTTTGTTCTTCGAACAACAGAGATCCAGCACAGACTCTCACCTCACAGCTGAGGACCCATTGGACCCTCCGGCTCTTGCACATGCAGGCCACTATCTTGGACTATCTTTGTCCTCAGACTTGTAAGCCTTCCAAATAGATCCTTTTGTTAGAAATTCTGTCAATTCTGCCTTTTGTAAGAACCCAAACTAACACACACACACACACACACACACACACACACACACACACACACACGCACACACTCCTCCATGGCTGAGATGGCCAAGTGGTCTTGGCTATATCTCGGAAACACTGTCTCCCAACAGAACATGGACAGTGCTACTCAAGACCCATGGGGGAGTTCACCGTTTCCTGAAGACTGCCTCCACTCAAGATACAGCCTTCTCAGTGGGCCCTTGCTCATCCAGGAAGGCTCCGCCCTGATTCTCCCACCAGCACTGTGTAGATACTCTCAGATATGTGGTTAGTGGGAAAAGCACAGTGAGGAAGAGTGTGAGTAGGTTGGGCCCACTTAGAGTCACTTTGTCAACACTGGGTGGGACTTAGCTTTGGAAGGAAAGAAAGATGCACAGGACCAGGGAAGGGACGAGACTGGAGTTTACCGGGTTTATAACATTCATTTTGGATTTTGTATCAGACTTATGCATTGTTTCACCAAAATAATTAATTACTTTATAAAGTTTTATTTTTTTTAAGTTCCCCAGTGCTGAGGGGCCAGATTCTTTGTATAGAAAGCAAGTCCTCAATCATGGTGGCCCACTGGCCTTTTCCACCTCTAGGTGCTCACCCAGAGCTAACACCTCAGGCCCTCAAGGGCCTTGCCCTACCTTGCACAGGTCACCCAGGTTGGGTGGGACACAGCAGCCGCGGAGGCTGGAGCGTGGAGAGTCACTTGGGGAGCTGCACCCCAGTGGGCTGAAGTTCAGACCATAGCTCAGCCCTCCCATGGCTCTCTGTCTCAGAAAATAAGGTCCCAGGGGAGGAAGTCCCATTGACCAGACCTGGGCCTGGTGCCACACTGGGCTATATCAGAGTGGTAACAGGAAGGACCTGGACTTAGGAGTGGGCCACCTGCCCTCTCCTGGGATTATCTGACCAAACCTGCCCACCGTAGGGAGGTTTGTTCACTGAAGAAAATTGGTGCTATTCCATGTCAGGAGGCATGCCAGGCCACACTACAGAGTTAATGGAACACAGTGCACTTGAAATTGGAGGAGAAAAAAAGTACAAATGATGGACAGTCAGATCAAAGGGAGTATAACGTGAGCAGCTGGCCACAGGAGACTCCACTCATTTCCCATCCGCAGAGTGCCCTGAGAGGAAGAGAAATCCCAAGCTTTGAAGGATCGTTATGCTATTTTGAACATGAAGTTATAATTTCAGAGGCAATTAATGAGATTCGGGATGCATGACTCAAATTATAACTCCACTGGGGCTCAAACCTCAGAGGCCTGAGGAGCCCCGCCTGAGGCTGTTTCTTGGCTTCTAGCAATAATCAGAGCTGGAGACATAGGATGCTCTTGGGCAGGCTCAGTGGCCCTTGGACTTTGGGGGCAAAGAGGGGGCCCAGCCTGGTCTCCCAACCTGCTGGCTCACTAGCCTGCTTCTGTAGCAATATGGGGGTATCCTATACATAATCCATGAGATGACTTTCCCCCATGAAAATAACACAATTATCAGAGCTGTGTCAGTGACACAAATCTGGCATGAAGTCTCCTGCCGTGAGTCCTGAGGCCCGGGCTGCCAAATACCAGTGTTCTTACTCGCTGGAGCACTTTTAAACAATGACTAACCCCAGTGAATAAGGATCATGAAATATGTTTCATGGGACTGCTTTTCATTACATTGAAATCCATAGTTGAGAACAACTAAAATTCACTGTTGTTATCAGTAAAATATTAGTCTCACACAATCTGGGACAGGCAGGGGCTTTCTGTTAAATCTGATAGCAAAGGTCATTGATATTTTTTAAGATTGTTCCTGGCCACAGGTAGGCACACCTGTCTCCTCTGGCATTTCAGTCATTCAAGAGGAAGCCTCCATTTCATGCCAAGGCTTTTCTGCTTTCCTCTGTGACCACAACTATGTTCTGCTGTGGAAAGCAGAACTGTAAGTAAGGTAGAACTGTCTCTGACAGGGTTCCCTGCGACGCTTCAGTCCAGGTGTACCTCCCCGTAGGATAACTAGTTATCTCAATTTACCCAGGGCTGAGGGACTCTGCGGGCATAGGACTTTCAAAACCCAAGTCCAAAGTGCTTTGGGCAAACTTGGGCAAGCTGTTAAATATCATTCCTATGATGGCAGCCTCCTCTGCCCGGATCCACGATGACAAAGGAAGATCAGTGTAAACTTAACAAGAACAAGTCAAAGAGCACTCCGTTTCTCCACGCAGTGGTCCCCTGACCTAGACTCAGTGCCAAGAACTGTCCATAATTGTCCCACAAGTGCTTTCCCAATGAGTGACCCCACCCCAAGGTGAGAAGGCAGGAATGCTAACACACTTCGACCTGACACCAAAGCCTCACACTTCGCCTAGGAGTAATACAAATTGAACCAATCATTTTACAGTCTCTTCCACAACTTGCTCTATGAAAAAAAATCACGTAAGAAACTAAACACTTCAAATTTATCTTCTTAACTGATACAAAAAAACATAAAATAATACATATTTGTGGGATACCATGTGATATTTCAGTGCATGACTAGACTCTGTGGTGTGTGTGTGTGTGTGTGTGTGTGTGTGTGTGTGTGTGTATTTGTGGTGTGGGAGACCACATCCAGGGCCTCAGGCATACTAGAAAAGTGCTCTATTTCTAGACATATAATATTTAAATCAGGGTATCAGGATAAGTGTAACTATCACTCTGCACATTTATCATTTCCTCTGGGTGTGGTTCCATGTTGTTAACTATTGGAGTAGAGACAAAAGTGCAGATTCATCTTCAAAATATTGATTTTACTTCTTTTAGATAAATATCTAGATATACCAGATACAATAGTTATATTTTTTTTAAGTTTATGAGGAAATCCCACACTGGTTCTCATAATGGTAGTACTAATTTATATTCCCACCAACAGTGTCTAAGTTTCTCTTTTCTCCGCATCCTCACCAACATTTGTTTTCTTTTGCCTGTTGATTAAAAGGGTCTTTCTCCTAAGAGATTCGTACTCTCTCAAAATTAAGTTATACAGTCTTTTTATCACAAGTCTAAGTGGATTTAAATATATAATGTTTGATATATTGTACTTGTTAAGTAAAATTGTCATGTCACTCTCCAAATACATCCAATGATGAGAGCGCAAAGGGCCACACACCCTACAGAGTGGAATTGGGTAATATCTAACAAAATGACATAGCACTTGCTCTTTTACCAGAAATTTCTACGTCGCGAAGTCCATTTCAAAGATACATTAGCAAATAATATGAAATTAGACATTATAAGACTATGCACAATTTGTAGTAGCAGAAGTCTAGCAGCACACACTTCCAGCAATAGGGAACTGCCTATAGCCACAGGGTGGCCAGACAATGAGCGCTATACAGTTATGAAAAGAAAGAAAAAAGGAAGGGCTCTGTGTAAATTCTTGCTACATTAAATAGGGTGTGTGTTATTTAATGAAAAAAGCAAGGTGTAGAATCATGTGCTCAGTGTGCCCCTTTTATGTAAAGACTAGGGCAATAAAATATTCACATTTGGCCATCTTTTAAAATGAAAGAACAATAGTTGAAGAGTTGTGAAAGGCCAGCGATACAGGCGGTAAAAAGAATTTTACCAAGTCTAATCCTAGCACTCAGGAGGCTGAGGCAGGAGGATTGATGCGAGTCCCAGGCCAGCCTGGGCTATGTAGTGAGCTCAGGACCAGCCTGGGCTACAGAGCTAGACTCTGTCATTTAAAAAAAAAAAAAAAAAGTGAGACACAGAAGAGGAAAAGACAATAGTTTATTCAGACCAGAGTACCCTGTCAAAGGGGCAGCAGGTGAATTTCCAGGAAAGGGATTGCTTAGTCCAGGCGAAAGATTGGGGTTTTTAGAAGGGGCGGGATGCAGCCCAAGGCTAGCAAGTGCAGCTGTCTTACACACTTATTTCAGGGCATCGTCTTCCTTGTTTATCTACTAGAAGCACTTGCACTGTAACTCAAGTTGTGTGTGAAAGCTGCGTTTTTCCAAGGCCGTTCACTTTGGCCTCATAGAAGGTCCCTTCCCGCTGGGAGAAAGTTATATTCACCCTGTGTCATTTTTGGTCAGTGTTAGTGCACTATCTTATGACTCTTTAGAATGCACTGGGCACAACCATGTCAGAGAGATTTGTGTGCCAAGAATTTTAACCCTTTTATTGCCATATTCCTCCATGACAAAACTGGCCAAGTCAAATAATTGACAAGGAACAAAATGGCCAGCTCCATAAATGTTTCAAGCTGAATGGGAACAGGATTAGGGAAAACCCTGAGTCTGCTGTCCTGTCAGAGGCTGTGGGTGCCTTACAAAGTTTGAGTGCAAAATCATTGACCGGCTTGTTTAAGGGGTAAAAGACCAAAGAACGTTGCAGAAATGGCATGGCATCCTTGTCTGGCCGTTATTCCTGGAACCTGAAAGACACAAATTCTGCAAAGCAGTTCAAGAGGCAGAGACGAGAAAGGTGAAGTAGCCTGCTGGCCATAAGAGCCCTACAGAGGGAGAAACCAAGTAACGTTAGGGAGACAAGATTTTATGACTGGCCAGATGGTGCTGGGAGGGGTGCCCTGACTAAAATGATGATGTAACCCCAGGGCTTGCCAGGCTGTGTTTAAAGTGACTCAGAACAAACTTCAGGCTTTGGCAGAGTCCTAATGATAGATATCACCAGGCACTCAGGTGTAAGAATCGCTCCTCACACCCTCTTGGCACTACTGATCTTTTGATAGGACTGGTACAAGTGGCTCCATTATGATTTTGACAGGTCTCAAGATCCTTTATTTTCTGAAGGCACTGCTGATCAATAGTCATTTTTATTTTCCCTCACGGCCAGAATGCTGTTCCAGTTGTTGATCTTACCTGGTCCTGCATTGGAGAGGCATATTTGACAACGTAGAGTCAGTGTCATAGCTCTTTTCAGCTCCATTTGCGCAACTAAGAGGCTTTCAAGGGGTCGTTAACTGGGCCCAGTGCCACAGCCCTGTAATCCCAGCATTCTGGGAGGCTGAGGGTGGAGGATCACAAGTTTGAACTCAGCCTGTGCAACTTAGCAACTTTGCGAGCCCTTGTCTCAAAACCAAAAGTAAAAAGTGAGCTGAGGATATAGCTCACTGTGAAGGCCCTGAGCTCGGTCAAAGTTTCATTATATCAATTTTATCAAAAATCATTAAAGAAAGAACTAATTTGCTTGTAGAACTTGGTAGAGTATTTTTCATAGATTTGGTTGTAAATGGTCCAGACAAAAAACAGAATTGTGAACGGAAAGCCTTACGGGACACCTGCTCAGGCCCCTCCTGCTTCTCAGCCAAGGGTTTTCTTCTCTCTTTTCCTCTCAGACAGTGGCCTGCTTGGATCACCTCCTGACTTTTCAGCCAAGGACCTTTCTTTTCTCTTTTGTTTGGTTTGATAAACTATCACTTGCTTAAAAAAAGAAAAGAAAAGAAAGGAGACTTAGTTAAAATTTTGATGAGTTTAGTAATTGACAAGATATTCAGCTATTAATTTTACATCATGTCAAGACAATAAGTATGACTGATAATATTAGGAACAATGGTTTATTTTCACTTATAGACCAATGTATTCTTTTGGTTTGTTCTTAGTTCACCAATTTTTCTGTCCTTTTGATTATTAGAGTGGGACTGTTTGGAAAGGACAATGTTGAGGCACATCCAATTTTTATAATAAAATTAGGAACACGTAAACACAGACCCAAAAAAGTCTGTTACTATAAATAACTTTTTTTTTTGAGGGGGAGAGGTACGAGTATGCTAAGGTGTCCCTTTTAAGCTCTACATTTTAAAAAGTTTGCATACCTGGGGAACACAAATGCGTTTAACATAGAAAAAAGTCAGCAATAATCAGCAATACAGTTTTATAGAAATTTGTACATATCATAAAAGTCTTCACAGGTCAACTTAGTGTTTTTACCATCAAGAAGCCTTTCAGGAGTCTTATACAAGTTGACAGCATTTGCAAGAGTTAACAAATAGCTTTAGATCTCTTAAAAGCTTAGGAAAAAACATTAATGACCACAAATAGACTTATTATCCAGTATATAAGTCTCTTTCTTTCTCCTTTTTCTTTCTTTCTTTCTTTCTTTCTTTCTTTCTTTCTTTCTTTCTTTCTTTCTTTTTTTTGAGAAAGGGTCTTGCTATATAGTTCAGGCTGGTCCTGAACTCACTATGTAGCCCACAGTGGCTAGAACTCATGACAATCATTGTGCCTCAGCCTCCCCAGTGCTGGGCGGTATACCAATTTTATAGAATAACTAAATGCTTGTTTATTTAAAGTCAATAGATGTAGAACATATTTTAATTGGCAAGATTAAATAGTATTGAATATGAAGAGCATAGATATTAAATTTTTTGATCATTTTAGATGCTTCAGATTAACACACGATATACAGTGGCAGCACTTACCAGTTACTGTGTGTGTTGTACCTGCAGATCTCTTGTCTTAACACCTCGGTGCATCTACACTGCACATTTTGCCCTTAGATGCGTATGTTTCTCTACTCCTAGATATGTGGCGTGTCAAATACTCTATAATAACCCAAAATCATAAAATGTTTCCTTAACAAGCCAACACTTAAATAACTTCAGCTCTGTTAAGACTCAGGCTTTTGTTTGTTTGTTTTTAGGTAATTTAAAGCTTATTGATAGAAAACAGATGAAACTGTCTTCATGAAACATAATTTTTTTTTTTTTTTAGTACAAAGAGGAATTGTCTTTCTTTTATCTGTGTGGTAAAAAGTCACCCCAGCCATACTGTAGCATGGGCTTAGTAATACTGGTTTGTTTGTATGTATGATGAAAAAATTCAGTATTTAGTTTTGTTAAAAGAAGGTAAACTCAAGTTCGGGTCTGTAGAGCAAAACATAGAGACTTAGATGCTAGATTTATATTAAATCATTGAAGTTTGATTTTTGAAAACTTTGATTTTTAAACTATAACTAACTCACACATTCAAAACTTTTGTAAGCCTTAGACCCCATGAAATTTTTTTTTATCATACTCTTTCTGTGACTTCAGCTCTGTTGATCTTTGTCCTCACATTTTTTTTTTTGACTTGTTGGTAGGACAAAATTCCATCATACAAAGTCCTTTTGACCCAAAGTATTATTTAATCCTTTACCAATAAAGATCTTCATACTCATATCTTTTTCTAAATATCTCTTCTCTTTATTATTATCATTATTATTAATGTTATTGTCATTATTACTGTTAAAGGTCCACAGCTGCTTGGATTTTTAAATGTTCCTGCTATAGTTTTTTCTCAGAGTTAACTCAGAGATGTTGTATTTGAACTAGGGCTGTCTAAAAACAGATTAAACAATCATGAACAACAAATCATCTTAACACCAGCAGAAAGAAGGGCAGTTGATGTTACATTTTAGCTAGTGCTGGCAAATCTTTAGGCTTTTACAAGACCTTGAAAAACAAAATTATCTCAGTATGATTAGAAAAAGATTAAGTGAACTCTGTAGTTGTAGTTTAAAGATTATTTCAGAGTTGTTAAACAAGAAATTCTTTAGGCAAGTCAGACAAAAGTACTAACTTAAATCACAAAATATTAACGGAAATTTACTAACCAGTCAAGATGTTCTCCAGTAGGTTGTCATTAACTTTTTACGGGCTGTACAAAGGCTCTTCTTCTCTGTCTCCTGAGACAAGAAGCAATCTTAGCATTGTCACTTGTCAGGGCCCAGGGCAGGTTGTGTGTAACCTGAGAGATGTTCTTTTGCCTGAAGTGAGCAAAGTGAGCCTATGACATCTTATAAAACCAGAAGACAAGGACATAATACAAAATTACAGTTCTGTGTGATCAACTAAAAACCAAACAGCATCATCTATGAATATGTTCCTATAGGAAACTGACCATAAATATAGTCAATTCTCTAGACTTTATACCCTTGACAGGAAAGTCGGGGAATAGAGAAACGCCTAAAGGTTACCAATAGGGTACAATTAACAATGTTTAGAGTATGAAAAATCTTATAAGAGATGACTTGTTTTCTTCAATAAAAAAAAAACTGGGGTTGTGGGAGAGTGGCGATCAACATTTGCAGTTTGCTTGGCTTCTGATTTCAGCAAACCAATGAACCAACAGGAGAATTTAAAGTTGGGATATTTGATGGCATTAAGGAATAACACTTTAACTTTCAGCTGTGATAACAGCATGTGGCATTGTTTCTGAAGATAGAATCTTTACTTCTTAGAGATTCTGAAGCATTCACAGATGAAGCAATGTTAGTCTGGAATTCACTTTACTATAATCCCGTGGCCAGAGGCAAAGGAAAGAGCAAGAGTGGGAAGTGGAGATGAAACAACACCAGTAATGTTAATAATTATTAAAACTGGTGTTTTTTCCACTCATGATGGAAATTTTCCATTGTAGAAATATATGCACATATAAAATTTATATAAGTGTATAGATAAGCTCTATAAGTATATATAAATTATATATAAATTAATATACACACATATATTTTTTAAGACAGGGTCTCACTCCAGGTTGGTTCTGAACTCACCATGTCACCCAGGCTAGCTTTGAATTCACAGGAATCCTTCTGCTACAGCATCTAGAGTGCTGGGGTTGCACACATGTGCCATCATACCTGGTTTATGTGGTGCTGGGGACTCAACTCAGGCCCTGTGCTCCGGTAACCTTTCACCCATGCTCCTGTAGGTGACCCCTCACCATGCTCCCTCAGGTAATCCCTTCCCCCCTGCTCCTATAAGTAACCCCAAAAAAACTCATTAGTTTACCAATTTGGACTTTGGTGTAATTGTTACTTTAGTCTGTTGGGTGTGCCCTGTTTGAATAGATATTTGTTAACATCACCCCAGGGAAAGTCGCACGCAAAGGCACCTAATGAGATCCAAATGCATGACAATTATGTGTTGGGGAGAATTAGACAATATGTAAATATTTGAAGGGATTAATCCTACTGAAACAAAGCTGACCGTCTAAAGGTTGTGGACATTCCATTCCTAGCAACATTTGGGAACATTTTATCCATGTCCATACCTATGTAGATGGTCTGTTTTTGATTTACTTTCTGGAAATTATTAGCATGAAAAGGGGGTAAAAACACTATTACTGTGAATTATGTAAAAGACACTAGGTTTTTGTATATCAAAGGGGTTGAGACTTGAAAAGATCAGAACCCCCAGGTGGGAGGTAAGAGCAAAGGTGCAAGATCAGGTGCCTTTTAGGCTTCCTCCTGCCTATCCCAGAATCCCCTGGGGGTCCCTTCATGGACTCTCGGCCAGCACTGTGATTATGCAAAGGGCACTGCTGGTCCTATCTTCCTTCTGCTGGGTCTCACTGCTGTGGCAGTGTGGACTGGGAGGACAGAAGCCAGAGGAGTACCAGGTTCCCCAGAAGTGCTTCCATGAACCCAGCTGCTCCCAAGCAACTGTAAGAGGTACTCAGAGTCCAGCACAAACTCCAGGCTTATCTCTGACCTCTCCCTTCTTCTAATTTCTCTGGAGCAGAGTGGGACACAGCCTAGGAGTCAGATCCAAGACCAGGCCAAAAGTGCAAGCATTTCCATTACCCTGGAAGATGTGCACCCTGTGCCAGGCTGGCCCCATGGAGCTGCCTCTCTTTTCCATACATTAGTTCCTGCACAACCTCTGCCAGGCTACTCACTGTCATCTATAAGAATATCACGCATGTGTTTCCACAAGTTCAAGAATTCGGCTGCAATATGGAGCAGGCTTCAGGGGCATGAGTGACAAAAGATAAACCGATGAAGGAGAAAAGGAGTGAGGGATGCGTGTGGCCTTGGGCCTCTTCCAGAAGCGCCTTTTTCATCGACCCTTGGCTCCATAGCTGTAAAACAGCTGCCACAGCGGCTGGCCAACCCTAGAACTCCAAGGGGAAAAAAGTCTAAAGTCCTTTATCTCCTCAGTCCTAGAGGGAGAAACCACCTGGAATTAGGATCAGCTTCTCCAAGGTACACTCAACTTCCAGTCAGGTTTGTGAAGAGTAAGATGCTCCTTGGCTTTCTAGGTGGCTCAGCTGGTAAGAGTGGGCAGGAGGAGGTTCCTGAGCGGAGGCTCCGGAGCGCCCAGCCCCTGCACGCGCCCGTGACGCTCCGGTTGACCACCCCGCAGGTCAGTATGGCTGTGCTGGAGAAGGGTAAGGGCAGCAAGGACTCACACCACCATGCAAGCCACGGAGGCTCGGCCTGGGTGGCACATCAGAACTGCCTGGGGCAGGGGAGATTTTTTTTTTTACAACAATATTAATATTCTTATCCCCTCCAGATCATTAGAATCTCCAGGGAGGGACACGGGCACAGGTAATTTTTAGAATCTTCCCAAGACAGTACAATGTGCAGCCGAGAGAGAGAATCCCTGGATTCTGTCCCTAGCTTCATGTCATGAAATGAGAAAAAGTGGCGTGAAGGAGGGACTGGGATGGGACACCCACAGCAATCTGAAAAATTTGTCACCATTTCTTCTGGGCCTGGGCCATACATTATGAAGTCCTGCTGAGGGTACTTGTCCCCATGACAAAAGGCAGACTTCTGGGCCCAGCGCTGTCCAGACGTTGACCCATGTGTGCATTGTCTGTGCTGGCAGCTCTGCTGGGTCTCGGGCCCCTAGTGGGCAGGCAGCCGAGGAGGGTGAGAGGGCGGGCCAGCTGCAGGGGTGAGGACACTCGAACTCTGCTGCCAGTTTGGCTTCTAATCAGACACAGGGACATTGATAAAATAATTTCTTAGTCAAGCTTCTTTCTCTTCAAAAAAACAACGACGGCAATTTTGGAAGGCTCAGAGTTTGAGGTAAGGGATTTAATGCAGCACCCTCGATTTTATCTGGCATGGGAATGGCCTAGCAGAGTGGAACTGTCGTTAGCATCAATGTGGACTCAAGACATTGCCTGTAGGGATGGAGGTTGTGTCATTCGGTCTGCCTCCCCCATGGGAGGCCCGCACGGCTCTGATTTCCACTAGGCTGACGTGAAGATGGTAGGTTTACCCCACATTTCTGCTTGTGTTAAAAGGGCCCCTCCTGAGTCAAGAAGACTACCTGGAGGAGGAGAAGTTGCAGAGTCGCGGAATCCACTCTCACATGGCAGGCTGTTACAGCAGCCTGAGCTCAGGTGACTGCGAGGTGACACCACGGAGGTCACTTTCCCTGGCTGGCAACTTTCAGAAAGCTTGAAGGCAGATCCTATAGTTTTATGGGAAGAGTTCATGTTTTATAGTTTGACAGGTTTGTATACAAATCCAGGCTTGACTTCTTCCTAGCTATGTGCCCTGGGACAAAACAGACCCTCTCTGAGCCTTAATTTGCTTACCTCTAAAACGAAGGTAATAACACCAACCTCACAGGACACCCTAAAGAGCAGCTTCCCATGCAACCCTTGGCGTGGGGCCTACTACAGATGCTCAACTGCCACCAACACACTCTCCTTTCTACTGTGCGCAGGATGAGAGAACCACATTACTAAGCCTGGCTTCCGGGAAAGAGTTTGACTCACAAGGGTTGACCAGATGACGGTATAGTAGGGCGAGAAGTGGGTGACAGTGCTCTGCTTATCAGAACTGTTGGAAAGGAAGTCCTCTGAGTCTTCCTACTCCACCCTTAAAGAAACCAACAAAGTCTGGTGCAACTTACTTTCATTAGAAGTAAGAAGACTTTCTGCATCACCTAGCACAACCCCACGACCAGGTGAGTCCTTCCTCCTAATGTCTACCTCTTCAATGTTTGCTCCGCTGGCTATTTGCATGTCTGCCTCTCTGTTAGAGTGAGTCTACAAAAGCACCACTGTGCTTATGTGGGCCATGGGCACCACTGTGCTGGCACTTAGCAAAGAGGCTGTCAGTACAGACGTTGAGACTCAAACATGGGGCGAGGACATTCCAGCATCCGGCTGGACTCTGTCTTCCAGATGGCATAGGCAGACCACCTTCACCTCTCCATGCACAGCAGGCTGTAGCTGCACTGCCTTTCTCCAGAGCCATGTAGAGATTATTCCCATCAAGAAATTCACCAACCAGGTTTCTGGGACAAACAGGTCCCCAGCTCCCTGACTGGCTTGTGACAAGAGGCTGTAGGCCCAGTGTACCTTTGAGACTGCCCTGTGTTCATCTTAAGAACACACTTCCTGAAGGGCAGGCCACCCTTCAACAGAGAAGGGCGGCTGCCTCGATCTGTTCCTAACAGTTCACACAAGGCTCCAGCAGTCTGCTCCTCGCAGAGGGAGTGTCATTGAACCTGTTCAGCATGAACAGGCTGGCCACTGTAAGGCCTCTGACTGACTGAGTGAAATGAGAACCACTGGAGGGCTCTGACCAGGGACGTGACATGTTCTGACCTAGGTTTTAACAGGATCCAGCTGGCTGTTGAGAGTAGACCAAAGGAGCATGCTGCAGCTATGACACCACTTAGGTTGAACACAAAAAGCCACGAAGACACAAAATATATACTGTAGCGTTTCATTTACATGGAATTCTAGAGAGACTAATCTATACTGGCAGGAAGCAGACCTTCAGTGGGCCAGGGCTGGGGTGAAGAGTGACAGGCTGCAATGAAGCCTAAGGAAACTTTCTGGGGATGAACAAATGTTCCATACATTAATTTGAGTGATGGTTACTAAGGTGTATACAGTTTTTAATCATCCATATAACAGTACACTTAAAATGAGTACATTTTATTGTATATATAATGTAGAAAAATACCTCAATGAATTTACTTTTTAAAATGACAAGAGATTGAGGAGAGACCTGGAGACAGTGTGTACAAGATGGTAGAGCTCTCTGTGATGGAGGCTAGGGGTGTATTTCAGTGGTTAGAGTGATTTACTAACAAGTACAAGGTCCTGAGTTGAATTCCCCGGCACCACATAAGCCAGGTGTGGAGGCAATTGAGTGTACTTCCACTGCTCAGGAGGCTGTGCGTGTGTTCAAGACCAGCCTGGGCTGCACAGAGAGACCAGGATGAGCTTGAAGTAGAGAATGAGAACCTGCCTGACAAAGAAAAGTTCTCCATGACTGGTTTTATGATTTTGATCTGAAATACTCTCAAAAAGCCTGGTGTTTAGAAGGTGATTAAATCATGAGGCTTAATCCATTGATTCCCTGTGCTATAAAGAGGTGAGACTTGGCCAGAAGGGGTGCATCACTGGAATATGATCTGGGAGGGTATAAGCTGGCTCTGCCCTCTCTCTTACTCCATGTCCTGTTGTGACATCATCAACAACTTTTCTCCAGCTAGGTCTTCTGCTAGGCCTTTCCACCACTGCCGGCCAACCATGAATCGACTGAGACCTCCTGAAATCAAGAGCTAAAACAAATCTTTCCTTCCTTAAGCTGTGGATGTTGAGTAATGCATCCCAGCAACAAGACTGCGACTCAGGCAGAAACTGACACCAGAAATGATGTCATTGCTGTGACTTCCTGACCATGCAGAAGCTTTTGAAACTGGCTTGCAGGAGTTTGGGAAGGTTTAGAGATGCAAGCTGGAGACTTAGAGTGCTGTAAGCTGAGCTTTAGGGTTATTCGGATCCAAGATCGGAAGTATGTCCTGCAAAGGCCAAGTTTAAGAGGTTTCAGATGGGAAGAAGAATTCTATTAGCAACGGGTCTAGAACTCATGCATGCTGTGTTTAGCAAAGTGTGTTGACATTTTCCCTTCTCTTGAGACTGCCTAAAACAGAGATTAAGGATGGTGGACAATCTGTCAAAGAAAACCTTGATGCAGCCCAATATTCAGTATGTCACATGGGTTCTGCATGTGGCTTTTAGCCATTTCTACACCTAAAGTAGGGGAAAAAAACGACAGAGCACAAAGAGGTTACAATCCTTCCAGTTTTGCCAGAAAGAATAAGTTTTCAAACTTGTGGGAGAGAAGAGTGTCTTTGCTATAAAGATTAGCGTTAAAAAGAAGTTGAGTACTCAGCACCAGGACTATAGGAAAGATGCCTCTGGAGAGTGTCCAGGAGTCAGCAAGACTCCATTTTTTCCCATTCAAGGGTACAAGGGCAAAAGACTTTGCTTTGGAAAGAGAGCCCTGGGGCATTCAGCAGGGCAACCCAGGAAAGTGAATCATCAGGGAGTTCAACCACCTAAAAACTCAAAGGCCACTGCTGCTATTATTCAAAGGCCACTGACTCTTGCCCAAGCCAGTGGCAGATCATGGCATCATCCACCTGGTGCTGATTTCACAGGCATGCAGAATTAAGTATTACGGGGACAGGAAGGCTTCCACTCTCATTTCAGAAGTCCCTGGAGGCCAGGCAGTGTGCTCCTGGGAGGGCAGTGCATGAAGCTGTAAAAGAGAAATCAAAAAATACAGTGGAAACTCCATATATTTGGAGACATCAAGAACACAGATTGCCTGCTAAAGAAAGACACAGACTGTGAGCAGAGCCGGTCCAAAAATGAACCGTGGAGGTTACAGCCAGAGGCAATACTGTGAAAGTGGGACTACCCAAGCCCTTTGGAACTAAGATCTTACCACAGCTTACCACAGGTCCTGGATACAGAGTTATAGAATTTAATGTTTGCCCTGCTGTGTTTTAGTCTTGCTTTGGTCCATTTTCTTTTTAACCTTCTAGTCCTTCCTTTTGGAATGAAAATTTTTGTCCAGTGCCATTGTGTGCTGGAAATGTTTTATTTTTCTTTAACTTTCATGGGGGCTCACAGCTAAGAGTTTGCTTATGTCTCAGAGGAGAAACTGGACTTGAACTTTTTAGCAGTGCTTGAACTGTTAAGACTTTGGCAACTTTTAAAGATGATCTAAAAGCATTTCACATAAGGAGGTACACATGAGCCATTTGGGGGCCAGGGAAGAATGCTATGATTTGAATCTGGAATGTTCCTCAAAAAGCTAGTGTTTGAAAGGTGATTCAGTTATGGAGATTAATCTATTGTGCTGCACTGTTAAGAGACAGAACCTAGTTGCAAAAGGAAGATAATTGGGGCATGGCCTAGAAGGGGCAAATCACTGAGACATGACCTGGAAGGATACATGCTGGCCCTGAACTTCCTCTCTCATACTGCTTTCTATGCAAAGCTGTGAAATGTTTCTCCAGTAGAGTCTCCACTAGACCCTTCCACCATTGCTGGCCAACCATGAGTGCACTGAGACCATCTGAACTGTGAGCTGAAATAGACCTAAAGTTGTGGGTGTCAGATATTATGTCCCAGCAACAAGAACATGACTGTAACTGTTGCAGAGCCCTGTGCTTGGCATGCAGTAAATTCTGTTTTTTTTTTTTTTTGGGGGGGGGGTTGTTTTCATTTTGTTTTTCTGCTCTATAGCCCAGGCTGGTTCCAAACTCACTATGGAGCCAAGGCTGGCCTTAGACTCACAGAAATCCTCTTGTCTCAGCCTCTTGAGTGCTGGGATGCGTGTTCCTGGCTTCTCCTTCCCTGTATTGTTTTCCCTGATATTCTATGGCTGTGAAAGGCGGAGGAAGCAACCAGCACTGGGGTGAGCATACGCTGTCCCAGGGATAGAAATAGAGCTCAGATTTCCAAAGTGTCTGATGAATCTAGCAGGTAGGATCAACAGGATCCTGATATAATCTCCACTGATTCTTCAGATGAGACCAGAAATCAAATGAAACTTCCTTGTTGAATTTATATCAAAGAGCCTCAATAGACATAAGACCTCCAGACCTCTGCCCTTTGCTCAAAATCACAGGGACGACTTGGTCTACACAGAAACTGAGCAATGACAACCCAAGGGTTCACTTCCAGCCAAGATACTTTCCCAGCATGCAAGAACTGGATGGAATCACAGAAGCCTTGAGCTGAGAGGAGCCATGAGGAGTCATCTGGGCCTATGTTCTTTCAGTGTGATACATGAGACCACTGTACATAGAATATAAAATGTACTTTTTATTCTAAATGCATGTATTTATTTGTATGAACAGTATTGTGGTTTGTATCTGAAATATCCCCCCAAAGTCTCGTGTATTAGGACGTTATGTGTTGTCTATAGAATCATGTGATGTTGGGAGATTGGGGCCTGGTCTGGAAGAGTGGATTGTGGGTGTGTGGACTGGATTACAGGCATGTAGTGGATTAGAACCACACCTGGAAGGGGTGGATTGCTGGGACGGGATCTGAAAGTGTGTGTGTATGTGTGTGTGTGCACGCACTTGCGTGCTGTTACCTTCCTTCTGGTACTTGGCTTGACTTGACTTGTCTTGAACTGTTTGCAATGTGGCCTCTGCCTCTGCTATGAACTTCCACTGTTGCTGGCTGCTCATGGGCTGACTATGAGCATCTGAAACTGAGCTAAAATGAAACTTTTCCTCTCCTAATTTGTGGATGTTGAATACTGAGTCACAGCAATGGAAAAAAAAAAAAACTAAGAAAAATATTTTTTTATCAGTATTGGGTTTTCCATTTGCCATGGGCATACATGAGGTTTTCTTTTTAATGGTGTTTTTTTTTTTTTTGAGGCACGGTCTCGTTCTATAGCCCAGGCTGGTCCTGAACTCACTGGGATTACAGGTGTGAGATACCACGTCCAGCTTTATGTGTTGCTGGGGATTGAAGTCAGGGCCTTGCACTTGCAAGGCAAGCACTTTAACTGCTGTGCCATGTCTCAAACCCCTTAACAGGCCTTTATAAAGGCAAATATTAAATAATGGACCCAATTGTATATAAATGTAGTAAAGTTCATAGAACAAATATAAGCAACTGAAATTTAGAGAAAACTGATAGATAAGTGGTCAACTTAGAAAATGAGGCCTCCCAAGGTCACCCAAAAGTTCTTTTACACACACACACACACACACACACACACACACACACACACACACACACAGACCTTGATTTTTTTTTTTTTACTTGAACGATACGACCGTTGAAGGGATTATGTCAACTTGAGGGGATTAGGAACCACACCTCCATTAGGATTAGGATTAGGATTTGGGAACCACCCCAGACCGGGAATTGAGACAGCCTGGATTAGAGTGTGAGTGATTTGTAGGCTGGCCAGTGAGGGAAGGGCATCGCCCCCCCACCCCCCCCTTTGCATATGGAGGTCCAACTGGAACTCCAACAGTATAAAAGGAAGGAAGAGGGAAGATTGTTGCAGCTTCTTCCTCTGGGAAAGCTCTCACCTTTGAATTGTCTATAGACGCTGACTTGCTACCCATCGCAGACCTTCATCAGCTTTTCATGAGGTTTTCCAGCCTCAGCTCACGCCTGCCTGCCCATCGCTGATCTTCAGTCAGCAATCTCAGGCTCCAGTCTTTGCCATTGTTCTTCGAACAACCGAGATTCACGGCAGACTCTCACCTCACTGGCTGTCCTGCAGTCCCGGACAGGAGATCTACTTTGGGCTGAGCAGACATCTTAGACTATCTCTATCATCAGATTTGTAAACCTTCCTGATAGACCCTTTTTAAAAATATATAAATCTGTAAATTCTGCCTTTTGAAGAACCCAAACTAATACAAACAAAAATCATTTTTCACAGTTCTGGAAGCTGTGAAGTCTAAGATCAATGTGCCAGCAGATCCACTAGTGGTGAGGGTCTCTTCCTGGTGCGAACAGAACACTGTTTGTGACTAGAAAGCCTAGAGGCACCATGGAGCCTGGTCCATGCAAGGCATAGACAAAGAGACCCTTTGAAATACTACTGAGCTGATGAGGGGCAGAAAAGGAAGAGCCCAGACCTAGATGGGCTCTGGCAATTCCAACGCTCCCACAAAGATCCTAGAATTTTGCAGCGTGGTCTAAGCCTGACCCCTGTCACCTTGTCTTCTCTTCACTAAATGTGACTTTATCTAAGTTAGAAAATATACAGCCAAAATATATAAGCAGTTTTCAGTGCCTTCCTTTTCTCCCCTTCAGGGACTTCAGTTACATTTCACTGGAGGCCCACAACTCACTGATTGATTCTCTATTTATTTTACTGTTACTTTTTTACGGTGTTTTTCCTCTTCATGTTTCATTCCGGATAGTTTTTATAGTTCTGTCTTCAAGTTCACTAATATCCACTCTGCAATATTTAATCTGTCATTTATAATAGCAGTCATTTTATTGAAAACATGATAGTTTTCATAAATTCAATTTGGGCTTTTCTATTTCTAATTTTTTAATTTAGTATGTTTAGTGTCTTAGTCAATTTTTTGTTTCTGGGACAATACCTGACACCCACAACTTAAGAAAGAAAAAGTTTAGTTTAGCTCACAGTTACAGAAGGCCTCAGTTATTTAAGGGTGTCTGGCAATGACGGAAGGACATGGTGGAGGCCTAGTTGGACAGAAACTGTTCATGGCACGGTGGAACAGGAAGCCAAGTGACTGAGGAAGGGCAAGCTTCCAGGTCACGTCCCAGCAATCTGCCTCTCCTGTCCTACCTCTTACTACCACAGAAAATACTGGATTAACCCTCATGACTGACTCACCTTCCAAACATGAGGTGGCTAGAGAACATCCAGACCCAAATCATGACAGTCAGTTATTCATCTATATTCTCCAAGACACAGAATGTAGTTCTAATAACCGTGTGAAGGTCCTGACCTACAAATTCTACCATTCATGTAAGTTTTGCATCCATTTCTAACGATTAATTTTTCTCTTTAGCATGGATCATATTTTTCTTTCTGCTTCTTTTCATACATGATAATCTCTGAGTATATGCCAGACTTTTAAATTTTACTGTGTTGGATTGTAGATGTTTTTGAAGTCCTATAAATATTCTTAATCATTTGTTATGGTTTGAATACAAAATATACCCCCAGAGACTCCTAGATTGAGGGCGTAAGCCCCAGTGCAGCAAGATTCGGAGGTAGGTTCTACAAATGTGACTAGATCACAAGGCATCAACCTCATCAGCTAATTAATTTGCTGATGAGTTCATAGATGAATGGGTTGTTTGGAAGTGGAGCTCAGTTGGAGGAAATAAGTCATGGGGTACATGAGTCTGAAAAGTATGTTCTGTCCCAGCTCTTTCCTCACTCTGGTATTCTCCCCCTGCTCTCTGCTTCCTGGAGGCCATGAGTTGATCAACTTCCTTCCACAATGCCCTTCCACTGTGATGTTTCTGCTTTGGAGCCAGCCAACCATGAATAAAACCTCTGAAACTGTCAGCAAAACTAAATCTTTTACCTTTAAATTTTGTATGTAAGGTATTTTGTTCCACCGATGTAAAGGTGACCAAACCACCTTATTGTGGGACAGGAATAAATTGAAATTAGCTTTTTTTTATTCGTTTGCTTGTTTTGAGACAAGGTCTTACTTTGTAGCCCAGGCTAGTCCTGAGCTCACTATGTAGCTCAGGCTGGCTTTGGACTCATGGCAATCCTCTTGCCTCAGCCTCCCTAGTGCTGGGATTACAGCTGTGCACCACTATGCCTGGTTTTATGCAGTGCAGGAGAATTGAACTCAGGGCCTGGCACTTGCAAGGCAAACACTTTAACTGTTGTGCCATTCCCCCACTCCTGAAACCATTTTTTTTTCTTTTAAGAATACTTTAAAGCTTCATTATGTAGATCCATAGTAGCATTTAGTTTAGGGTTAATTTTTTTCCCCTTTCCTGAGGCAAACACTTCTGTTTATTCTACCTAATTATGAAATTTTCCATCTTGGAAGGTGAAAACAGGCATTACTTCTTTTCTTGTATGAACTACAAGGATTTGTTTTTCTTCTGATCCTTTGTGGCTGATACTTTCCTTTGCCTTGTGAAATGTACTCTGTATGTGAACTGGCCAGTGCTCAGCTGAATCTTTGAGATTTTGGACAATTCTGTCTGTAACTCTTTTCTCTGGTGACTTCCCTAAGAATTCAACTTTCCTTGGCCTTCCTGCTCCCTCTTCACAATTTGGGGAGACTTTGAAGTTCCCTTCCAGATATTAATCTGGGACATGTAGGGGCTCTCATTTGCTTCCCGTCTTCCAAGAATCACACTCCTCTTTCAATACCTTTGAGCCGTGATTTCACAAATTCGTCCATTTTTTACTCATTTTGGGTTGAAGTAAACCTCGCCTATTAGTTAAAATCTCTGTTAGTCATCCAAATGAAGATGTACATCCCAAAATTTTATGAGTCAAAGACTGGGAGTCGACCGACTTGGTCCCTTGTGGATTGCCTGTTTTCTCGGAACTCAATGAAACACCTTGGCAGCTGACAGATAAAAGACCATCCCAAAATGTTCTGTACTTCAAGGAACAAGTAGCCCAGGCTCACTTCCCACTTCACTACCACCGTCACTCTGACGACTGTTGTATCTTAAACAGAAAAAACTCTCTTTATTTTGTCCAAATTTGTGGTAGTTTACAAAATTTAATTCTTTCAAACACTTGCTAGGTTGCTGACCTGCTTGCTTTCCATTCCTGGCATTAACTATAACTAAAGTTCTTTCCTGGTCATAGCTTTAAATCTCAAAGTTTGCTTCCAAGACCCCATTCCCTGCCTCTCTCAGTGTTAAGGCATCTACCCGGGAGCCTATCCAGCTTGAAGGAGACAGTAAAGTTTGAAGTTTTTGCCCTGTGCCTTTATTCCACCAACACATGTTTTACAGTTTTGGATACTCAAAGCTTTTAGAAATCTGGCCTGAACCTGGAAGCCTGGGGGTCTGAACCCTTGTGTGCCCCATCCCTGCTGCTGCATGCCAGAGACATCCAGGTAGCTGTTGGCAGTCCACCACCTGCATCTGGGAGCCCATGGGAATGGGTCCTTTCATCCCTGCTGTGTGCCAGAGGCATCCAGGTAGCCAGTCTAGGTGTGTCCCGTGCCTTGTGGCCACCCTCTCCAGGGTGCCCCCCCCAAAGGTCCCAGCAGCTCATGCACCCCAGCGAACCTGCCAAGAAGCCATTCCAGGCCTAGGTGCATCCCAAGCCTCGTCGCCACCCTTTCCCCAGCCTTTCCAAGGTCCCAGGAGCTCACGCACCCATTGGGCCCAGCAAGAAATCATCCACGGCCTAGGTGCTTCCTGCGCTGTGCCACCGGACTCTCCCTCTGCCTTTTTAAGGCACTGGCTGCACCAAGTCAAGACCTAATGGGTGTGTAGTACCATATAGTTTTTATAAGTATTGTTTTGTAGTATAATTTGATGTCTAGAATCATAATGCCTCCTGCTTTTGGCTGGTTACTCAGGATTGCTTTGGTTATTCTAGGTCTCCTTTGGTTACATTCGAATTTAAGAATTGTCTTTTACATGTCTTCAAGGCTCTCATTTTTAGAATACTTCTATTTAATTTCATTTCCACTTTTACATGGGCCAAGACTTTCTTCAACATGCATTATTTATTATTATTATATACCAAAACAGCAATGCCAAGGAAGGGTCAACTGGCTGATGATATATATTATATGGTAAGGCAGGAAGGGCCCTCTCCAGGCCCTTCCCCAATGCAGTGCTAAATGCTAAAGCTGAAAAATCACCAACAATTGGAGTTGTGGGGGAAGGATGGCCATTATAGAACCATGTGCAATCAAGGTATGATGAAGTAGAGGCTCTCAGGTGATGGAGCAGAGAGGACCTGAGAGGCGAGAACTTAAGACTATGAGAGTTGTGGCTGGAGGAATGGCTCAGCAGTTAAAGCGCTGACCTAACAAGCACCAAGTACCCGAGTTTGATTCCCTAGCACCACATAAACTAGGCCTGGTGACACACGCCTGTAATCCCAGCACTCAGAGGCTGAGACAGGAGCATTGTCCTGAGTCCAAAGCCAGACTGGGCTCCATAGTGAATGTTCAGGACCAGCCTGGGATAGAGAGTGAGACCCTATCTCAAAAAAAAAAAAAAAAAAAAAGACTCTGAGAGTCAGAGGGAAGGTCCCCCAAGGTGCCTGCTCTGACCCGTGACTGGATTAGATTACTCCTAACCACACAGAAGTTCTTAGTCAGGCTTCTCCATGCAAGTGGCCGTCTGCTCACCACAGCAGAGTGCCCTGGCTAGACGCTTCTTGGACTTTTCTAGTTCTCACATACACACTGCCCTGAGAACTGGTTGACCTATTCCAGTCTTTCTTTTTCCTCCCAGAATGCAATACAAGCTAACAATAGCCAAGCCAGTCACCAGCTAATTTCACCCAGTGAATGTCCGTGCTGGTGGCTACTAGCTTCTGTGCTCATCTTGCTGTCCAGACTCAGATGCTAGAAGGCAGGGACAGGTCTGGTGTGTCTCTCTACTTCTGGTACCTAGCAAAGGGTATGGCATTAGTCAAGTACAGGCTGAGTAAATAAATATCAGGTGCCTCCACGAGTGAACCAATTAATGAACAAAGATATATGCAAGCCTCTATTCTATCTGTTAGAATTTGTCTCCAGCCCTTGAAAGTCTGAAGGGCACAGAATGTGTCACAGCAGAAAACAAGGTGGGGGAGGAAGACAGCCCCCAGAAGCTGCATGACATGACGTGGGTCCCTTCAGGAGTGGAAGCTTGAGCTGCAACTGAGAGGAGCCTCATGGGCTCCCTATCTAAGCCAGCGGGTTCGAAGCAGAATTACTTCCATTAGCATCTCTTCCCTTACACTGCGCTGTAAAATCTTCCCTCACCAGGGGTTCCTTGGTTAAAAAATCATTGGAAAGTATATTGGGCACTTGCTATACGCACGTACCACACAGGGCACAGAGGATTCTGCGCAACCAGCACAGGCTATACCTTCAAGGACTATCCAGCTAATCTGCCAACAAGTCATTAGCTGTCAGCACACAGCATGGGAACCTGCTCAGACCCCGGTCCAATGACACTTCACCTCACCTTTATCCTTGGTGACAAGCAGGACTTCTCTGTGGACAAGTGGTGGTTTCTTCCTCTTTATTCCCTTCCTAGCACAGAGGTCAAACTTCCTTCATTTCTGGGGCTGTGGCCCTTCCCAAGCTAAGCTAATGAGGTAACAGGAGGTATTCCTGAGTAAGGTAGAGAGAACAGACCAAAATGAGGATATAGGGAACAATAAAGTGGACCTGCTTCCCCACCAGGCCTGCTTTTCAACTCTCATCACTGGGTCTTTGCACAGAACTATCCTATATCTGTGTCAGCAGAGAAGTGGATGAGGACATAGTCAGCTCAAGAAATGTACCCAGGAGCACCACAGGAAGCTGCAGAGCTCTGGCATGAAAGCTTTTCATCCAGCAGATGCCTTTCCACAAGCCTGGCCATTCCTGCCCCTCTCCCCTATACTCCCTCATACAAGCTGTGACCGTTGGACAGATTACATCAACTTGAGGGCAGTCAGGAACCACACCTGGATTAGGGTTTGGGAATCATGCCTAGATTGGGAATTGAGAACCAGCCTGGATTAGAGTGTGAGTGATTTGTGGGCCAGCCAATGAGGGAAGAGCACCTACCTGGTTGTGGGAGGCCCAACTGGAACTCAAACTGTATAAAAGGAAGGAAGAAAAAAGGTTGTCACAGCTTCTTCCTCTGGGAAAGCTCTCACCTTCGTAATTGTCTACAGATGCTGACTTGCTACGTGCCACAGATCTTCAGCACAAATTCGCTCTAGTCTCAACTTGCACCTGTCTGCCCATTGCTGATCTTCAGTCACTGATCTTCGGTCTCTGGTCTTCATCATTGTTCTTCAAACAACCAAGATCTGTAGCAGACTCTCACTGGTGATGAGAGTTCCTCTTTGTGGCTGAGCAGCCATCGGACACTTCAGCTCTTGCACTGGCAGGCTTCCATCTTGGGCTATCTCTATCCTCAAATTTGTAAGCCTTCCTAACAGATCCTTTTTGTTATAATTTCTCCAAATTCTGCCTTTTGAAAGAACCCAAACTAATACACAAGCCCAGTGGTTTTCTATAGTCTAAGTGAGTTCCTGATCCTCCCATAGCAAAGCCCTGCAGAGATGGATCCTTCTGCTTGATTTTCTCAAGGTAAGAACACAGTCAAAGTACCTGGGGTAAACCTAACAAAGGAAGTGAAGGACCTTTACAAAGAAAACCATATTATACTGAAGAAATTGAAGACATCATAAAATGGAAATGCATCCCCTATTCTTAGATAGGCAGAATTAATATACTGAAAATGACTATACTGCCAAAACTGACATACAGATTCAATGCAATTCCTATCAAAATACCAACAACTTTTTTCACAGAACTTGAAAAATCAATCCTTAAATTTATATGGAACAAAAAAAAAATTTATATGGAACCAAAGGAGACCTAGAATAGCCAAAGTAATCCTGAGTAACAAGAGAAAAACAGGTGACATTATGATTTCAGACATAAATTATATTACAAAGCAACAGTCATAAAAACTATATAGCATTGGCATAAAAATAGGTTGATCAATGGAACAGAACAAAAGATGCTGAAACAAAGCAAGTATTCTCAGCTACCTGATCTTTGATATAGGTGCCAAGAGCATAAACTGGAAAAAGGACAGCCTCTTCAACAAATGGTGCTGGGAAAACTGGACATCCACATGCAGAAGAATGAATCTAGACACACTCCTTTCTCCATGCACTGAAATTAAATCAAGTGGATCAAAGACCTAGATATTAAAATTGAAACACTGAGCCTTCTGGAAGACAAATCAGGCAAAAATCTAAGAGATACAGGTGAAGGCAAGGACTTTTTTAATAAGACACTCAATGCAAAAGAAACAGCCCCCTGAATCAACAAATGGGATTATATCAAATTAAAAAGTTTCTTCATGGCAAAGGAAATTATCAGCAAGGCAAAGAGAGAACTGACAGAATGGGAAAAAATTTTATCACCACTTATACCTCAGACAGGACACTAACAACTAGAATATACAAGGAACTGAAGAAAAACAGACCCATCAAATTCAAAAATCTTATTTAAAAATGGACAACAGAAATGAATAGGTAGTTCTCAGATGAAGAAGTTCAAGCGGTGAGCAAATGCATGAAAAGATGTTCAGCACCCTTGGCCATCAGAGAAATACAAATCAAAACATCACTAAAATATCATCTAACCCCAGAGAGAAAGGCATATACCAAGAACTTGAATAGCAATCAATGCTGGTGAGGTTGTGGGGGAAAGGAACCCTCTTACACGGCTGGTTGAGATCATAAACTGGTACAACCACTATGGAGGGCAGTACAGAAATTCCTCAAAAGGTTGAAAATAAATATCCCCTTCAGTCCAGTGACACTTCTTCTGGGAATCTTTCCAAAAGAGTTAAAATCATCTTACAGCAGGGATAGATGTATACCCATGTTCATAGCAGCACAACTAACAATAGCTAAAATGAAGAAGACATTGAAATACCCATCAACAAAATTGTGCTATATGTACACAATGGAGTACTACTTGTCTGTAAATACAGATAGTTTTGAGGCATTTGTAGGTAACAAACTTGAGACCATCATACTCAGTGAAGTGAGTTAAACACAGAAGGTTAAATATTGAATGGTTTCTCTAATATGAGAAACCCAGAATACAGTCATTTCATAGAACTAACTGGGACATGGGAATAGTGAAAATTAGAGGGTACGGGGAGAGTTTGGGAGGATCAAAAAGGGAGAGAAGAAAGGTTTATAATTTTGATGAGATATGTATGTGCACAAGATGCTCAAGTTCAATGTAAACATTATGTACATATATATGCTAATAAAATGGGGGTGGGGGGGAGCATGGCCAACATGTCACCAGAGAAATTTTGTTAGATTGACACTGAAGAAGAGTCCAAAGAAGTCCCTTGATGCCATGAGTAGATTGACAGAAAATGCTTATTGCAAGATTCCAAGAGCTGACAAGAGGCACCGGAGGGCGAACTTCTCCAGGGCCACTGCAACAGAGAGAACTGGGGCCTCCCACCTTCCTTCCAGTACTTGGAGCAGCAGCTTATATGTTCCTGGTCAACCCATCAAGTAGAAATCCCACAACAACCATGGAGTGGGGGTGGCGGTGTGGGGCCAGGCTGGTTTTGACAAGTTGCAGGGGAGAAAGCTTTTGTAATGTAGAAGAATCTTCATTAGATATCCTTGAGGGGAAGCTAGATCTCCACAGCACTCCTGTGACTCCAGGGAAGTTGGAATGTCAGCCAAGTCTCAGAAAGTTCCATGAGCTGGACTGACCTCTGACCTCTGTCCCTTTCATGAACCCAAGCTCTGACGGAGGTACCAGTGTTAATAAAATACAAGTCTCCTGTGTGAAGGGGCTGTCATTCAGACTGACGTCAGTCTGAGACCCAGCATCCCTCCCTAGATATGTTAGATTCACTAGCTCCTGAAGCACTAAGCATCCTCCAACTATCTTTTCTCAAAAAAGACCTGCACTCGGGAATATCAGATACTTGTCCAGAGATTTCTTGAAATTCTTACAGTTGCAAGTGACAAACAAAACAAAAACCCTGGAGATGGGAGTATTGTTAAGCGGTAGAATACTTTCATGAGGCCTTGAGTTTGATTCTCAGCTCAGTAAACAAACAAAAAACACTAACTTTCCTGGTTTTAATAATCGAAGGCCGTACTTGCTTACAAACCTAAATGTCTGTCCCTACAGCTAGCCATAGAACTAAGAGAACCAAGAATGAGGAGGGGAGTACCGAAAAGGGAAGCAGGGTGCTTCTGACTGAAGGAAGAGCACACTGTGAACCCTGCATAGATGAAGAGTGCCACAGTGCTACGCGGAAGGCCCACCGGCGAGGGCACCTGGAAAGACACAGGAGCTCCAGTGCCAATTGTTGCTGACCACGTCCATGGTCTCAGGCTCTCACCCTGCCTTCCCCTAATCCCCATAAGCATTCACCATTCACCCCAGACAGGGCTTAGGAGACAAGGCAAAGTAATGATTGCTTCGAAGTCCAATTTGGTGAGCCAATTAGTCTACAGGGGTTACTTACAGGAGTATGCGTGCCAGCCAGCTCCAGAAGCACAGATAAGGGGCTACCTAAAGGCGCATTGCTGGACAGGTGTTTATGAGCCTATGCGTGAGTGAAAAGGCAACTGTGTCACCAAAAAGCCCAGCACAGCATAAGTGATGCCTTGCAGAAATTACGTACTGTCTCCAGGGTCTAGGTCAGTGGGGGCTACTTAGTGAAATGTTGTCTCAAAAACAAAGTAAAACAAAATTACAAACTGGGATGTAGAAAGATATTTGGTAAAATGCATAATAAGAGATCTTATAAAAGTATAATAAAAGGATTATAGTTCTTCTTATTAAGAAAACATGGAGCCCCCGTGATGTCCAGCACTGGGCTCTGACCACTCCTGAGGATGTGGTGCCCCCTGGGACCTTTGACACCCAGGGGTCTGAGGGGCCCTGGCTCTGGGAATAAAAAAAAGAAAAAAGAAAAAAAAAAGAAAACATGGAAGTCAGAACCCTTGATGCTCAAACTTCTTTTGTATTTCATGAACTAAACTGACAGATTAAAAAAAGATAAATTTACAAATCACTTATTGTAGATGAATCTTCATTACTGTAGAAATTATTGTAGAAACATATGGCTCCAAGAAGTATTCTCTCAAATTTCTCCAGAAACTGAAAGGTCATGTGCTTTAACATAAGAATTAATGACATAGAGTATCCAAAAATCACAATTAAGGTACATAATCCAAAAGATAAAGCTAGTACTTCTCACTCAAAAAATAGAACACACATAGACCCTTCACAGAGACTTATCATGTAATAGTCCACAAGGAAAACCCCTAAGAGCTCATAGACTAAGAAGAGCACATACTATGTCCATGAGCCATAACGCAATGTAACCGGAAATCAGAAATAAAAGAGACCAATACACACATCTGGAAAAAATAATTTTCAATTTTCCGAGATTTTTGGAAATTACAGGAAAAAAAAAACTCCATCTAATTCATGCCTTAAAACTATCTGGAAATGGGGGCAGTGATATCAGAAAGAGCTAGGAAACTATAGACTCTCTTCCCCCACAGGGACACAGAGCTACCAACAATAAATGGACCAGGATTCTTCTGCGAGAACTCTAGAGACAAACTGAGAAGCTACAGCAACGAGGACATTATACAATCAGAAAGCGGTTCATTGAAGAGGTAGGAAAATTTGCAAGAGTTTGGTGGGTCTAATCTTGACCTTCCGTCTATACAGCCTACCACAGAGTAACCAGAAGAAAACTTTCCAGACTGGGCCGCCTCCTTAGAAATAGAAACAAATAAACAAAACAGTGGATATCATGCACCCAGCGCTTGTCTGAGACTGCCTAAGGGACTGGTTTCTCTCTCACCTAACTTAGAGGACTGACAAACTGGAAGCAGACTTAGAAAGTCACTAAGAACAAAGGTACTGCATTGGAACTGTTGTTCTGCAGGTAGACACAAGGCAGACAACAAGAGATTAGAAAGATTTGAGAGTTCCAGAACCTCTGCCTGGGCTGATTAGCATAAGGGTAATACTGAAAGACTGCAAAAAAAAAAAAAAAAAAAAAAAAAAAAAAAAAAAAAAAAAAAAAAAAAAAAAAAAAAAAAAAAAAAAAGTCGCTGTTGCTTCAAATATCCAAATTTCAGCAAAGAAATTTTAGAGGACATTAAAAAATATAAACAGAAACAGATGGTGGTGAGAAAACTAGATATTTATGGCAAAGGGTAAAGTTGAACTCTTATCTCACACAATATGAAAAAATTAACTCAAAGTAGATTAAAACAGCTGGGAATAGTGACATGAACCCATAATCACAGCGCTAAGTCTGAGGCAGGAGCATTGTGAGTTTGATTTCTACCTGTACAGCTTAGCAAAGCCCTGTCTCAAAATTACAAAATAAAAATAAGAATAACTGAAGATACAGCTCAGTGGTTGAGGGCCCCTAGGTCTGATCCCTAGTACCACAAAACAAGACAAAATACAGCAAGGTATGAAAACTCTCATCAGAGACATAAAACTCCAGAAATTCCAAAGTGAACTAGGGGGAAAGACTCATCCGTTTCAGTTTGGGAGTGATTTCTTGGATATGACAACAAAAGCAAACATTAGCAAATAGGCCTGTAAAAAATTTAAAGCTTCTTGCTTCAAAAGACAAAATCAACAGAGCAAAAAGTCACCCTTAAGGAAAGGAAGAAGACGTTTGTAAGTAACATAATATGTCAAGGGGGTAAAAGCAAAATATAGAAGGTATTCATACAACTCAGTAGAAAAATACTATTTAAAATTGATCAAATAATCTACACAGTTACTTTTCCAAAAAAGACATATAAATGACCAACAGGTACATTAGAAGTGCTCCACATCACTAATCATCTGAGAAATGCAGAGCCAAACCGCAATGAGCTATCACCTCACCCTTGTTAGGATGGCTGCTATCAGGAAGACAAGGATTCAGAGAAATCGGAACCTTTTACATTGTTGGTGGGAATGTAAGATAGCACAGACATTAAAAAGTATGAAATTGCCTCAAGAAATAAGAAGTGGAAGTACCATACAATCCGGTGATACAACTGCTGGGTATATCCACGAAGGAAGTTAAATCAGGATCTCTCAGAGACAGCTCTGCTTCTGTGTTTACGGCATTATTCACAATAGCTAAGACAGGGAAATAACCGAAGTGTCCATCAGCACACAAATGGATAAAGATTGTGGTACACACACACACACACACACACACACACACACACACCACACCACACCAGAAAGTCATTCAGTCATAAAAACCCAAACCTGTCATTTGTGAACCATCTTACAAGTAGATATTTTATATGCAAAAATCACATCTACAAAACTGTCTTTGAACTCACAGAAACAAGGAATAGAAGAATGGTTGCCAGGTGCCAGCTACTAATAGGAAATGGGGAGCTGGAAGCGGGTGTTTACATGGCGCCTGGCACAGGATACGTTCTTACTTGGTTGATAGCATAATGCTCAGTTGTCTGACCCATGACCAGGAGAGAACTTGAGTACACTATCTAACACCCGGCGACTCTATGTGTCCCACATCCAGTGTGTGCCTACCTAGTTATCAATTGGAGTCTGACTTCGTGTCTATCCCTGATCTCCCTGGGAAAAATCCCATCTGGGGCAACTCGAGTTCTTCAGACAGAAGGTGCAGATTCAATACACCACCACAATAGGAAACACAAAGATTTTTACTTACAGATCCTGGGCAAGGAGGGCACAATGAGTCAGGAGAGCGTGCCCCTTCTTTGGGTCGCAGGAGGCAGAAATGAAGGGTGAGCCGAGGAGAGAAGGGGAGCATGGCGGCTAGCTGTAAGCGCAGGGAAGGGGCAGAGTGTCACTTTCAATTCCTGGGCTAATGAATGGACCATTCAAAAGAAGCAGTGGAAGATCAGGGAGGCCAGTCAAGGAGAGGCACTGTGAGTTTTTATCGTAGGCCACTGGCTAGAGCCATTTGGGTGTGGTGTTGATCTGCAAACTGTGCCAAGGGGGACTGAGTCCTGCCTCTGGTAGGACAGAGTTACACCTGTGTTCAACTGGATGACAGGGCAACATAAAACTATAAAAACTCACTACACCCTAAAACAAGAATAGAAATGTGAACACCAAAGAATGCCCAGGGTTACATTTGTAAGCTTAGATTTGCTTTTCATAGTTACTAGAAAATAAGACCCTGGATTATTATGTGTGTTATGACCAGAAGAGTTGCCGTAGAAATGAATAGGTGGTTCATTATTGATAATTTAAAAATTAACTCACACATTTAAAAAGAAACAGGTGACCTTTTCAAGAGATGCTGTAAACTCATTTAAAAATTTTGAAATCTGTTTCAGATGAAAATTCTACCATATTAAGAATATTTTATAATATTTATAGTCCCAGCTACTTGAGAGGCTGAAGCAAGTTTAGGGCCAGACCCTGCCTCAAAATATAAAATAAAATCCCACAAAGTAAAGTAAAATAAAATAAAATAGATAGTTCTGGGAGCCTACTTCAGTAGTCCTTGGATTCAATCATCAGTACTGTAAAACAAAACAAAGCAATGCTTAAATTGTGTTTATAAAAAACAGATTTGTAAGAAAGCCAACAGGTATGTCAAAAGTGTTCAACATCACTAATTATGTGAGAAAGGCAAAACAAAACCACAAAGAGATGTCACCTCACTCTTGTTAGGATGCTGTTATCAGAAAGATACGAGAAAAATCTTGGCAAGGATTCAAAAAAATTGGAACCTTTCACATTGTTGATGGGCCCATAAGATAGCAGAAACATTATAGAAAGCAGTACGAAGTTGCCACAAAAAATTAAAAGTAGAGCTACCATACAATCCAGCAATATGACTGGATAAGATATGTAGTAAGTAGCGAAGTATCAGAAGTGTTCCTTGTGAGACAAGGAGTAAGGCAAGGGTGAAAGTCATCACTGTTAATATTGAACATTGTCCTGGAGAATTTGCCAAAAGAGGAAAAAGAAATAACATGCAAGCCCAGATAAAATATAGAATGAACAAAGTTGTCCTTATTTGTGACCATATAATCATACATGGAGAAAATTCTATAAAACCAATTGCAAAGCTATCAGAACAAGTGCCGAGCACAGCAGAGTAGCCTGGGAACAAGCCAGGGCAACGTCAGTGACTTGCTTTTAGCCTTGCAAATACAAATGGAAAATAAAAATCTTCATTTAGTTAGTTAAAACTCTATAAAATTTCTATTTCTAGGTTCATAAAGTATTCATATGATAAGATTTGAAGTTGTTAAAGTCCCATAAAGCAAACGATAAAATTTTGGAGGACATTGTAATGGTGAAATACACTGACACTGAACAGGGTGAATGTTAGTTAACATGTCAACTCTCTTAAACACAGTTGCAATAATCCCCAGTGTCCACTGGGATTGATTCCAGGATTCAGTCCTACCCACAGGATAACAAGTGTCCTGGATGTTCAAAGTCCCTTATATATAGAGTGGCATAGTATTTGCATTTACTCCAAATATTCCCCTGCTATTTAAAAATCATCTCTAGTTCACTTGTAGTATACAACATAATGTAAATGCTACGTAAATTGTTCTTATACATTAATGTTGAGAAAATGACAAGAAAAAAAAGTCTATGCATGTTCAAAACAGATGCAATTTTTTTCAAATACTTTCAAACCAAGGTTAATTGAATCCATAAACATGGAATACACGAATATTGATGGTTAGTTATATTAATTGCAATTGCAATAGAAATACTTAAAATTTTTATAAGAGAGCCCAAGATTCATCTGGAAGATAAAAAATAAAAGAATAGTCAAGATCATTTAAAAAATAAAAGAAAGAAACATGAGGTGTAGCTCAGATGTTGAGCATGTGTTCAGCAAGTGCAAGGTCAGTCTTTCTGGATCCATTCCCTGCACATCTACAAAAAAGAAAAGATAAAAGCATATGACAGGAAAAAAAATCTTACTGTCAAGTCAAACAAGGATCCTGGCAGAACCAAAAATATGACTGACAGCAAGAGAATTTGAAGTGAAAGTTTAGTGTCCCCATATCCCAGAAGCTGGTCCAGGTGTAAGGCCCCTCTTGACCCAATGCCTAGGTAGCAGGCCCCAGGCAGAAGGCCAGATATAAGCACAAGAGATAAATGAATAAGGGATAAAGAGGATAAAAAGGGGGGATACAAAGAAGAAGAAAATAGGGCAAAAGGAGGTTTCTTAAAAAAAAAAAAAAGGCCTGATTATGGGCTGAACACAGCTTTTATGTATCGTGGTGGCTTAGCCAGCATGCGGGTTGGGATTAGGTTATTTAACTAGTGCATGGGTCAGGGATTGGGCAGAAGAGGACAAAGCAGACTTGCTGGTAGGTTGGAAGAGTGGGCAAGTGGACTACAGGTTTAGGGAGACAGGTCCTCACTGAGGGTGGTGGTGCGGGGGCAGTGCTGTCATCACCTGTTGGCCAACTGCCGGAGTCCGCAAAGCTGTTCTGTTGGGGCCAGAGAAGCCAGATTGCCATGGCCAAGAAGGAATGCGGGAACAGCTATCTGTAAGCCAAGGCCATACACAAAAAGCCAAGCTCTGAGTGTGGGGATGGCTGAGTTCAGTGCAGGAGCTCCAGCACAGGAGTTCTACACCTGTAATATATATTTTTAAAAAAACATGCTATCAAGCTATCATTATAACTGTATGATAGTGATTCAAGTATAAATAAGTTGTTGGTTAAACAAAAAAGAAAGCAGAATAAACCCATTCACGTAAGGAATTCAGTCTATATTAAAGATGATACTATAAATGTAATTTTATAAAGGATAGAAAATTTAACATATCATTTGGGGAAAATTAGCTATCTGTTGTAGAAGGGAAACAGAATAAACTTACTTTATTCCTTCATAAACATAAATTGTATGTGGTTTTAAAAGCTAAATATAAAACAAACACGTAAACTAGTTATAAAGACACAGGGAGAAGGCAGGCCTGGTGATGCCTCCCTGTAATCCGAGGCAGGAGGATCACAAGTTTGAGGCCACACTGGGCAATGTGGCAAGACCACCTCACAAGTACATTTAGGAAATGGATAGGGATATAGCTAGGTGGTAGAGTGCTGGGCTAGCATGCTTGCTTAAGATAGAATTCAAAAAGAAAAAATTAAAGTTAAAAAATGAGTAGTGGCCTGGGAGTAAATATTTGTGTATAGTTTTAGACAACAAATTAGCACTAAAGTGAAAAGGAAATGAGAGTGAGAGAGAGAGAGAGAGAGAGAGAGAGAGAGAGAGAGAGAGGCCATCCAATGGGAAAGCAGGCAAATACCAAGACAGTTTCCAGGAAAGGATATCAGGTGGGCCTAAAACTGCGAAGATGAGGATCCCATCTTGCATCAGGGGATCTGATAAAAAGTGGTATCAAAATCATTCGGAGGGTGAGGAAAATCCCTCTCTTCTTTTTTGTCATTTGGTTCAAAAATGGGTTACAGTTGTGGGAAGTAGGGTTATTAAAGCCCTAATTTAGTTTCCAAGCCAAAGAACTGAAATGGGGAGAATGCCGCAGTAATAATAATAAAACGACTGCAAAGAAGAAGAATCGTGAGAAAAGAACTTCAAAAATTGTTTATAAAATGCTGGGCTCACCTTTTACTACGCACGTACGAATTTGATCCTAAAAGCACACCCACCATAGAGAAATGGTTTACTTGAAGTCAGCCTGGCCACTGGGGAGCGCAGATACAGGGCAAACAGACTAGTACTGCAAATGTTTAGAAGATGGAACTCATTTAAAATCACAAATCACAGAAGAACTTTAATTCAGACCATTGTTTCTAGAAACAAAATATCATCTTCCAGAGAATTTAAACAAGACTTTGTATCTCATAACATAATATTCAAAATGGCCAAAACACAATCCAAAATTGCTTGATGTGCAAAGACCTAGGAAAAAACTCTTCTGGGAAAAGGCAGACAACATATGCTTAAGTACTGAAGTTATGCGACAAATGCTTTAATATAGTTGTCATTAAATGTTGTAAAAATGAGGATTAAATGAATATGAAGTCTCAACAAAAATCCACAAGACATAAAAAAGAGCCACATGGGAATTGTAGAATTAAATAATACAATAAGCAAATCGAAACCTCATGGGTAACAAAAAAAATAAAAAATTAAAGACAACTCAGAAGTACACTTCTTCAATCAAACATGTTAACACAGAAGGAAGTATCTTTGAATCTTTATGTGTCCAGCTAGCTCAACACTACAGGACATTTTAGAGGTTTATTTTGGGGGTTGTTTTTTACTATGTACCAGGACTCAGGGCCTTATGCATGCTACGCAAATGCTCTAACACTAAGCGATATCCCAGCCCTTTAAAATATTTTTTTTTCTTTAAATTTTGAGACAGGGTCTTGGTAAATTGCTCAGCATGGGCTATTTGGGATTTTCCTGCCTCAGTCTCTTCAGTAGCTGGAATTATAAGTATACATCACCAAAACAAGCTATGTTAGAGGTTTGAAGCCACTAAAGTTAGAGATGTCTGCAGGATATGTAGCTTTTTTTCCCTAAAAGTTCTTCACGTATCTCTGTAAGTCTGTCTTTAATATAAGAAAGCTTGCCTCTCATGTGTTCATAACATTAATGTACTTAGGTAAATCATGCTCAAACTAGCAGAATTTTTGAATTATACTGTCATCATTGTTTATCAACTATGTATTAGCTAATTTAAATAAATCTACTACAGTGGAAAGGCTGTATTTGATAACAATGGGAACAAATGAACAACAAAAAAAAGTGCTCTAATATAACTTTATTGTCCAGGTAGTGGGTGCAGGTATTAATGAACACTAATATCTGGTAAATAAAAAATGGATATTGTAATTTCCTAGGTAACTACTAACAACTAAAATATGACATTAAAATTAATAAAGGAGAGATTAAATTGTTTAAAAATATATATGCCAAGTAAAAAGAAGAAAGGAAAAATAAACCTGGAACATATGAGACAAACAGTACAGAGATGTGAATTAAGTAGAAAAGCATTGGTAAGTAATTGTCAACCATAAAATGAAAGAAAAAAAAAAAAGCCCCACTGCTGCCCACTGGCGCTATTTACAAACGACATCCGGCAAACATTCTTTTCAAGCACACATGTAATATTTACAGAAGTGCGTTATCAATCCATGGAACAAGCTTTTTTAAAAATCTTTTTTGGTAAATACATGCATTCCAAATTCTGTAACACATCAGAACCATGGGGTTTGGGGAATCAGCGAGCATCTATGTCCACCCCTTTTTCAAAGATTCACCCCTTTCCCATTGCCTGTTTTTCTACTCTGCCATTCATATAAAGGCCTTTTTATGTTACTATTTTTGTACATTTCATAAGAGGGACACCCATCTATAGTCAGCTTTTGCGCTTGGTCCATTTCACTGAGAATTATTGGCTCCAGGTGGACCCCTTTTCATTCAAATATTTCATATCTGTCTTTCTTTATGTCTGTATAGTATTAGTATTCCATTGTTTAGAGGTACCAAATCTTCTTTAACCATTCCTGTAGGGATGGCAGGTGGGTTGTTTCCAGGATTTGGCTATTAGGAATTGTGCTACTATAAACATGGATATGCATGTACCTTTTTGGTATGTTGATTTTATTTCTTTTGGGTACATTCCCAGTAGGTCAGTAGCTGGATCAAATGGAATTTTCCATTCTCAGGGTTTTTTTTTAAATTTTTTATTATTTATTTATTTGTGACAGGGTTGTGCTCTGTAGAGCCCATACTGGTTCTGAACTCACTATGGAGCTCAGGCTGTTCTTGTGCTTACGGCAATCCTCCTGCCTCAGCTTCCTGAGTGCTGGGATTACAGGTGTGCACTACCACACCCAACTTATGTGGTGCTGGGGAATCAAACTTGGGTACTTAGCACTTGACTCAGCGCTTGCTAGGCAAGCATTTTAACTGTTGAGCCATTCCTCCAGCCCCCCATTTTCGGTTTTCTAAGGAACCTCCAGACTGCTTTCCAAGATGATTGTACCAGATTGCATTCCCACCAGCAGTGGAGTGAAGTTCCTTTTTTAACGCACCCTCACCAACAATTGTTGTTTTTTGAGTTCTTGATGTAGGCCATTCTCACTGGGGTGAGGTGAAACCTCAATGTTTTTTTGGGTTTTTTTTTGTTTGTTTGTTTGTTTTTGCATTTCTCTGATGGCCAATGGTGAAGAACACTTTTTAATGTGCTTGTTGGCCATTTGTCCTTCTTCTTCTGTGAAGTTTCTTTTCATTTCAGCTGCCCACTTCGTGATGGGATCATCTATTTTAGAGGGTTTTATGTTTTTTAGTTCCTTGTATATTCTAGACATTAATCCTTTGTCTGAAGTGTTACTGGTGAATATCTTTTCCCACTCTGTGGGCTGTCTCTTCACTGTTCTGTTCCACTGGTCCTTGTGTCTGTTCTTATACCAGTACCACGTAGATTTAATCACTGTTGCTTTGTAGTATTTTCTGAAGTCTGGGATTACGATTCCTCCAGCTTTGTCCTTGTTACTCAGAATTGCTTTAGAGATTCTGAGTCTTTTCTGGTTAAATTTTAAGGTTGTATTTTTTTCTAGTTCTGTGAAGAATGTGGTTGGTATTTTAATGGGTATAGCATGGAATCTATATAGTAGCTTTGGGAGCATGGCCATTTGGACAGTATTAGTTCTTTCTATCCACGAACATAGGATGCCTTTCCATTTTCTCAATTGCTCTTCAATCTCTTTCTTTAGGGCTTTGTAGTTTTCTTTGCATAGTTCTTTCCCCTCTTTGCTCAGGTTTATTCCTAAGTATATTTTTTTGTTGTTATTGCTATTGTGAAGGGGGTCGTTTTCTTGATTTTTTTCTCTTTGGATTCATTACCGGGGTATAGGAATGCTACTGATTTGTGGGTATTGGTTTTATAACCTGCTACTTCGCTGAATTTATTTATTAGTTCTAAGAGTCTTTGTGTGGGATTTTTTGGGCCTTCTATGTAGAGTATCATGTCATCTGCAAATTGGGATATATTTACTTCTTCCTTTCTGATATGTATTCCTTTAATTCCTTGCTTTTGCCTGATGGCTCTGGCCAAAATTCCAAGCATTATCTTGAATAGTAAGGTTGACAGTGGGCATCCATGTCTTGGTTCCTGAATTTAGTGTGAATGCTTTCAGTCTTTCTCCATTTAGGATTATATCGGTAGAGGGGTTGTTATAAATACCATGAATCATGTTGAGGTAGGGTCTCCCTATACCTATTTTATTCAGAGTCTTTACCATAAATTGGTGTTGGATTTTGTCAAATATTTTTTGTGCATTTAATGAAATAATTATATGATTTTTATCTTTGCATCTGTTAAGGTGGTGTATTACATTGATTGATATGCATATGTTGAACCATCCCTGAATATTTGGGATGAAGCCCACTTGGTCATATTATATAATCTTCCTTATGATTTTCTGTATTCTGTTGCCAAGAATTTTATTGAGTATTTTTGCAGCTGTATTCATTAGGAATACTGGCTTGTAGTTTTCTTTTTTTTCTTGGGTCTTTGTCTGGTTTTGGAATTAGAGTTATTCTTGCTTCAAGAAATGAGTTGGGCAATTTTCCCTTTTTTTTCAATTTCTTAAAAAAGTTTGGAGAGCATTAGTACTAAATCTTCCCTAATTTTTTTCTAGAATTCTATTAGACCCTGGGCTCTTCTTGGTTAAAAACAACTTTTGTAAATATTTCATGTATGCTTGAGAAGAATGTTTGCCTGAAATAATTTTTAAGAAAAAAGACTAAAAAAAAGCATTTTGTGTGTAGAAAAGGTACAAAATAAAACCAATTAAATAAGAGGATATATTAAGTAGAAAAAAAAGAATAAAATAAAATCAGTGAAACTGCAAGTTTTTACTAGAAAAGATTTTGAAAAATGGTGAACTCTGTAAGGACCTCTTAGTAAAACTATAGCAGAAGGCACAAGTGTGTGATAAATTTAATAAACAATATAAAATATCTACCAGTGCTACAGACATTAAAAATATAATAAACATCATAAAAACTTCATATAAATTTGAAATTTTATGTGTTACAGAGATGTTTTGGGGAAAAAGATATAACTCAAGAAATACAGCACTAGAATAGTATTATAGTCTCCAAGAAACGGAATTACTGACCAGAGATCTTGCCACAACAGAATTCGAGATCCAAATTGCTTCAACAGTATCCACAATTATTTCATTCCTACACGAACTCTTCAGAGAAGAGAAAAATGACTACTTTTGATCTGTTTTCTCTTTTGGGCAGTTGATATCATAACCCGGATATCATAAGGTGAAAAGGAGGTATAAGACCAGAGACCTGGAAACCACCATCACTCAGGAACATAAGCACAAAAATACCCTCAAAATGTTACTATATTAAAATCAGCAATACATAAACATAATAATAGATCATGACCGAGTTACATTCAGTCACAGAATGTAATGGGTCTATTCGCTACACTGTCACGGCTCCCCCAGTGTGATCAATCAGGTCAAAATGCTTACCTTTCATGGTCATTTTGACTCAGGGATGAGCCAGACGCTGCATGTTGCCAGACCCAGGAGACGAGATAGATGAGGACACACCCACGATGTTTTTACGAACCTGTCTTTTCTTTGGATGGCACTTGGCACCAGCACTCACCATATTTTTAATCTCACCTCATAAAAATACTCCCTAAGAGAATTTGCAGAACTTCTCCAGAAAGTGGCAAAAATGAGGATAGGGTAAGGCTCACCAATGGGATGAGTTCACTGCAAGAGCATTTTGAGGAGATTAATGGCAATGTGTCTTTTACTATAATAATTTTTTATTTAAACATCTTCTGTATTTTATGATCATGTCATACTTATTACCAGGAGACTAGTCAATAAATTAATTTTCCACATACCAGATTAAAAGACAAATTATTTGATCATTTCAATAGATATGCATGTCATACAATTTAGGATACATTCACTGAAAAATAAAAATCTCTAACTGGGTATGATTGTAGACACCTGTAATCCTGTCTACTCAAGAGGCTGAGGCAGAAGGATTGCATGTTTGAGGCCCACCTGGGCAAATTAGCAAGATCCTGTCATCAAAACAATAAATACATAAAAATTAAAAAGGACCAGAAGTATAGCTCAGTGGTAGAATGCTTGACTAACATGGCAAAGCCCCGGATTCAATCTCTAGTACCACAATTAATTAGTTAATTAATTAATCAATATAAAATTCAGCAAACTAAAAACTGAAGGGAACTTTTATTATCTGATAAAGGTTACTCTTGTAAAACCTATAGTTAACACCATCTAAATAATAAAATGTTGGCAACTTTCCTTTGAGATTAGAAAGAAAATTTAAATGCCTGTTTACACAGCCTCTCTGTACAGCACTATATGGGAATTTCTAGCCAGAACTACAAGACAAGATGAGAAAAATAAATAACTAGCATAGCTTTTCAGTTTCTGGCTTGGTACTATGGGGTTCCTGTGCTGTAACTCCTGTGCTGAACTCAGGTGTTCCTACACACAGAGTTTAGCTGTGTGTGATCTTTGCTTGGATCTCAATATACCCTCATTCCTTCCCAGCCACGATAACCTTCTCAGCCTTAGCAACTGTGACCAGCTTTCATAATTTTCACATACCCCAACGCAACAACTTTGCTGGGCCAGGAAGCTGGCCAACTGATGACGACAGTCCTGACTTCCCACCGGGGACCTGTCTCTCTTAAACCATTGCCCACCTGTCTGCTCTCCCAACCTATCAGACAACCTGTTTTGCTCTCTTCTGCCAATTCCTAGCCCACAAACCTGCTAAACAGCCCAATCCCTGACTCTCATGCTGAATAGCTGACCTACTCTAAGCAAAAGCTCTGGTCACCTCATGATTGAGACCTTATGTCTGGACTTGCTACCTAGGCATATGGTCGTAGGAGCAATGAACTTTAACTTCGAATTCTGTAGCTGCTGTTTATATTTTTGGGGTTTTGCCAGGCTCCTTCTTCAACATAATGCAAATGGTGCTGCAACCCAGGAGTTGGCTGGCCTATAGGCCTCACTTTGTCCTCTGAGGCCTGCCCCACTTCCAATTTTCTGTTTCTATCATCAGCATTTTGCCTCCAGCACACCAACAACCTTTTCCCACTTACCAGACCTGGTGAGTGGTCTTGCTACAACCAGGGTTGCCATCTGTCCAGTCAAACTGAAAGCCCCAGTGCGAGAGCTGACTTCCACCCACGGGGCCTGAGGAAGAGCAGAGTCGCCGGACACGGCCTTTCCTCTTCCCTCACATTCCATCTCTGTTCCTTCGGGGACAGGAATGTCGTTCCCAAAGGGTGAGGCATGTCTTTCCTTTTGGAATCTCCGCAGGTAAACAAGATACTGGCACCTCTCTGTCCTCTGCCTCTGCCCACCGGGCCGGAGTCACATCTGCCTTTGGAGTACCTTCTGGCCAGTCCACAGTCTGAAAAGCAGAGAGAGGTTTCTTATGTTCTAGCATTTTTGCTCTTCATTATAGATGCTCTGTGCGCTAAACCTTAACTCCTTCTTCTACCAACTGCTCTCTCACTTACCAAAATCTCTGATCCTGTGCCTTTGCAGAACCCAGACCAGGCAGAACAATCTCTTTTACTCCCTTTTTATTCTCTTCTGTGCCTTCGTGGCCTTAAGTCTCACCCTTTATCCCCTTTACCCCTCATGCCTTACACCTGGCCTTACGCCTGGACCTGCCAGCCAGACATAGAGTCATGGGAGACCTTACGCCTAGACTTGATACCCAGGCAAGTCACAAGGGCAATAAACTTTTACTCCAAATTCTCTCGTGGATGGTCATGTTATTGGTTCTGCCAGGATCTTTCTTTGCCCTAACAGACATATGAAGAGTTTGGAAGCTATCACCTCTATTCTCACAACAAGAAAGCTGAATAAACTGAAAATCAACAGCTCTCTTTTCAGTTGCATCAGGGAAGGGTAGTCTCAGAGCAAATTGACACCCTAAAAAAATAGACAAATAGGCCAATAGAAAAAGAATTTACCAGAAAGGGTAAGCTATAGTTGGAACAATTGAGGGACTTTTTAAAGAGTAATTGGCTGGTTGCTGGAGACTGTATATAGGCTAACTTGGAGACAAAAACTCCTGTGGGTTCTGTCATAGAGACACACCACACTTCTGTGAGTTTTAGCTCCTGAAGATCCCTTTCCATTTTCTCATGGTGATTATCAGAGGAAGAGGTCCTCATGTTTCAGGCAAGGAGAAAGGAAAAACAAGTATCAAAGCATTCTCTTATCATCAATTAAGGTCAGACCCTAAAGTATACTATTTGAAAAGAACCTAATAAGAATGTAGTACCATCAGATTGGCAGACTGAGGCAGGAGGATAATAAGGTCAAGCCTAGCATAGGCAACTCAGTAAGTCTGTCTCAAAATAAAAAATAAAAAAAGACAGAGGATAAAATTTAGTGCAAAAAAAAAAAAAAAAACAGGTTCAGTACAAAAAGAAAAAATATGCCTAACCAACATAGGTTTACCAGATCTTATCTTACATTCAGGAAGTTAGGAAATTCCTAACTCTAGTTCCCTCTAGCTCTCCTAGAGAGCCCCAAAATAGAAAGGGATCTGCAAAGCACTCAGGAAGATCAGAGTCTAGGAGCACAGTTCCATTAGAAGACTGAGACCTAAAAATAGGAACCCAGAATGTTTCCCTCATACTTTACAACACATAAACAGGATCCTTTATTACCTCCTGAAAAGAGCAGAAAGCTTCTGACTCTTAAGGAATTTAATGTGTTCTCTAAGAAATGCAAAGACAATGGGGGACAAAAATCTACTGATGGATCTCACCACTCTTAGAACTGCCACCATAAAAAAAAAAAAAAAACCACAGAAAATAACAAACATTGGCATGGATATGGGAAAATTAGAATTTTTGTGCATTACTGGTGGGAATGCAAAAGGATAGAGCTGCTGTGGAAAACAGTATGACAATCACAAATATTTAAAAATAGAATCGTCTTATGATGCAACAGTTTGATTTCAGAGTATATTCACAAAAGAGTTGAAATCAGAGTTTCAATGAGATATGTATGTGTCAGTGTTTAGGACAATTCTATTCATGATAGCTAGCATCCTCTTCAACACATGAATGGATAAGAAAAACACACACTCATGCACACTGGGGACATTATTCAACCTTTAAAAAGTAAAAGGCTTGCCACTTTTTACTACATGAATAAACCTTGAGAACATTATAGTAAATGGAATAAGCCAGGCACAAAAAAGAAAAGTACTGCATGATTACTGATGAGGTCCCTGAAGTAATCAAAACTGAAGAGACAAAAAGTACAACAGTGGGTTCTATGGACTGAGGGAGGAGGGAATGGGGAAGGTGATACAAGAGAGTGGGAGAGAGATACGAGAGTACAGAGTTTCAGCATTACAAGACGAAAAGGGATCTGGAGACGGACGGCAGTGCAGAGCACACAGCAACATGCGTGTGCTTAACACTACTGCTCTGAAATTTTAAAACTGGTTAAGATGGTAAATTTTATTTATATTTTACCATAATAAAAAATGTGTTGATAGAATAGATGAAATAAAATTGCTGTTATTTTCATTCAGTATTACTGTTTACATAGAAATTCCAAAGAATCTATGCAAAAAGTAATAGAATTAATAAGAGAGTTTAGCAAATTTGCTAGATACAAATTCAATATAAAACCCTAACCACATTTTTTAGCAAGGTTTCTGGATACAAGATCAATATACAAATACCAATTGTACTTCTGTACAATAGGCCAAACAATCTTAAAACAAAAGTAATATTACGATTCAATTTACAAAGGCATCGGAAAGGATAAAATAGCAACGAATTTAACAAAACAATAACAAGCTTTCTACACTATTACAAAACATTTTTGAAATAAGTTAAAGAACTCAAAGTAAATGAAAAGTAACCTATATTAAAGAATTGTAAAATTTTTCCCAATGATAATATCAAATTGCACTATAGATTCAGTGTGGTAACAAAGAAATATCATAACTATTTTTCTGCAGTAATTAGCAATTGATTCTAAAATTTATATGGAAATGCAAGGGACATTGAATATCTAAAGCAATCTTGAAAAAGAAGGATAAGCTTGGAAATCTCACTCTCTGATTTCGAACATTAGTATAAATCTACAGTAGTCCAGACAATATGATGCTAGCATATGGATAGACATTCAGATCAATGGAATAAAATCAGATTCCAGGAATAAGTCCTGACATGTACAGCCAGCTGCCTTTTGACAAAAATATTCTTTTCAACAAATGGCTTGGAAACAACTGGACACACACATATATGGGCTCCTACCTCAAATCATATATAAAAATTAACTCAGTGGGTCATGGGTATAATTTTTTTTGAGACACAGTCTCACTTTATAGTCCAGGCTGGTCCTGAACTCACTATGTATGTAACTCAAGTTGGCCTCGAGCACACAGCAATTCTACTGTCTCAGCCACCCTAATGCTGGGATTACAGGCATATGCCACCACACCTGTCTTATATGGTGACAGGAAATCAAAATCAGGGCCAAGTGCTTGCCAGGCAAGCCCTCATAATGGATATAATTATTGAGAACAAAACCCATAAAACTCTCTAGGAGGAAGCACAGGAGCAAATCTTTATGAACATCAGTTAGGCAATGATTTTCTGCATAGAATATATAGGTACAAAGAATGAAATAAGAGACTGATAACTTAGACTACATCTAAAGTATATTTAAAAAACTTTGTTCTTCAAAGAATACTATCAACTAAATGAAACACCAATCATAAAATGGGAACAATATTGGCAAATCATTCATCTGATAGGAATCTAGTATCTATGATATATAAAGAACTTTTAAGATCAGTAATAAGCCAATGTAAAAAGAGGAAAAGAATTTGAAGAGACATTTCATTTACAAAAAGACACATAAATAGTTAATAAGCACATGAAAAAGATGCTCATCACTATTAGCCCCCAGGGAAACATAAATCAAAACAGAAAAGAGATACTACTCCATAACTATTTGTATCTCTCTGATCAAAAAGACAGCCAATAGGGGCTGGGAACACAGCTCAGCAGTTAGGTCCAATTCTTCAGCATCACATAAGCTGGGCATGGTGGCACATGCTTGTAAACCTACCTCAGGATTGAGATTGAGATTGAGATTGAGGCAGGAGGACTGCCATGTGTTTGAGGCCATCCTGGGCTACATACATGGTGAGTTCAGGACCAGCCTGGGCTACAGAGTGAAACCCTGTCTCAAAAACAAAACAAAACAAAACAAAAAGACAAAGATAATAATAAGTATTTCCAAAGATGTGAAGAAACTGAAACCCTTATCCACTGCTGGTGAGAATCTAATTTGTAGCTTTGCCGAGGGGACAGGGGTGAACAAGACACCTCAGAGGCCATGGACTGTTGGGTCTTCCCTCACTGCCTACTCCCAGCACAGACCTCAGAGGAATTTGGCTCCCCCCCATCACACACTCATAGCCATTCAGAGAAACCTTTTGGTGAGGCCTTTAAAGTGAAGTCCCTCAAAAACAAAAACATGGGAAGAAGAGAAGGCAGAAGGACACACACAGAAACACCTGAGGCCTCAGAAAGTAATGTCATGGACCCTGAAATAGTAGACCTCACAGGGAACGAAGTCAAAATGCAAGTAAGTCAATCAGCCAGTTCCAACAAGATACCGTTAAAGAAATGCAAGTAATGACCAGTGGGGCTTAGAGAAATTACTAAATAAATAGTGGTCCGAATGGATATAAAGTTTATTGAGCATATAGAAGCCACAAATAAAAAGTTGCTAAGATAAATAAAGAAATGCAAGATATGAAGGAAAGATTTGATCAGAAGTGGAAATTTTAAAAAAGAAATCTAGCTAAAATTCAGGATACGAAAAATACATTTGAAAGCAGGGGAACTCGACTCAAACATTGTGAGGACAGAATGACCTTGAAGACAAAGCTGAGGAAACAAATGCTATAATTGGGCATATGACTCCAAAATTAGAAATGAGCAAAGTAGCTGGACACAACACCTGGTGGATAATTCAAAGAGGTCCAATCTCAGAACTATGGGTGTGGGAGAAAGAGCAGAAGACAGCATCGAAGGTATAAAGAATTTATTCACTCAAATGATGCAAGAAAATTTCCAAATCTAAGAAAAGAAATTAATTTCAGAGGGCTGGAGGAATGGCTCAGCAGTTAAAGTGCTTGCCTAGCAACTGCTAAGTCAAGCACTAAGTACCTGAGTTTGATTCCCCAGCACCACATAAACTGGGCATAGTGGCACATGCCTGTAATCCCAGCACTCAGGAGGCTGATGCAGGAAGACTGTCATGAGTCCGAGGCTAGGCTGGGCTCCATAGTGAGTTCAGGACCAGACTGGACAACAGAGCGAGACCCTGTCTCAAAAACAAAAAACAAAACAAAAAAAAAAAAAAAAAAAAAAAAAAAAAAAAAAAAAAAAAAAAAAAAAAAAAAAAAAAAAAAAAAAAGGAAGAAAAGAAATTAATTCCAGGTACAAGAAACTTATAGAACTCCAAATAACCTCAAACAGCAACGAGACTCGCCATGACACATCATAATCAAAACCTCAGAAATACAACATAAAGAGAGAATATTAAAAGCAGCAAGAGAAAAACAGACATTATTCTATACACACGGATGAGGTCAAATACTTGTTTCGGTCATTCGGATATCCTCTTTCATAGGCTTCTTCACCCCTTTCGTTCATTTTTCTGTTTGCCTTCTTCCTCACGACTGCAGAAATTCTCTATGTATCAGGCAGAAGCCCTTCCACAGCTGCATTTCCGGCCACCCTATGCTTGCCTCCTCACTGCCTCATTCTCATTGTGAGGTGCACACACTTTTTCCCCAAATGTTTTCACCTTTACCTTTATGGTATTTATTTCTTGATTCACTTAGACAGTCTTGGCACGTTGTCCAGGTTGGCCTTGAAATCCCAGGCTCAAGCCATCCTCTTGCCTCAGCTTCCCAAGCACTGGGACTGCAGGCACGTGCTACCCCATCTGGTTTATCGTCCTGCTTCTTGTGCCTTATTTTAAAATAAAATATTTATCTCATAGTTATAAGATATTCTAATTATCTCCTAAAATTTTATTATTTAATTTATGTTCACTTAGAATTGATTTTATGCATGGTTTGATGTAGGAGTTAAGTTTTATTTGCATTTAATATGAATATCTTACTATCTCATAGGACAAGTTTTTGACCCTGTTTTTTTCCTCTTTAAAGGGTCTTGGCTTTTCTTTCTTTCCTTCTCCTTCCTTCCTTTCTTTCGCTTCCTCTTTCTTCCTTCCTTCCTTCCTTTCTTTCTTTCCCTCTCTTCTTCCTTTCTCTTTCTTTCTTTCTTCTTTCTTTCTTTCTTTTAGAGACAGAATCTCACCCAGTAGTCCAGGCTGGTTTTGAACTTACTATGGAGCCCAGGGTGGCCTACAAACTCACAATTCTCCTGCTTCCGCCCCCTGAGTGCTGGGATTGCAGGTATACGCAACCATGCCGGGCTAATGTGGTGGTGAGGAATTAACTCAGGGTCTTGTGCTTCCTAGGCAAGCACTCCAACCACTGTGCTATTCCTCCAGCCCTGGATTTTCGTAATTCTTTGTATTTCCATATACTACTTAGGATCACTGTTCAAAGTTGCACAAAATGTTAACAACATTTAAAAAAAAATCTTCCAGTTTGATTGGGAAGTTAGCATTTCCTCTGGTATTCTTGTTTTTTTCTTTCCTGCTGTCCATGGTTTTCCTGACAGACTTAAATACCATGCGAGGTTTGTAGGCTTTGGCTATAGCCCCCTGTCTTTCACAGGAGTTCTGTTGATGTGGCATAAGGTGGAGAAGGAAATTACTGTAGAGTCCAGGGATCACATCTAAGGACGTCAGTGTCCTGTGCCTCTGTATTGTGACATCACAGGTGCTTCTCACGTCCCCCTACTTCTTGAGTGATGGTGTGAGAGGGCTAGAGCTAAGAATTTCCTATTTCCCAAATTCATTAGGCTCTGGTAGAACCAAACCAGTTGGGCTCTGATGGTTGCCTTTGGGGACACGCCTGGTTGAGAACAGCCAGCTCTGAGCCAGCAGAAGCATTGGAGGCCACTTCTGCAGTCTTCATGGTGACAACCATGAGAACTGGTAGACAATGTGGGGTCTCCCCACAAAGAGTTACTGATTTTCAGTTTGTTATTTTTTTTCTTTGTGTGAGGATGAGAATAACAACTTCCCAGATCTTTATATGCCAATACAGACATCAAAAATCTAGTATTCTAACATAAAATTTCTAGCTAGTGAACATCGCATTTCTTTTTTAAATCTGCAGAATTCACTTAACACCATAATACTATATTATTTTCTCTAAAGAATTTTGCAAACCTCCTAGTATAGTTATACTTAAATATTTGATACTGGTTCATAATACTATAAACATGTCTTCTTTTAAAATCCACTTGTAAATCTATTCTGGTACAGAGACATTCATTTTTAAAACAGCCTTACTGATATGTTCCTATTTTATAAAGTTCAACTACACAAAATGTATTTTTAGAAATAATTTTGAAATAAGTTCTTCACAGAGGGAGGCAGCAGGTCCAGATAGCCCTTTATTAGCCAGTTGAAACCAATTTACTCTTTGGGAAAAACTGTTTAAAGTGTGTGATGAATAAAATTATCAGTTGAAATATAGTGAGAGAGATGTCAGTTATGGGTCTGTGAGGTTTTCAGAGACAATTTGTTTAAAAAAACAAACAAACAAAAAGTGAAACCAGTTTTTTGATCCAATCGAGTAGGCAACTTGTCATTCACTTAGAGCATTCTCGTCTGTCCCTAGAAGTGGTGGTGGTAGGGTGGGGTTGTCTAAACACTTAATGGAGATTTTCTACTTTTGGAATCAAGTGACAAATGTGGTCTTCCTGGCAGGTACTAGGACAAATACCTGGCAGGGAATTCTGCAATATAGACTTCTAGACAGCAGAGCACATCCAGAGGAGTCAGTGGTTGGAAAGTGTTTCCCCCGGTCCTCGTGAATGGCTGTGATAATTGTGGTGAGGGTGATGCGAGAGTTATGGGACAAAGGCGGGGGAGTGAGTGCCCTGGTGGAAATGATGGTGGTGGGCAGACAATGTGATAGTAGGGGAGCAGCTGATGATCACAATGGGGAATGAAGGTTATGGGAGTGGAAGTCAGTGAGGGAGGGTGGCTGGTGGGAACAGTGGTGGTCACTGCAGTGAGGATGACGGGAAAGTCTTTACCCTTGCTGAAAAAGATGTGGCTGGGTCTATCAAGGCCACAGAAGCAGAGAAAAGAAACCCAGAGAGACTTACACCACCTGCTCTGCTAGAGAAGGAAGCTGAGCACAGGATCAGAAATTTGGTTCCAAGTAAAGAAGCAAGTTGTATGTTGCGAAGCTAATGATTCTGATCAGATCTTGGAAGAACATAACTGGGATTTTGTGTGTAATATTTTGAGATTATTATGAAAGTCCTGTTGATGTACTCAGAGATGATTAAAAAGATGACGTAGTCAGACACTATTATAGGAACGAAAGACAAACTCCTGGGTCCTTTGTCTGTTACTTACTAAAAACACAATTTGTGTTCTCTTCTGAGGCTGTTAGAGATTTAAAAGTGTTTTGTTTTGGCTTTTTCCTAAAACCGGTTAACTCTTCACTGGGGACCACAAGTGCCCAGGAGGTAACCGAAAGTAGAGCAAAGCCTGACCTTCATTTTGTCTCCTTTACCTTAAAACTTTGAATATAGGTTTGGTTCCCATGTAAGGAAAGTCGGTAGAATGAAGCTTATTAGCCCTAAATTTATCTAGCTTATCTCATCTCTAGATGCAAGAACACCAAAATAAAAGTGAAGTAATTTTCAGAATATTAGAGGAATATTAGATCACCAGTGTTGTGGCTTGGATCTGGAGTGTCCCCCAATGGATTTTGTGTGGTGTTGGGAGGTGGGGCCTGGCTGGAAGGGGTAGATGCTTGGTCCTTGACCTGGGGGGGGGGGGGGGATGTACTGGTTCTGCCCCTCCTCCCACACTTAGCTCTGTTTTGCCATACCGTGAGGATCTTTGTCTCCCAGAGCACTGGCTCTGACTGTCACTGGATCTAGTCCCACCACGTGATTCCACCACTTTACAGCCACCCATTTGTGAAGAGACTGAGACTTTCTGAAACTGTGAGCTAAAATAATTCTTTCCTCCCTAAAGCTGTGCATGTCAGGTATTTAGTCACAATGATGATGAAGTAACTAGACAACTAGCCTTTACCATGTCTAATTCCAACTTTTCCCCTTGGAGCAACACATAGCGGTCTCCACCCATTGTCCTGAAGCAGCAGGTCCCAAGAACTTCACATGACTGAACACCACAATCTTTTCATGAGAATGAAACTGTCCCTCAAGCCGTGAGGATTCTTCTGAAGCTATAAGACTGGCCTGATGTCTTAGTTACTTTTCCATTGCTATGATTCAATACCCTACATCCACAAATTTAGGGGAGAAAAGGTTTATTTTAGCTCAGTTTCAGAAGGTCACAGTCCATTCAGGGGCAGCTGGCAGCATTCGAAGTAAATGGCAGCTTCTCACAACATCATAAACAGGAAGGCAAATTGAGACTAGTCCTAGTCCTCCAAGAAAGGCAGGATGCAGCTTATATATCCTTCTAGGTCTCAGCCAAGTGATTAGTCTCTCCTTGATCTAGGTGTGGAAGGTCACTACACATCGTTAATCCTCATTTACATGCCGTGAATCCTAACTTAACTATAACCCACCCCTCCAGACTAAGCCCCAATCTACCAACAGCACATGGTTCCATTGACAATCCATAACATTTAAATATGAGACTTTTTGGGGACACCCCAGATCCAAGCCACAATACCTGAGATTTTGACTGACTGGACCCCAGTCCACCACAGTTCGCCATAATACTGGTCTCTATTCTTTTTTGAGTGGCTTAGTTGATTTTCTCCATCAGAGCGTGACCATTCCAACTACTACTCAATTTCAAGTCCTTTCCCTGTCTTCTCTCTTACTTTCCAATTAAAGCTTTTTCCCTTTGAATTTGTGCTTTAAATTTCCATTATCTACAAAAACAAAGACCCATGTTAGCCATGACATACATAACACAATGGATAAGAGCAGAGGTTTTCAAGCATTCACCGGCTTTTTTTTTTTTTTTCATTCAATTGATCCTGTGTCCTGTAGACCTCTCTTTCTTCCTGTTTCTTTCCCAGTTTGGCTCCCATCTTTACATTGTCATCCATCTCCATAAAATGTACCTCCACCTGTCCAGTTCCTAGCTCCCTGGTTCTCCAGAGGAAGTACAGGTCAGGTGACCTGTAGGAAGAGCTGACAAGGATAGGAGACCTCTTCTACAGGAGGTGGGTTCCAGGACATGGTCATCACCAGGAACTGGGTTCATTGGCCTGCCCTGAGGAGGAGCTCCTGAGAGGAGCTTTTTAAGTCTTGGCTACGCTGACCCAGGAGGCCTCACTGATCTGCCCATCTGAGCACCTGCTCTTCCTCTCAGGCAAGACCTAAATAGTTTTTCACTCTCACACCTTCTTTCTCTGGACTGCATTAACAAAACAATCAGCAAAAGGCATATGATATTTTATGGCCTACCCAGGCCCCCTCATTCCTTCTTTTCTTGGACCAGGCTGCCCACACCCCAGAGCTCTGCCTCAGCTATGCCCAGAGCACATTTTATTTTGGAATTAGTTTTGTTCAAACATTTGGGGGGCAGGCTGTACTGCAAATTGTAACATTCTTATGTTCAGCACAGATATAATACAAAGTAAAAGCAAGTGAGGTCAGGACCAGCCTGGACTACAGAGCAAGACACTGTCTCAAAAAATGTGTAAAAGCAAATTTCTTTGAATTTAAATAATACAGGGACTTCTTAAAACTTCTCGTGCTTACTAAGGACCTTTAGAAGCACACCCACCATATCCGTGGGACTCAGCCCACTAGTTCCTTGGGCTACTTTCAAAAAAAAAAAGTGTGAGAGTGCTGCTCGACACTACCACACTGAATCCTGTAAATAATTCAGATAATCAGTTACTGGCATTCTCCCAATAGAGACACTGGGGGTGGCCATGGAATTTGTCCAAGGTCTCAGAGCCAGCAGAGTTGTGATCAGACTGCCTCCTCCCAGGCTTCAGGCTGGCCTCCAGCACAGCACTCTCACCACTACCATCCACAGGTGAGCTTCACATCATGCCAAGGGACAGCCAGAAGGCGTCAGGACCCCATCTCCATAAACCTCCTGATCCATCCCTAATGAAAACAATCATGTGTGATAATGACATTTGTCAATGTCATGTAAAGTGCCAGTCAAATGCCTTTGGAAAACTTGGCTATTTTGTGGACCTAAGGGCCAATCACAAAACAGCAATGCTACTGTATAAACCAACTTTGAGACAAGGCCCCAGTCCTGCTCCACTGGAGCTCTGCCCAGACCTTCTGAGATTGACATGAGTCATATTATTCCATGTTTTATCCTCATGTACTTCTCTTCAATACTTATTACATGAAATTAATTACTTGTATTCATCCTTTGCCCAAGTGAGACTATAGACGGAATTAGCATTAGTACTTTATTATGGCCCTAGATACACCCTCCAGCAGGTTCTATGGCTTTCCAATCACTCATGAACCACAGTGATTATTATAATTCGTTCTTTTAATCCAGTCTCGAGAATCTTGTAATGAAGACAAGCAGTCTAACACAACCATCAAAACTCCAGATTTTGTGAAAAGTTGAATTTTCTCACCACCTGCCTGCAGTTCAGGGCTTCTGCATCCTGAGGAGTCTGCAGTGGGTTCAGGTCTCTATTCTAGCACACCACCTGGCAAATACTCATGTTCACATGTTGTTTATGGAACAGTCTCTAAGCTTCAATGTCATAATCTGAAAAACAGAGGAATTACCATTTGCTCTGCTTATCCCCAAAGCCTATCCTAGAGTTAAAATAAGCTTCCCAGTCCGTTAAAAACACTTGTTTATAACTGCATTGAATGTATTAAATTGGGAAGAGTTGCCATATTTATAAACTTACATCTTTGCATCCAAAAACATGGTCCCATCTCCCACATGAGAGATGCTTTTCGCAATGTCAGCAAACTTTGCTAAGTTGCCATGCAACTGTTTCACATCTGTTGACTTGTTTATTCCTTCTGTGCATTAGTATTGCTTTGAAGCAACTTGATAGGATTCTTCTAAAAAATAGACATATTGGCTTATTAGAAAGCATGAATTTTTTAAAGTTCTCTTTACCAGGCCTTAGTTTTATTACTTTCAATTAGTTCTAACAGATTATTAGTTCAATATCCCTTACTTTCTGGATACTTTATAAAATCATCAATAATTACAAAATTTGTCGACCCCCCCCCCCATATTGTTTCTTGTTCGTGTCTCAGTGAATTATCAGGATGAACAATATTGTACTGCAGAACAGTAGAGGTGGAGTCCAGCAACTGTGCCATGTCCCTGGCTTTGAATGTCTTCTTAAATATGTCTGCAGTAGGTTTATAATAAGTATCTCTTAGAATAAGTGTTTTTCTATTTCTAGTTTCTTAATACACCTTTTATTACTTTGGTGCTGAGATTTTCCAATACCAGCTTTAGCATTTATTGAAGTAATACAACTTTCTCCATTAACATGATAATATGGCATTACATTTGTCAGTGTTTTAACCAAGTGCACCCTTCTAATACTAACTTTTCTTGGTTACACTATATTGGTCTTTTCTAAGAAAGAGCTTTTGGCTGTTTGATATTTGTCTATTGCCTGTTTTTAATTTGCATTCTGCTTTAAATTTTATTATTCCTTTCTTCTGCTTGCTTTAGTCTAAATTTGTTCTTCTTCCTACTTTCCTAATACAGAGGCTTAATGGTTCAAGACCTTTTAAAAATACATATAAGCACTGCTGTTATTGTACCAGATTCTTTGATAATCTGATAAATTCTTATAATATGCATTGTGTTTGCATGTTATTATATCTATTAAATATATGGTAGAATTATTACACTGGTTACCAAGGTTGGCTGCACATTGTAATTATCTGGGAAATTTTAACACTAAAAATGCCAAACTTCTTAATGTTCTAGGTTGTGACCAGGACATCTTAAGATTTAAACAACTTTTAATGTATTCACTGGCCATTTGAATTTCATCTGAGAACTGCCTGTTCATTTTTATTGCACATTTTTAAATCAGGTCTGAATTTGAGGGGTCTAGTTTTTTGTTTTGTCTTTTTAGTTCTTTGTAAACACTAGGTAGGTTTGGTGTTTCAGTTTTAATATCTAGGTCTTTGATTTACTTTGATTTGATTTTGGTGCACAGTGGCAGGTCAAAACATCACTAAGATATCATCTAACCCCAGAGAGAATGGCGTTCATTAAGGCTGTGGGGGGAAAAGGAACCCTCTTACACTGTTAGCGGTGATGTAACCTGGTACAACAACTATGGAAGGCAGTATGTAAATTCCTAAAAGGCTGAAAATAAATATTCCCTTTGATCTACCAACACATCTTCTGGGAATTTTTCCAAGAGTTAAAATTATCAGATAAGAGATACAGGCATATCCATGTTCATAGGTGCACAACTAACAATAGCTAAAATGTGGAAGACATTTAAATATCTATTAGCAGACCAATCGATACAAAAATTGTGGTAAATGTCGAAATGGAGTACTAGTTGTCTACAGTTTTGAGGCCCTACTACTTGACATAAAATGACCTTGGGAGACTCTGACGAGTGGAACCCAAGGAATAAGAACAAGGCCTTGTAGACCTTGATTAGAGGCCTGAGGTTTTGAGAGTAGTTACAGGATGCATTAAAATTATCCACTCCAATTCCACCTGGATTGGAGTACTGAGTGGGGACTAATCCACCAAGGCTATTGGATATAACTAATCAGCCTTCTGTCTCTCCTGACCTACAAAAAAAAAAAAATCTTTCTCAACCTTCATGCCAGAATATTGGCTTCTATGCACGCTAGGGATGGGGCAGCAAGTCCTTGCTTGGCAACAACAGGCAGAGGCAGCTGGTTAGATTCACCAGGAATGGGATTTGGGTAGGCGAATATCTGTAAGATGTAGTGATATGAAAGAGTTGAGTTTCTGCACTAAAGTGAGGGATTAAAATTGATCAAAGTGAGGAGAAGCCTAAATAGATGTACAAATTTCTGAGATGATGTGGTTGGAGGTTTGAGAAGGGCTTAGATGGAAAAGGCCAGAGTCATCCAAACAGACTTACAGTCACCTTAGTAAGAGTCACATCCTCCATGGGAGGATGGACAACGACAAACAATCTATTCTTGGCAAAGATAGGCAAAGAAACATGTTTGTTTTGGCTTGGGCTTTTGTTATCAAGGAAAATCTCTACTGAGAATTAATAGTCATAGACTGCTAGTCCCACACTGCAGTTTCAGTTTTAACAATTGTACAGTCCAGGGAAGCAATCAGCTGATGTGTTACTCCCTGAGGAAGTAAATGAAACCTATCTATGGCGGCATATATGCCTAACTTAGACCCATGGATTTTGAGAGTCAAGACCAGGGAAGTCAAGAAGTCACAGACCAAACTTACTGACTATAAAAGAAAAGAAAAATCACTGTAAAGGGCAGCAAAAGCATAAGCGGCTTTGGATTTCAGCAACCTGAAGAAATGGCATTAATAGATCTTATTTTTTATAGCATGTCTACAATAACTTTTCATTAAGTCAATACAACCAACTGGGTTTGATGCGAGACTGAAGCAGGAGAATCACAAGTTCAAGCTCATCCTGGGCAACTTAGTAACTTAGCAACACTCTCAAACCAAAAAAACCAGATAAGGGCTCAGGATGTAGCTTAGTGTGAAGGCCCTAGGTTCAATACTCAGTAACAGAAAAACACAAACATACACACTCTATCATACAATAAAAAACAAAATCAATTACTTACGTGAAGGTAAATTTTTAAAAGAAAGCTTTTATTAAAAATAGAACAGAACTTTAAACCCAAATGCATTAAACAGCAGAACTGTAAGTGAATTGATGAAGCAGAAGGTAGGTTACAGTTATGTGAATGCAGTACAGCAAGCTGAAATAAAAAAATTAAGGAAACGGTGAGAGACACAAAAAAATCAAACGAAAGGGGCAATCGTAGCCTTCAAAAATATTTCCTCTTTTCTTTGTTCATCTCACCAATAAACTGATTCTACACTCATAGCCTCAACTTTTCTCCCAGGCAACAAACAGTAAGCAAATCAAATGCTTACTTTAGCAAGTATACTAGGTTATAAAAATATTTTTCTTAGAATACTAAAAGGTAACTTTCTATTAACCCATACTTAGATGAGAAAGTATGCTGGTAACAAAGATGCTGTGTGTCTTCTAATTTCACTACAAAAAAATTTCTAACTTAAAAAGTATCAATGAACCTAATTTCCAGGGTGGGGAAATGAGGGAGGCTATTACAAAATCATCTTGGCAGCTGTTGGTGCCTCCTTATCATGCCAACAGCAGAAACTCTTGACAATGACATTATAGGTGATGTTCCTGCTGTAGAACTGAAGCAGGGAGTTGCTGAGGTCTAGGTTATGGGCCATTTCCTTAGTGGCTTATGGCCACAAACCACAGCCCAGCCCTAGCAGGCACCTTGTAGTCTGAGGTCTAAGTCAAGAGGTCAGGGCCATTGGGCTGAAGCTGTTACCACAAGCAGGAACGTAACTCTTAGGATTCTGGTCGGATTGTGTCAGTCAAGTAAGTAAATGAACATTATAAAGCAGACCCGGGGCAATGCCATGGAGACATACGGCTGTGGGAATGACATTTCATCAATAGGATTCACCTAAAAACTCCGTTATGTGGCCATTTCACTCCCTTGGTGAACATTAAGTCCATCTGTGCAAGGGTCTTAGAAATCAGCAGTCCCTGGCATACTCTTCTCCAAGCTCTTGAATATATTTAGGGTTTTTCTTGCTAGTGGGAATTCTTAAAATAAATTCCCAATGTGTGTATTACTCAGTAAGAAGTTGTACTGGTTTTTCCTTTGCTGATATACAAATACCCAGCACTCACAATTTAATGGAGAAGTTTAATTTAGTTCATGGTTTCAGGAGATCAGTACATGGTTGGCAGGCCCCAAAGCAGGAACATCATGGTGGAAGAACATGGCGAAGCAGAGCTGGTTGGTTCATGCTAGCTGGGAAGCAGAGCTGAAAACAGTATCAGAAATGAATGGGTGAAGGCATGAGACATAGACCCTAAGGCCATGCCTCCACACATATCCAGAAGGGTGATCTACCAATCCCTGGAGAAGAACCTAAAGCCAATCAAGTTGATATTCCACCCTAACTACCATAAGGATTACCTTATTTGATCAGTAAAATTACTTATTCTGAGAAATTCTATTTAATAAATCGTTAAGTACTAAAGATGGATGGAGTGGTCTTTCCTTGGTTGGAGATTATAAGTAATAGACCTAAAAATAGGCCATGTCTTAGGCCACATGATTCTACACATCCATACTCATTGAGAGGCCCTTCAGCCTATGTGCGGCTTAGGAAATAAGCCTGGGGTTAAGCTAAGGTTACTCTCTCTTTTCCTGAGCTGCAGGGAACCTGAGGCCCATGAATAACCATCCAACTTGAGGCAACTTGTCCTCCCAACTCGAGAGGCTTCTGTTTGTGACTACTCGAGGCTTGGTCTCCTGAGGCACCCTCTTCCTACCTACAACTTCCTGCTGGGTGTCCTGCCAGGCTTGGAGGTTTTCTAGCTGTCCAGGGGAATTACACTGTGCCTTTCTCACCCACTGTGATGACTGAGGAGGATCCTCTGCTACAGGATGGCTCAGAGCTGTGAAAATCATCTGGAATGGGGAGGCTGGACAGGGCAGCTCCACCGAGAAAGTAACCACAGAGCGGGTATCTAGGCTTTGATTATACAGGCAGTCATGGGGTGGAGACACCAAGCCAAATTTATAAGTGAAGTGACTCTAAGAATGAGAAAAAGAGAAGAACCAAGGCTGGTGTGTCACGGCGAGTGCCAGTGGATACTCTCATCTAAATAGGGGACTTTTGTGTTAAGGTCAGAGTGTGTTATCACCAGGTGTGTTTTCTTCAAGGCTGGGGGACCCCAAGGAAGACAGCAGATGTCTATATTTGGTGAGTGGCTGGAGGTAAACAGGTCTGTACATGACTGGATGGGGGTGTGATGAATGGACTAGATGTCCAATCTCCATATGGTCCTCGGAAGGAGTCAGGGCTAAAGTCTCAGCCCAGCTCTGGGGAGTTATGGAAAATCCAGACCTCAGGCCCTGTCCTTGCCCTGCAGCAATCATGTGGTCTCAGCCTAGAGGCCTAGCCACCTCTCTCATCACCCTGAGACTAGAAATATACCCCTCTGACCTAATGTGATGCAGTTTTCCACAAGCTAGGCATTTTTGGTCTTTATCTCTGAAAAGGTAATTTATTTTCCAAAAAACAGATTCTTAGATTAGAAGTGTGCTTACAAATAAGAGTTTTAATAAAAATAAGGGAGGCAGGAGAGGGGGAGAAAGATGGCTGATTGAAGTCAGTTCCACGAGCAATTTCTTTACTCTCAATCACACACTGTACCAGGGTGGTGTAAGATTTAGAGATACACTGTCTCTCACCAAACCACAGACCAATTAGAGCATCAAACTCAAGGACAGACGTTGATGGCTACTCAGCTGTCTACTGTCACACAAAAACCCTGGCGGCATACCTAGTCGGTTGGTGACTTGAGCAGGGGCCTAGTGGCCCTCCAGGAGCCACTCCTATCTCTGGTAATGCTCCCAACATACTCTAGCTTTCTAGGTTTTCCTGCACTGGAAATTCAGGTGATTACAGCTAAAGTCTCTCCTCACCCTGGGTTGGTCACGTACACTGCCACCACCAGCAGACTCAGAGAACAGGATAGTTTCCTCCAGCATTCTTAAGAGCCTGGCGTGTATTCTTTGTAGCTTTATATGAATGAATAAATTAACGACTGAAATTTCAATCAGCAGGTCAACTCCTTTACATATAGTATAAACTTACTGTTGAATGGTGAAATAAAAAAGGTAACTTGCTCAGAAAGCCCCTCCTACACCCATGAACTGACAGAATGACAAAGCCACGATGGATCTATTTCTTCCCATTCCTCTGTGCCCACTGGGTCACAGTCTTGTTGCTGAGGCCAGCAGGAGGACAGTCTGTTCAGTCTGTTCTCTTGCATGTTACCTGGTCCAATGATGGAAGCTATGGTCTCATGTGAAGAGATCAGTGGGGCTGATTAGATTGCCTGTCTTATAAACTGGAAATAAGGCAATTACCAGGCAGCAGGAGATGTGTAGCGTATGTGTACTTGGGAAGAAAGGTCAAAACCAGCTATGACTGTGTAAGTTACAAACTATAAATGAGCAGAGGAAAAACCCTCCTGGTAACCAGGTGGGTTCAAGGAACAGACCTTACGAAACTGAGGATGAAGAACAGCTTCTTGACTAGTGAGTGCTGCAGGTGACAGGGAGCTACATCTGTTCATGTGCAGTAGGGTACAGTGCAATATTATATATGAGCACATGTGAAGGCACAAGGGCATGTATGTGTAAGACTTGATTTAGCATGGCACAAAAAGTCAGGCTCTTATGCCCTTTACCACTAGAATCTTCCTTCCTGCCTTTCTGCCTCGAATACTATGTTCCAATAACAGTAAATACAGATATTTAAAAAGAAATGAAATCAGCTTGTATTTATTTGGCAGATATTTATTTAAATGGCCACTAGTGAATTTAGTCACTACTGTAATGAGCTGATTTCCCTTCCTGGAAAAGTATATCCTCCTAAAACACACCTCCTAAAATTTAAGAGGGAGCCTACTTCCATCTGTGTCTGGGAAGTGACACTGAACTCAGTTTCCACACTTTTTTAAAAAAAGAATTACATAATAACACTTTCATCTTTAAAATGTGATGTTATACAAAGATGGTTGTGGAAAAAACAACATTTGTATCTACTTTTAAATCTTATATTGTTTAAATGTACTTGAAGTGTTGCATCCTGTGGAAAGGGAACAAGAAGGATATACAACACAGAAGCCAGAGGTGAGGCTGGCAACAAAGGGATGCTAAGCAACGTGAAGAGGTCTAGAGAGGCCAGGGAAGAGAGGGCAGGGGAAGTCCCTGGGTGGAGCGCATGCAGGTTTCCACAAAGCCCAGCAGTCCAGACTCCTGTCTCTACCTTTTCCTGCCTTCCCAGAAGAGGTGAGAATGACCTTAAGTACTTCCAAGTTCTCTCACGGAGGGGAGTACATGCCATCGGACAGGAGTCTGCTAGGCTGACCAAGAATGTCTGGCAGAACAAATAAAGCTGTCCTTCTCCTTTCAGCTAAGTAATCTGGGCAACTATGTGGTGGAGGTGCTGAGGTGGGAGGCCTGTGGGGCAGAAGAGCAAAGGTAGAGGAACACTACTTAGAGGTTTTAATACAAAACTCAAGATGTACCAAGCAGTGTACTCTTGATGACAACAGTACAATTAGGTCAAATCCAGTCTAGCCTGAACCAAGTTGAGGGTAGGGAAGCCTTCAGCACAGGATGTAATTTATGCAGACAATTTCTGAATTACTCTTTGGGGGGTATTAAATAATTTCATGACCAATCAGTGCTGATTCTAAAGTTAATAAACCTCATATGAATGCAAATATCGACTAAATAAAGGCACATAAGATATGGTCCAATAAATTCATGTGATATGTCATTAAATGTTTAAGCCTCTTTAATAAGTTTCTCTGGAGACATGTAACCATTCTCTGGTTTACCTCCAAAGGCCTTAGGTGGTCCGATCATGAAGCCAGAGCAAAGGCACGTGCATGGGAAGTATGGGGGAGAAGATAAACACTTCAAAAGCCTAAATCTATAAAGTAGTTGCAGAATTATGCATTGGTACAAAATAGTAGGGAAGAGGCCAAAGTAACAGTAGTCAGAATAGAACAGTAGAGTTTTCTGGCTAAAACTTTAGGGGGTAATCCTTACCAGGCTTTCTCCTCTTAACAGCAGGGCTTACCAATATAAGAATTGAGTTAATTAAATGCTGCCTATAGTCACTAACATTCTTCACAATTTTAACAGACAGAGCTCCCCCCCCCCCCCCCCCCGGCACCAGAAATCAAGCCTAGGGCCTTTGCTCAGAGATACACCCCCAACCCATCCAACCTGGGGAGGAGGGGCAGAGTCTTGCCAAGTTGCCCAGGCTGGGCTTGAATTTGGGATCCTTCTCTTTAGCTTCTCAGAGCGCTGTTATTATAGGCCTGTACCACAGGGTTACCTGATAGAACTTTTGAGGCACTATAACACACTGCTGAAAGAGTACCAGTACCAGATACCAGTTCAGATCTTCATTTCTGCACAAACACTGCTAGTTGCTAATGTGTCACAGAATTTTAAATTCATACATTTATAAAAACGTTAAATTTTATGTCATGTAAATTTACAATAAAATTGTTAAATAAAAAAGTCACGATTTCACATTCATGTATCCCCTCCCCCCCAAAAAAAGGCTAAGTAGTGAAAAGGGAAAATACTGGTAATGGGTGTTAATATGGGATCAATGCACCAACCCTGGTTCTTGTCTCTGGATTTGTTATGGGAGAAAAACAAAGATGAACAGTTAGCCCCTTGTATCCATGGGTTCCTTATCAACTGATTCAACCAACCTCTGATCACAAAGATTTGAAAAAAAGGTGTCTATATTTAAAACACACAGAATTTGGCTTGTCATTGTTCTCTAAAAAAACAGTATAACAACTATTTCCACAGCGTTTACATTTTTATTTTCTGGCCCATAAATTAACTGTTTCCTTTCTGTTTTATGTAATGCGGGTGAAGGGCATGGGAGTACAATACCTGAAATACAAGCTTCTATTGAAGTTTATGAATTATTTGATTAGGTGTAACTAGTTTCTTGTTCAATCTAATGAAATCAACCTTACCAAATTATGAAATAGAATTTGTAAGTAGGCTAGCAGTTCTTGTGATGTAAGAAAAAAAATCAGAAAAAAATAAAGTAAAAGATGATGGGGCAGGTAGGTGGGGCATGTAGGTAGGCTGCAGGAATAGAAGGTAACTTTGGGACAGAACATGGTCTTTGCCATCATCCTGTCCTTTTTTATTTCATGCTTTATCTTACATAAAGCTTAAACTCCTCAAATATGATAATGCCCTTAAGAAATTAGGGGATTTTTTTTTTTTTTGAGACAGGGTCTCACTCTGTTGTTCAGGCTGATTCTGAGCTCACTATGTAGCCCAGACTGACCTTGAAATCACAGCAATCCTTCTGCCTCAGCGTCCTGAGTGCTAGGAATACAGGTAGAAGACGTTTTTAGAAAGCCTCTCTTAACTACTCTCCTGTGCAAAGTTAGGTATGCTTACTCAACGACTCATTAACTCAATCATGTAGCAATTACTCGATAAGCAATGGAGCCTCAGGCTTGAATAAGATACAAGTTCCTATCCTCAGGGAACTCTGCCTGGTGGTTAAAGGAAATCCTTTCTTTATCTGGTCAGAGTATAAACTCTGGGAACAAGGCTGAAGAGCAAGCACAAAGCCTGGAAGAGAGGGTCAATGTGTAGGAGGAGTGCTCTGGGACTCAGGGAAGGTGCAGAGCCCAGCAAACCAAGGAAAAGCATAGCACACGGGGCAGCACAATGCTCTCGGGCAGGAAGCAGGGAGTTGGGGGAAGGAGCAGGTGACTGTAAATTCATGAATTCAAAAACTTACAGGCCCTGGAAATCTGCCTAAGGGCTCATGCCAGGATAGCAGTTTGGTTTTAGAAAGTGTTTTCGTGGCAGCAGCTGGATGGATGGTTTAAGAACACTGGCCAGGGAAGCAGCTGGGGAAGTGACCACTTACATTCCTCCCCCAACCAAAGTGTAACCTTCTCCACAACCACAGGAACTGGGGTCCAGAGCAGAGAGGCTTTTGTGCTTGTGGACCGATGAATGGCAAGAAAGAAGAGTGCCCCACACCTCAAAGGGAGTTTTTTTTCCTTTCCTGGCGCATCCCATTGCCTGTGACATACCATACACCATACCTTTGCCTCTGCAGGAGGAACACCTTCTGTTCCCTGCTTTTCTCTACCCTTTGATCTTCTCTAGCTGCTGCACTGAACTTTCTAATGATGCTGACTACTACGGAGTGTCCACTTCCTCACCTGTACTCACACCTCAGCTTACTCCTGTATCTATTGTTTCTATCACCAACCACATTGCTGAATCCCTTTGCACATTTTCTTTCCAGGTTATGACACTTTTTTCCCTAAGATTCCATAATACCTCCCTTTAATGTTTCTACTGCTGCCTTGATCAAGGACAGTGGCTTTCTCTCTGTTTTTCTTCTGTTATCTCTTCCTTCACTAGACTCCTGGATGATGGACTGAGGACTACTCAGTCCTAGGACCTCCTTTCCATCTACATTTTCTCCCTAGGCAGCTCATTCAACACCAAGGTGAAGAGGTTGTTCATTTGTATGTTCAATTATACCTCTTGCCTGAGCTACAAACTCAACCAACTCAAAAATTTTTTCACTTAATCAAATGGTATATCAAAAACAGCCTACGGCCAATTACCAGATCCCTGCTGAAGCAGAATTCTGGAGTTTTTCCCAGCTCAGGATATACTTTGGTCACGTATCTGCACAGTCAGGCTCCAAACCAGTCGTCCTTGAATACCTCCTTTCCTTCTTCACCCACTGCCAACATCTAAGTTATGTCTGGTACACCTTCAAAATGTATCTCCAATATGTCCTTTCTCACTATTTCCTCCCCTATCTAAATTCATTTAAATCATTCTCTTTTCTTTCCTGGATAATATGATGGTTTCATAAAGGGTGTTTTTACTTCTACTTTGCCTCACTATAACATGACCATCTAGGTGTTGCTAGTTCAAAGACTTACAAGACACAACCACCAATTATGTATTATGAACAATACTTTCAATACTGTCATAATACAAAACAAACCTTTAATTTTTCAAAAGTTTAAAAAAACCAATTTTACACTTAAGCTAACTTTGAAGATGAACACAAAATTTACCAACTTATTAAAAAAACAACAAACAACTCAAGCACCTACTCTGTGCATAGCACTTATTCTAGGTGCAATAAAAGGGAAACTTAACTTTAGAAACATGATTTCACTTTCTGGAATTGCATTATGTCTTTTCCCAGAGAGTAAAAATAAATAAAATCATCATTACTTCCTACTAATCTACCCCAAAGCCACTTCTGCCTCACAGGAAAGTTAATTTCTAAAAAATTTAAGATGTAATGAACTTAGCTCCTCCTTCTCCCAAATAAAAATTCCTTTTTATTAAAAAAAATTAAAATTTTTCATGCAACGGCAGATTATTTCCATTAAGTTTTTATAAAAAAATATTTTTCTCTCTAGCTTTCCCTTAGGCTGTCTTCCTCCAGTATCGCCTTTTCTTGTACAAGGCAAATCAGATGTCTTTTATTCTGCTTTTCTTTCCTTAGGAAAGTACCACATCTTGGATACAAACCATTCCTAAGAGCAGTGATGAAAATAACATTAAAACAACTGCAAAGGTGAGTCACCTACTTTACCTTGATGAAGGGGGAAAAAAGCAGTTGCCACTAAGATATCTATTTCAAATATCTGTGTCTAAATAATTTTAAAAACTGTTTATTTTGTAAAAATGCATACCCTACTCCAAACTATGTTTTAGTTTTTTTGACCAAAAAATTTATAGAATTCCTTTCAGTTCAACCTAATAAAAGTGATTATCTAGAAAATATTCCACATATTAGTCTGTCTTAAAAAGTTCAGATTTTAAAGCATTTCTAAGGCACGGTATTCTGGAAGACCAATGTGCTTCTGCTGGTGCGTTATAAACCAACTGTCCACGACAGGAAACTTCCTCTGATGCTGTGGGCTTGTCAGACATACGCTCCAAGGGCGGCATGGAATTCAGTGAGGCACTGAACCAGCTGCTGAAACTTGGGCCTCTCCTCTGGATCTAAGGCCCAGCAACAGGCCATCACAGCAAATCTGCAGTGACAACAATGGAAAATTTGGTTAATAATAAAGCACTCCTTATCTTTTGATCAGCTTGATGCCAGTTATTTTCTGTCTAAATGTGGGTATGGAAAAGACAATATATTAAAAGTGATTAATTTTATTATGTTAGCAATTCTAAAATAAATACCTGGATTATATATGTGTGATTCCAATTACCTGAATTATGTGTATGGATTTCAATTTTTCATATGAACAACATATTAAAATATATCAGCAAATATGGAATATTATAAAATTACATAAAACACAGTCAAAATAAGAATTTATGTTATCCTTTTCTTGAGTTCTGAGAGGAACTCAAGAGAAGGTTTTACCTAAACTCTAAAAACTCTGGGTCCACAATAACTTTGCTCTGGCTTAAAGAATTCCAGACACCACATTCATCTGTGCATTTGCTTACCTCTGACTAGCTTTATACCCATCCCATGCCCACCATATAAAAAAATAGCTAGGAGAAAAAAAACAGGAGACAGAAAAACAACTTTGTCATTCATTAGCCCAGAGCATTTTCCTTATGTATCATGGACATCTAGCAAGACAAGATGGCAATGAGCAAGGCTCTTGTTAAGTACCATACTTTTAAGTCTGTTGAAACAAGCCAGGTAACATATTGGGCTCTGAAAAACTCATGACATATTTTGTCTGTTTTTCAAAGGTCACTTATTTATATTTATATAAAGATCAATCAATAATATATTGCTCATTTCATGTGGTAATGGTTTGCCGTCTTTTAGTGAGCTTCATAATTCCTCATTCAAAGAAAGACTTGTCTTTTCCCATTCTGTTAGTTCTCTCTTCACTCTGTTAATTGTTTCCTTTGCCATGCAGATACTTTTTAATTTGATATAATAGCATTTATTGGTTCTGGGAGCTATTTCTTTTGCATGAGGTGTCAAGAACGCCCTTGCCTAGGCCTGTATGTTCAAGAGTTTTATCCAATTTGTCCTCCAGAGGGTTCAATGTTTCCGTTTTGATGTCAAGGACTTTGACTGACCCACTATGATTTGATTTTGGTAGGTGGTGACAGGTTGAGTGTTTAGATTCATTATTCTGCATGTGGAATCCAACTATCCCAGCACCATTTACTAAAGAGGCTATCAATTTTTCAGTGTATGTTTTGGGACCCCTTATCAAAGATCAGGTAGCTGAGGGTAGCTGAGGTTGTCTCTGCATCCTCAGTTCTGTTCCATTGGTCAACCTGTATGTTTTTGTGCCAGTATCATATAGTTTTTATCATCGATGCTTTGTAATATACCTTTATGTTTGAAATTGTAACGCCAATTGCTTTTGTCTTGTTATTCAGCATTGCTTTGGCTACTCTACATCTCTTTTGGTTCCACGTGAATTTTAGCATTGACTTTTCAAATTCTGTGAAAGAAGTTGTTGGTATTTTGATGAGAATTTCACTGAGTCAGTGCATCAGCTGTGGCAGTATAGCCATTTCGAATATATTAATTCTGCTTATCCAAAAGCAGGGGAGGTTTTCCATTTTCCAATGTCCTCTTCAATTTCTTTTTTCAGCATAATGTCTTTCTTTTAGAGATCCTTCATTTCTTTATTTAGGTTTACTCCTAGGTATTTAAATTTTTGAGGAACTACTGATAAGATTATTCTTCTCAGCTCTTTATCAGTAAGTTCATTGTTAGAGGAATGCTACTGATTTTTTCATATGAATTTTGTAATCTACAATTTGACTGAATTTGTTACTCAGTTCTAAGAGCTCTGTGGTGGAGTTTTTGGGGTTTTCTATGTAGATATTATGTCATTTGCAAATAAGGATAGTTTACTTCTTCCTTTCTGATATGTATTCCCTTTATTTCATTCTCTTGCCTGATTGCTCTGGCTAGGGTTCCAAGAACCAACTCGAACAGGAATGGTGAAAGTAGACAGCCTTGTTGTGTTCCTGATTTAAAGGGAAATGCTTTCAATTTCTCACTTACTGTGATATTTGCAGCAGATATGGCACATATGGCTTCTATCAGTTTCAGGTACGGTCCTTCTATACTTACTTTCCTCTGGGTTTTTATCAGGAATAGGTGTTGGATCTTGTCAAAGGCCTTTTTTTGCATTAACTGAGATGATCATATAATTTTAATTTTTGCTCTTATTAATGTGGTGTATTATGATGACTGATTTATGTATGTTAAACCATTCTTACATCCCAGGAATGAAGCCAATTTGACCATAATGAATGATCTTTTCAATAATTTGCTAGATTCTATTTGCCAGTATTATAGAGGATCTTTGTGCCTATATTCATCAAGGAGATTGATCTATAGTTTATTTTCCTGGTAAAGTCTTTGTCTGATTTTGTATCAGGGTAATGCTAGCTTCCAAAAATGACTATGGTAATATTCCTTTGCTTTCAATTTCATGGAACAGTTTACGAAGCACTGGAGCTAGCTCTTCTCTGAGGTACTGATAAAATTCTGCTGTGAAACCATCCAATCCTGGACTTCTCTTTGGGGGCAGACTTTATTAATGCTTCAATTTCCATGACTGTTATGGCTCTTTTCATGGTTTTATGTCTTCTTGTTTCAGTTTTGATACTTTTATGTGTCTAGAAACTTATCCATTTCTTCCAAGTTCTCCAATTTATGGGAGTGTAAGTTTTCAAAATAGTTCTTTGTAGTTTTCTGAATTTCAGCAATGTTCACTGTGACTTCACCCTTTTCATTTCTAGCTGCATTAATATGGGTTTTTTTTTCTTTCCTTCTTTTGGTTAGTTTAGCTAGGTTTATCAATCCTGTTTATTCTTTTAAAGAACCAATTCTCTGCCACCTTCACCTTGGACAGGAAGGTAATAACAAGAAACTGTTGAAATATAAAATCCTCAAAATCAAAGACACAATTTAAAAATGGGCAACTGGAATGAACAGTGCTCAGATGGAGAGGTTTAAATGGCCAGCAAGTACATGAAAAAATGTTCAACATTCTTAGCCATTAGAGAAATGCAAATCCAAACTTCAATAAGATATCATGGTACCCCAATGAGAATGGCTTATACCAAGAACACAAACAGCAGTACACGCTGGCAAGGTTGTGGAAAAATGGGACACTTCTGCATTGCTGGTGGAACTGAACACTAGTTCCACCCATATGGAAAGCAGTATGAAGAATTTCACAAAAAGCTGAAAAAGAAAATATTCCATTTGATCTGGAGATATGTCTTCTGGGTATCTTTCTAAAAGAGTTAAAAGCAACATACAATAGATACTTATACACCTATGTTTATAGTAACACAACTAAAAATAGCTAAATTACAGAAGATGCTGAAGTACCCATTAACAGACCAATGGAGTTTTAAAATATGTGGTATTTGTACATAATCTAATACTACTTTTCCATAAAGACAGATAGATTTAAGGCATTTGCATGTAATGGATGCAACCTGAGACCATCACGATTAGTGGAGTCAGATTTAGAAGGTCAAATATTACATGGTTTCTCTATTATAAGAAAACCAGAATACAGGCAATCTATAAAATAAAATAGGTGAGACACTGTAAGTTGGAAGGAGAGGAGGAGGAAGAGGACAGGAGGGCCAAAAGGGTGGACAAAGGAATTATCACACTGTTGCAACATACATGTGAACAAAATTCTCAAGTATAATGTAACCTTGTATATCAGATATCTCGATGAAAAGGGGGAAGGGAGAAAGACCTGTCTTATCAGCGAAAAACTGAATAATGTGCTGATTTACGGCCCCATCCAAACTGAATGTTATATCACAAAAGGAGTTTTGAAGATAGCAACACAAGTTGAAGTTGGATAGCGCAAGGTCAGGTGAGTGATGGTGGGTTGGCAACACATCCCATCTATGTTCTAATAATTTTTTGACAGTGATCAAACTTGTGTGTAGTCTCGTGTTTTCCTGATGGAACACAACTCCTCAAAGAATAATAAACTCTGGACATTTTCTGGATAATGGATTCATTCAAACTACTCAACTGTCAACAGTACACATTCTAATTGGCTGTTTGTTTTCTTCATAGGAACTGGAGAAACACATCTTTAAAATCCCACTACACCGACAGCATGACTTTCCTCTGATGGATCTCTGCTTTCAATGTCATTTGAGGCAAATCATCACATTGGGACTAAGACCATTTATATGCACCACTGTTATAAGCATTCCACTTCTCATCAAATTATCAGTCACTTCAAAAAAGGATCATTTTCCTCACATTTAATGAGAATATTGCAGATGTTTATCTGTACCATTACATCTTTTTAGGTTCATGAAAAATCTAAGTATTGAACTTGCTTATGTATTGCATATTCCACAAGAGGTTGTTGATGCTTAAAAAATGGATGTTGAATATTACTGCAATCTCTCACGTCATATGACATGTGTTTGACTTCATCAATGCCTTTATGTTGTTGTCATCAATCTCAGTAGCCCTTCTTGACCAAGCACTGTTGTTGAGATCAAAATGACCAGCATAGAATTTTGTGAACCATCATTGGCACTGACTTTCTAGCAGAGTATTGTCATCATAAACTATATGCAACTTCTCACGAGCCTGACATGAATTCTTCTCTGTACAAACGTAAAACAGTAAAATATGGAGAAAACGCAGTTTGGCCTTTCATCTTCAACTTGTGAAATCTACAAAACTCAATCAAACTGCTCATTTTTTTAGAATGAAACTAGAACAGTCAGCTGTCAAATATAGAGCAATAACCTAAATGTGAGTAACTCTAGAATTTCCAAAAATGAATTAATGCCATCTATTGTAAAAACGTGTCATGACTTTTTTGACAAGCCCATTATTTTTCAGTTTTCTCACTGTGCACATCAGCTTTTCAAACTAATTTATAATGCTTAAGATTATATACTAGAAACATAAGATGCCAAGTGTAAGAAAGAGTGAATGAATCTGTTTGATTTTCTGGTTCTCTAAAAGAGTCTAGTTCAAAATTTGAAGTCACTATTTTCAACAGGGAAGGTTCTGTATGAATATGGAGACCTCTTTTTCTTGTATATCAATATAGTACATGAAATGAAACTCATGTCTTTATGCTTAGAAAAACTCACAGCTCATCAGGACAATTGATTGGCTGGGCTATTCGGTAACCATCTTTCAGGTATGCGGCCATCTCAAAGGGGTCGATGTCCACGTAGGGCGTCTGGCCCAGAGTCATAAGCTCCCACAGTGTCACTCCAAAGGCCCACTAGAAAAGAAACAAACCACAATGAGAGGACATTTAAAACAATTGCCCAGCTGTGGCACAGACCTATGATCCTTGTACTCTACGAGGTTGAGGCAGGGTGGATTTCAAGTTTAAGCCCAGCCTGGGTAACTGAGTGAGACCCTGTCTCAAAATCAAATATAAAAAATGGGCTGTGGGTATAGGTCAGTGTGTGAAAGTTCTAGGCTCAAACACCAGTACCACAAAAAAAGGTACCTATACAGAATACCAGGTACGCAGTACCAGAAAAGAGCCTCTCCTTGACACAGTCAAAATCCCAGAAATTCAAACAGAAGGAGAGAACATCAAAAGCTGTAAGAAAATAATTCCATGTAGCACAAAGGAGCAAAACCTATCAGAATAACTGGATTTGTCAGCATAAACCTTAAAGGCCAAGAGACTTGAAATAAAATTTCTCAAGCCATAAAAGAAAACAAGTGTCAATTAGGCAGTTGTATTCATCAAAATTATTCTTCAAACCTGATAAGTCTTTTAATGAAAAAAAAACCTAAAGACATGTATGATTATAAACCAAAATTGCAGAAAATACTCATGAGAATATCAGACAGAGACAAGACGACAGACTAGCAGCACCAAAGAATCCAGATGGAAGAACCTATCAAAAGAAGAGACTAATTTAAAAACAAACAAACAAACAAAAAAAAAAACTCCAAAGGAATCAACACTGAAGAGACAAGACAATGACAGGATTCAGTAACTATCTCACAACATCAACTGTCTAAACAAAAGACAAAAACTGGCAGATTAAATTTTAAAAAACCCAAACCCAACCATTTGTTGGGGCATGCCTTATCCACAAAATAACAAACATAGACCAAGAATAAAAGGATAGAAATCAATACTTCATGTAATTGAAGCCCAAAAACAAGCATGAATAACTGTACAATTTTCAGATACAGCAGATTTCAAGCCAAAATTAATCAGAAATGACAAGGATGGACACCATTTACTGTGTACAAGGAATGCTCCAACAGAAAGAAAGAGTTCATGATTATAAACACATGTATCTAATGTTGGTGCATCCAATTTCATAAAACAAAAACTAGTGGACATGAAAAGACAGAATACAGTGAAATCACAGTAGGGGACTTCAATACCCCACTCTCACTCTAATAGAACAAACAGATAGAAACATCAGAGCTAAATAACACCACAGAATAAACAGACTTACAGTATCTTCTGAATATTTCATTCAACATCGACAAAATAAACTTTTTTTCTCAACAACACATAAAATCCTTACAAAAATAGACTATTTCCTAGGCCACAGAGCATGCTTACATAAATACAAAACACTTAAAATGATTCTGTGCATGCTTTCACATATAGAATGAAACTATGCAAACACATGGAAATTCAATAATAACTGAACAATTAATGGCCCATACAGAAAAAAGGAGAAGAAATAAAAAATTCTCTGGAGTCAAATCACAATGGAAACACACCACAACAGAACCTGTGGCTCACAATGAAAGCAGTACTATGAAAGAAATTTGTGAGAACGCAGGAGTCACTTCTGGACTCACAAGAGCTCTCTTCTGTCATCTACCTTGACAATGGTATCTCAAGAATGTGGTGCTATACTCTGTCAAATCTTCACTACAGCACTGTGCAGAATGCACAGTACATCTGCAGTGATGCCTCCCCCCTATTCTTACCTGACTGCTAAAAAAAATGATCAATAAGAAAACACTCAGCCCTGTATTTTTTTATCCACCTATATTCTGTATTACTTTAGTCAACCGTTGTGAAAGTTTCAAGTTCTACTTTTCAAAGTTCTCTATAAATGATTCACTGCCCTAAACCATTTTCACCCTTATTATTCCTTTACTTTTCACCCAATAAGTACAGGAAGAGACCCCTACTCAGTGCAAGATGGCCAATCACCATCTCCTTCAGGAGGTGAACCTGTGCAGTCACCTGAGTCTTTGGACTCTGGTGAGAAATCTGGTCTTTGCCCTTTGTCCAAAAATGCAACAGAAGTTTATACCAATGAACGTACACATTACACGGGAGAGCATAAATAATAATTTAATGATGCATCTCAAGGTCCTAGAGAAACAAGAACCCAAACTCAAAACCAGTAGAAAATAATTATGAAGATCAGAACAGAAAGTAATGAAACAGGGATAAAAAGAGATCAAATAATCAGAGTTGGTTATTTGAAAGGATAAATTAAACTGGTAAACCCCTAACCAAACTCACCACAAAAAGAAAATAAAAATCATTATGAATGCAATTATAAATAATGAAGCCAAAATCATAGCAATGCTGAAATCCATAGAATTATAAGAAACTATTTTGAAATCTTATATTCTAAAAAATTGGATAAACTAGAAATGGATAAATTTCTGACCATAGATGACAAACCAAAATTGAATCAACAAGATAAAAAAAATCCTGAATAAACCAAAAACTCATAATGAAACTGAGGCAGGAATAAAGTCTTTACTAATAACGGAAAGCCCAAGACCTGAAAGATTCTCTGCAAAATTTTACCAAAAATTCAGAGCTATCTACCAGTAACACTTTTCAAACTTTTCCACCAAATTGAAAAAGAAGAAACATGGCCAACCTCATTCTTGGAACTAATATTACCCTGATATCAATACTCAACAGGGACTTAAATACACCGATTTCATTTATAAATATAGATGGAAAAATGCTTAAGAAGATCCGGGCAAACCATGAGTCAAACCATTAAAAAGATCATACTCCATGACCAAGTTGGCAAGGTTGGTTCAATACACATAAATCAGTATTTGTAAATCATCTGATCATCTTGACAGACACAAAAAAGGCCTCTGACAAAATTCAACAACCATTCATAAAACAAACAAAAACCCGCTGAAAATATGTATAGAAATGCCTCTGGACATTGTCATTGTTCCTTAGTTTGGAGGGAGAGGGAAATGACAAAACTGCTCTGAGCTATCTAAGACAAATTAGGCAAAAATCTAAAAGATACAGTGTAGGTAAAGACTTTGTTAACAAAACACCAAACGCCAAAGAAATAGCCCCCATAATTAATAAACAAAACTATGTCAAATTAAGTTTCTGCACAGCAAAGAAAATTATAAATAGTGTGAAGAGAGAACAGAATGAGAGAAAATATTCACCACCTATATCTCAAATAGGAGGCTCATAACTTGAATATGTAAGGAACTTAAGAAAATTAAGACCCTCAAAACCCAAGATCCAATTGAAAAATGGGCAAAGGAAATGAATAAGCAATTCTCAGACGAAGTTTTCAAATGGCCAATAAAAACATGAAAAGATATTTAATATCCTTAGCCATTAGATAAATGAAAATCAAAACATCAGTAAGATACCATCTGACTCCAGAGAGAATGGTGTATATCAAGAACTCAAACAGCACTCAGTGCTGGTTGGTGATGCTGTGGGGAGAAAGGAATCCTCTTACACTGCTGGAGGGAATGTAAACCGGTACAACCTCTAAAGAAAGCAGCATGAAAGTTTCTCAAAAGATTAGAAATAAATATCCTCTTCAGTCCAGAGATACCTCTTTTGGGAATCCCAAAAGAGTTAAAAACATCATGTAACATAGATAGATGCATACCCATATTCATAACAGCACAACTAACAACAGCTAAAATGTGGAATACCCACCAACAGACCAATGCATATATAAACTGTGGTATTTATACACGATGGAGTACTAGTCGTCTATAAAAACAGATAGATTTAAGGCTTTTGTAGCTAATTGGATGCAACTTAAGACCATCATGTTCTGTGCAAAAACAGAAGGCTAAATATTGAATGGTTTCTCTAATATGAGAAACCAGAATCACAGTCATTTCATAGAATTGAGGGGAATGGTGGAAACCAGTGGGAAGGAGGTTGGAGGGTCAAAAGGGAGAGAAGAAGAATTTATAATTTTGTCTAGATATGCGTAAGATACAAAATACTTAAGATCAATGTAAATATTATGCATTGCATATATACATATCAATAAAATGGGGAAAAAACTGCTCTGAGCCAAAAACTACTAAACTAGATGGAACCAAATCAAACCAAAACCAACACCACCAAAACCAACCAACCAACCAACCAAATAAATAAATAAATTCAAAACAACCCAAACATATCAGGAATGAAAGAGGGATCATTTCAGATACTAGATATACATACACAAAAAAATACATGAATTCAACTTTATACAAATATATTCAATAATTACCATGATATGAGTAACTTCTTAAAATACAAACTACCAAAACAGACACAAGAGCAATCTGAAAATTTAAATAATCCTATATCAAGCAAAGAAATTAAATTCACAATTAACTGAATTAACTGTTCTACAGAAAACTCTACAGCCCCATTTCACTGGTAAATTTTTATTAAACTTCAATAATTCAAATCAACATTACTTTATATAACAAAAAATAATATACCAGAGGCTCAAACAACAGAAAACTTATCTCACACTTCTAGAGACTAGAAGTTCAAAATCAAGGTATTAGAAGGGCCATATCCCTTGCATCCTGCGGGGAGACTGCTTCCCTGTCTCTTCCCAGGAGTCTTGGTGTTTATTGGTTCGCAAGGCAGAGATTCAATCTCAACCTCTGCCTTTCACTTGATATTCTCCCTGTGGGTCTCATCTCTTCTGAGAAGGACACAGTCTTTCTTGGATCACAGCCTTCCCTACCTGGGTATGCATGACCTCATCTGAATATTGCATTTGCAGTTGATCCTATTTCTAGTAAGTTCAGACTCTAAAGTTTTGAGGATTAAGACTTCAACGTTGGCTTTTTTTTTTTGGGGGGGGGGGGCTGGGGAGGATTCAACACTACACAATCCTACACACTCTTTCAGAAAACAGAGGAGACAGGACTGCTTCCCAGTCATCTGGACAGCAACAGTGTCTAAGTACCAAAATCAAAATGGCCTGGATATTTAGAAATTAATATCCCTTTTATTAACAGAGATTATTAAGAGAAACAAAGTCCAGGCTTAAGTCTCTGCTTTTGGAGATGGAAGGGGTAAGGGGCACACAGACACAAGTGTATAGCTTTAGAATTCCCACAGAGGATTGGAAACTATTAGAATTGCCTTTAAACCTACCCAAATATTCCATTGTGCTTAAAAATTAATAAAAGGTAAAGGATAGTCTGCTCACACCCATGTATTTTCCTATCTTAAGATACACTGTATATGAAGTCACAATACTGATAGCAGTAAGTAAACACATACTAAAATTTTAAAACACTGCCCAATTTTAACAAGCAAAGGTAATTCACAAGGCAAATAGACAAGGAAATAAAAACTATCTGGGAGTTTCACCCATCCCTTTTTCCTAAGATAGAGTGAGTTTGTCTTTATTCATTGTGGCAGAACTGTGAGGAAGGAATAATCAGTTCTAGCTAGATTTTGGAGGAAAAAACAATCAGAATCTATGACAAGTAGCCTCCATTTTGCGCACAGAGAATAACTTCATCCATTGGGGAGGGAGGTAGATTATAATAACCGCTAGGGAAGGAACTCTGGTGGTTATCTGAGATCTGGAACTGTTCACAGTTACCATTAATGGCACACTGTACATATGAAATTACTTCTTTCATCTTGTTTTTACATTATTACTAAGTAGTCACTAAAATTTTTATAACCATCTCTCACACACACACACACACACACACACACACACACACACACACACACACAAAGAACAATCAAGCTAAGGAATATGCCATAGTTTCATTTCCTTAAAAACCAACAAAAACGATTAATTACACATTGGCCTACCAATTCTTAAAAAAACTGAGATCAAATGGCCAAAGGATAATGTGTGAAAAATTCATTCTTGAAAGTCTTCTGACAACTAAATCACTTAAAATTTAGACTTGTTCAATAATTTCTTGGGCTACAGGAAGGAATAGCTTACTGATTAACCTGCTTGCTTAGCAAGCTCAAGGCCCTGAGTTTGATTCCTCAGCACTACATAAGCTGTGTGTGGCGGCGCTTGCCTGTAATTCCAGCACTTGGGAGGCTGAACCAAGAGGACAGCTGTGAGATCTAGGCCAGCCTGGGCTACAATAAATTAAGGACCAACCTGGACTACAGAGTGAGACCCTGTCTCAAAATTAAATAATAATAATAATTTCTTTCTGCTTAACAGTTTGACAAGGGGAGAAAGAAATGAGGCCAGGCTGTTTTTCTTTCCAGCATTTTATGAAAGTCTATGCATTTTAAAAAGCATTTAGATAACAGTAAAGTTCTACTTATCTCTCTTCCTTCAAAGAGTATTATTATAATAGCTTTCTAAGATACAGAATACACAATGGTTTTTTCACTAACAACATATACTGATGTAGCTTGTCAAAATATATATCTTCTTGGGTGGAGGACACAGCTCAGTGATTAGAGTACTTGCCCAAGAAGCAGAATGTCCCAGGTTCAATCCCCCAGCACCACATAATAGTTGGGTAAGGTGGCACATGCCTGTCATCCCAGTACTCAGGACACTGAGGACAGAGAACTGCCATGAGTTTGAGGTCCTAGAATGGGCTACATATTGAGTTCAGGACCAGATTGGACTACAAAGTGAGACCTTATCTCAGCTCACACACACACACACACACACACACACACACACACACACACACTCTCTCTCTCTCTCTCTCTCTCTCTCTCTCTCTCTCTCTCATGTTACTTCTTCTTTTAAAAGTATTAACTAAAGTTCAGGCTACTGAATTAAGAGATTTCTACCCTATTACTATAGCAACTTAACCATGCAAAGCTGACTTTAGTACAGCAGTCCCCCTCTTTACTGGCAGTTTTACTTTTCAGGTTTAGTTACTCTTAGTTAACTACAGTCTGAAAATATTAAATGAAAAAGTACTATGAGGAAATATGCCCTTCCACTATATTCTGTTTGGGTGGAGACCCTCAGAGAGTCACCAAAGAGCCTTCCTGTCCAGCTGTAGGGGTGCTGTTAACACCCTAGTAAACTTCGAAGGCAAAGTACTGAGCCAAAAAGTCATGATTTTTGGTGGTGCAAGGGATTAAACCCAGGGTCTTGTACATGGCCTGTGGCATGGCAAGCTCTCTACTAAGGAGTTACATCCCCATCCCAAGAAAATTATTCTGAGTCTCCAGGTCTAATATTGTTTTTACTGTTAAGTTTTGACATTGGTTTGGTTGTGCTACACATTTCCTTTTTCTTACTTCTACCATTTGGAATGAATATGACTATTTCAAAGCTGCCCTACCACTGTATGTGAGAGAAGAGTGTCTCCAGATACTTTGTAGCTTGAAGCTGACTCATAGGTGATTTAGAAGATACTTCAGGTAAAACGTGGACATTAGACCTTACCACTGTTACAGGGATGAGAAAAAGACTTTTAGAACTGATACAGGGAAGCATTCTGCACATGAGGATGTGAATTTGGGAGAATCAGTAGCAGAATATGATGAGCTATTTGTGTTCCCCCAAATTCGTATGTTGAATCCTAACCCCTAATGTGATGCTATTAAGAGTTGGCATCTCCCTCAAATTCAAAGATCCAACAGAAATGAACAGGCAGTTCTCAGAGGAAGAAGTTCAAATGGTCAGTAAATCCATGGAAAGATGTTCAACATCCTTAGCCATTACAGAAATGCAAATCAAAACATCACTAAGATTCCAACTGAATCCAGACAGGATTTTTTAGAGATTCTAGATCTTTTCTGGTTCCATATCAATTTTAAGGTTGTTTTTTTTTCTAGTTCTTTGAAGAATATAATTGGTATTTTGAGTGGTATTGCATTGAATCTGTATAGAAGCTTTGGGAATATGACCATTTTGACAATATTAGTTCTTCCTATCCTGAAACATGGGATGTCTTTCCATTTTCCAAAGTCCTTTTCAATCTCTTTCTTTAGGGCTTTGTAATTTTCTTTGTATAGATCTTTCAACTCCTGGTAAGGTTTATTCCTAGGTATTTGTTGTTGCTGTTGTGAAGGGGGTTGTTTTCTTAATTTCTTTCTCTGTGGATTTATTGATGGTGTATAGGAATGCTATTTATTTGTGGGTACTGATTTTATAGCATTCTATTTTGCTGTATTAATTCTAGGACTGGTTGGGTAAAATTTTATGGCCAACAAGCACATGAAAGTGTTCTTTATCACTGGCCACTAGAGAAATGTAAATAAAAACAGTATTGAGGTTTTGCCTCACCCCAGTGAGAATGGCCTACATCAAGAACTCAAATAACAACTGTTGGCGAGGTTGCAGAAAAAAAGAAATTCTACTCCACTGCTGGTGGGAATGCAATCTGGTACAACCATTATGAAAGGCAGTCTGGAGATTCCTTAGAAAGCAGAGAACAGAAATTCCATTGGATTCAGCTACTACTCTACTGGGAACGTTCCCAAAAGAAATACAGTCAACATACCAAAAAGACACATGCACACCCATGTTTGTTGCAGCACAATTCATAATAGCCAAATCCTAGAAACAACCTACCTGCTCATCAACAGAGAAATAGTTAAAGAAGTGGTACCTACAGACAATGGAATATTATTCAGCCATAAAGAAAGACAGATATGAAGCTTCTGAACAAAAATGGGGCCACCTGAGTCAATAATGCTCAGTGACGTGGACCAAGCACAAAAGACTGACTATAGATGGGTGTCCCACTTATGAAATCCACAAAGATAATCTTTTGAGAAACTTTCATGCTGCTTTCTTTAGAGGTTGTACCAGTTTACATTCCCTCCAGCACTACGAAAATTCCCAAAAAGGCTGAAAGTAAATATTTCCTTTGGGAATATTTCCAAAAAGAGTTAAAAGCATCATATAAAAAATTATATACCCATGTTCACAGCAGCACAACTAACAGTAGCTAAAATGTGGAAGACACCAAAATACCCATTAACAGACCATTGGATACATAAATTGTGGCATATGTACACAATGAAGTACTACTTGTGTAAATGGACACAACTTAAAACCATCATGCACAGTGAAGTGAGTCAGACACAGAAGGTTAAATATTGAATGGTTTCCTCTAATATGTGAAACCCAGAATAGTCGTTTCACAGAACTAAATGGAGAGGCTAGTGGGAACTAGTGGGGAGGGGGATAGGGTAGGAGAGTCAAAAAGGAGAGGGGAACGGTTTGTAATTTTGACATAATACACATATGTGTGCAAATAATACTCAAGTTCAATGCAAACATTATGTATCACATATATACATTATCAATAAAATGGACAAAAAGGATATCTGGGATCTCGGAGAACTTATTAGGTCATAAGGTAGAGCTCTCATGAATGAGACTAGTGCCCTTGTGAAAGAAATAACAGAGCTCTTGTTCCTTATGCTACGACACAAAGATGGGCATTCTGAGCTGGAAGCAACCTACATAAGACAATCTGCTAATGCTGTGATCTCTGACTTTCCAGAATGCAGAACTTGAGAAATGAGTATTTGTTGGTTGAGCTACCTATCCTATGGTAGAACAGTTTGTTACCTCTGACCAAAGGCACTAAGACACTACTTTAACCTCAAAAATCAGCAATCTTTAAGCACAGTGCACCATACCCTACCCAATGAATAGAGATCATTCCTACTAGGATCTGGTGGACTGGTGGACAAGGCCACTTTAAAGAATTTCAAGATAGAGTAAGAAACATTAAAAAAGAAACTTTTGGCTTAAGAGTGGTGATTTGAGTGGTGAAGTCAGTCAGACACTGATGATTAAATATGTTAAATATGATGATTAAATATCACATGGTTTCTCTGATACCAGAAACCCAGAATACAGGTATTCTCTAGAATCAAATGGGTGTGACAGTGGGAGTTAGGAGGAAAGGGAAAGATGGGAGGGCCAAAAATGGGGAGTGGAAGGAATTATAATGTTGATGTGATATATATGTGTACAAAATACTGAAGTTCACTGTAATCATTATGCATCATTGATGTATATTAATAAAAATGGGGAAAAACCCTTAAATCTTTACTTCCTAAACTAAGGTCTGAAATGATCCTTTTGCCTCTAGATTTTTCCTACTGTCTTTAGTATTAATTCCAGTTAGGGCTGAAGAAATGACTCAGTGGTTAAAGCGCTTGTTTAGAAAGGATGAGGCTCTGGGCCTTGATTTCCCAGGACCACATACACTGGGGTGAGATGGTGCACGCCTGTAATCTCAGCACTTTGGAGTCTGAGGTAGGAGGATTGCCATCAAAGGCTAGCCTGGGCTACACCGTGAGTTCAAGACCAACCTGGAGTATAAAGCAAGACCCTCTCTCAAAATATACATATATTAATTCTGCTTAGTAAACCTAACATTTAAATAGTAGGTCCAAGATTGCTGATGTGAAAAGGCTGTAACCATAAGGAAAGAGGTGACTAACTACTGGGAACCTAGGTATTATCTTAACTTAATAATGAAGAACTAATACAAAACGCAGTTTTCTGGACTCTTGAAAATAATAAAAATCCTCTGATAACCCTCGTGATCTCTTTGATACCTCAAGAGTTCAGCAGACTACTCTTCATGGGTCTATTATAAATGTGTCTCTTGATCAAGTCGGTTCATGTAAGGCAATGACCTCCACCCAGTGTCTCAAAGACTGGAAGCACAGCCTCTCTCACCCTGGGCTATGTTACTGGTTCAGATAGGGACATCTCTTCACATTACTAAGTCTAAGATGCCTTCCTTTAGCTCTTCTTCAAAACTTCTGTCTAACTTTGATACCAGGACAACAAAGGAATAATACGAAGTAATGTGCTACACATGCAGACTCCCTCCCTTGTAAGTAATTGGTAACGTTAACGAAATAATATAAAGGTGTAAGGAACAAACTTTGATTTGCTCTATATCCTAAAAACTGCTTAGATACCTTAAAAAGAATCTTTGCTGCCATAAAAAACCCTGATAAGATTAGCATAGAAGTAATTTCCTTAACTTGTTTTTCTCAAGAAAATGTTTTTCTAAGCACAATATAATACCCTAAAAACAAGAACACTAATAAGAAACTAAAGTGTGCATTGCTGATTGCATTTAGTCTCTCAAAAGGAGGGAATATTTTAGTAGCAGACTTATGTTAGCCGCTACAATTCACAAAATAATTCCAAGAAGATATAAATCAAAAAATCTGTTTTCAAGTAAAGGAAAAGAAAGTCACATTACAAGTCTACAGTGGAGCCTAGAGCTGACAAAAACAGAGTAAAACAATCCCCAGACATTCTTAAGAATGCCTATGATGATGTCACATCTTGGAATAATATTTATAACTACTTAAATCTAGTTGTGCATATTTCCTTAGCTCAACACTAAAAGTTGATATTTACAGTATGAGAACCTTTACATACCAAAATACCGAGTTCTTCCATTAAAAATTATTTAACAAAACCCACAGATGAAATTATTTTTAAGACAGAAAATATTAACATAGAGCTAAACAAATCACAAATACTTTAGAAATTTTACTTCAAAGAGATGCAAAAATGTTGAGGTCTTCAAAGGAGAAAATGTTCCCTCCAATTTGTTTGCTATACTCATGAAAGTGTGTATTTTATATGTATATACTGACTGTAGTGAGACTGAGGTTACACTGCTTATTTTGCATGTAACTACAAAAACTGGTCACTTCAAAAACAGGACACCTTATGTAGATTTAAATCTCCAACTTTACCTATGAAGAAAAAGTGGTAACAAATCACGATGATGTTCACTGAAATGTTAATATTTTCATGCATATTAAAATGAAATCTTTAATATTTGTATTTTAAACATAATTTTAAAATTTGAAAAATATTCAATCCTTCAAAACAGAAGGGTAGAACTTCTGCATTAAGTCAAATCATAGTTGCAGAAAACAAAAGGTACAAATAATCTTTTTGATCCCAATTATACTAGGCAAAACATATTTGTGTACATATACATATCTGTGTACATGAAATGAATTTATAATAACCTAAGGAGTAAAAATCTACACATCTTAGGAGCTAACCATGCTAAATGTAAATCAAGGAGTATTCTTACTATTGCATGCTAAATAAATACAGCTCAGAAGAATTTCGGTCACACAGACATTTCATGTAAATTAAGCCAAGATATGCTGGAAGTAATTATAAGAGTAAAGAGTAATTCTGTTAAATTATTTAAATTTATGGTGATTTTTAAAAAAATAAAGTTGCCACATAAAGAAGTAAAATCAAAGTGTTGATATAATTGCATTGTAACAAATATCGATCTTGTAGAACTCTTAAAAAGCTTACAAAATATCCTAGACATAAAACTTAATTCTGAGGATGACGTTAAAATGTTCTGCTTGGGCTGAGAACATGTCTCAGTGGTTACAGCACGTGTCTTCCAAGCACAAGGTGCTGGGTTAAATGCCCTGGCACCTAATTAAATGAAGTGTGGTGGCACACACCTGTACTCCAAGCACTGGGTAGGCTGTGGCAGGAGGATTGCTGTGAGTTTGAGGCCAGCTTGGGCTACATAGTGAGTTCAGAACAAGCCTTGACTAATGAGCAAGATCTTGTCTTGAAAAGAAAGAAAAAAGAATCAATGTTCTGCTTAACTAAACCATGTACCTCAACATGGATGCTGTGCTAATACAAAGCTGTATCCTCAATTGATGAGATATTCATTCACACTTCTTAGATCATATTACTAACTATAAGCTCATTTGTTAAAAGTATATCAACTAACTTACTTTTCATCTTGGAGATCCTAAAAAATATTTAATCATGTCATTAAAAAAGTATCATTGCTTGGAATACCTACATAAAAATAAATAAATGCATATTTTAAGACCATCCACTGTGCAAACAAGCAGCACTGCTGACCATCTTCCACATCCCTGTAACATACCATCTGTCAATATTCCATTTTCTAAGAGAATGATAATAAAAATTCCCTATGTCTTGAAGTTACATCTTTATGTGACACATTTTCAGATTGTCATCTACGAAAAATGCTCTTTTTCTTACTCATCAAATAGTTTTGGGTTTACCACTACCACCATCTCATCTCAAGAAAAGCAACTATACTATATTCCAATGAGAAACAAACTCATACAATACTTTTTTATCAACCACTGGAAAAAATTAACATTCTAAAGAGATGAGAAAATTCATATTTTAAATCAACAATTAAATGAGATTTTCAAAATAAACATTGAGAAGTTTCTTTTACTTTTTCAGATTTAAGAAAATTTAGATGTAGGCTTTTCTACTAAAGTTATGAGTTTGAAAACAAAGTTCTAATTCAACTGATAGTATATTTTAAAACTATATCCTAAAGACAAAGTTAAACCCATTTCCCCCCTGGAAACAGCTTTGTTTAATGGAGAAACTATTAAACAATTCCAGCTACTACTCACAATTTCTACATAAATGTACTGCAACTCTAAAACCAAACACCTTATCAAAGGAGTATACTTCTTTCTGTCATTCAAGATAGCAGCTGCATATTGGACTAAAACCAAACTCTACTTTTCTTTTGGATATTCTGTAGAAAAAAAATCTAATCAAAAACAAAAATGTAACATGTAATCCCTCTCTTCCTCTAAAATAAACCTAGGTTCTCTTTGGACAATCATTAAGACTATAAATTATATTTCACCTTGTATTACTTTAATTGTAACTTTAACTTCCAGACATTAATGTTAAAAAAAGTTTTATCGTCAATGCGCTGAAAAAAACAGACTAAACGTAGACTGCCACTGTTACATAAGCTGAATCCTTAGGGTTCTGTGTTGAACAGTCTGGGTACCCAGACCGATGTGCCCCTCTGCCTGGGAGAGCCTCTGAGCAGATGATGCAGCATCTGATGTTAATTTCTGGGGCTGCTCCATTAAGCAGTAAATATAATCCTTCAAAATCATTCATTATTTACTCTGCAAACTTTAAGTATAAGGTAAGCTTTTCTTTTTTAAAAAGCTGGTTTTAAATTAAGTAAAAACGAAGTATTTCAAAAACACATACAATGAAAGACCTTACTAGAAAAAAAGTAAAATCTTAATTAACTAATTTTTTCATTCACATCAACTGAACACATTTTAAGACACTTGGTATACAGAGGGAGCAATATACCAGAGTATTGTTTTCCATGAAAAAGAGAAAAAAATAATTAGCAATTAATAGAAAGAGTTTCTCTTACTAAATTATTTTTTTTCACCTCAAGAGTTTTAAACTGGAGTATTGGTTTTTCAGTAAGAAAACTTCAAAAATTTCAACTGCTGAGTATGATAAGTGCCATACCCTACTCCATGAAAACTATAAATATCATCTTGGCAAAAAAAAAAAAAATTTTTTTTTTGAGACTGGGACTTGCTCTGTGATCCAGGTTGGTCCTGAACTCATTATGAAGCCCAGGCTGGCCTGGCACTCATGGCAATCTTTCTGCCTCAGCCTCCTGAATGCTGGGATTACAGGTGTGCACCACCACGCCCAGCTTATGTGGTGCTGGGGAACAGAACTCGGGTACTTAGTGCTTGACTTAGCATTTGTGTGCTTTAACCACTGAACCATTCCTCCAGCCCACCTTGGCAAAATACGTATTTACATATATAAAACAGAACATAGAAAAGATATAACTAAAATATGGCAAAAAGATGTGATTAAGTTAAGGACCATGACAGGAGGAGCTTGTTCTGGGTTATGTAGGTGGGTCTTAAAATGCCATCCATCACTGCATTTCTGTTAAGAGACACAGGGAGTTTTTAAACATGAAATAGAGATATAACCACAAACAAAGGAATTCTCATAGCCACCAGAAAGCAGAAAGGGCAATAGTTTATCTCTGGGAACCATGCTTACACCTTGACTTCAGACATCTGGCCACTGAAAGTGAACTATGAGACAATAAATCTCTGTTGTTTTAAGATACCAAGGTTGTAGCACTCTAGTAAAATACCAGAGAAAACTAACACATAGAAAAAACAGTGTATACTAGTTAATATAACTAATCAATAAGTTTAATTAGTAATCAGCAATACACTACTAAGAGAGAAATCCTTAAAGCACACAAACTTTGAAAAGAGTAATCCTAAATTTTATACCGAGAGAGACAAGAGACAATGACATAATAAGTTTAATTCTTAAAAGCTGAAGCAAATTGTAAGAAACAGGTATCACTGAATAATCATCTGGAGGATCGTATAAAGTTTTATCTAATCTCTACATGGCAATAATAATAAATTATAGCAGGCAAAAGAAAGAAAAGTATATTTAGCTTAATCTAAAGCAGACCAGAATGTCAAGTAACGGAAGTAATAAATGGCTGCAAAATAATCAGAAGATGTAGTTTCAAAAACTATAAATCACTGAGTATAAAGGACCCAATTATATGATCAAGAAGAGTAGGTGGAACCACATAGAAACTGATAAAAAGAAGAGCCACATGTGGGCAATTATAAATTATACAGGCTCTAATACTTGAAAGAGGTCATTTGCAAAGAGGAAAGCAATACATCACTATCTGGCAACCACTTGGTCATTTTGAAACTCACCTAAGAAAAGAAAGATAATCAGTTACAATACTCTGTCTAAGCCTAAAGATCCCTACCTTTAAAACCAGGATACCAGTGTCTACCTCAGAGTGTAAGTGAGGATAAAAAAAGAACACCTCCATGGCTGGCCCATTGTTAGGCTCACATCTTCTCTCCATAAATTGGTTAACTGAAAGTTAATTACATTTGTTTTCCAAATAAAAAACTCAAAGAAATTACTAATTTTTTTCTAAAAAAGGACAAAAACAGTGAAACATTTTAAACAGAATCGTACTTCATTCTATTATAATCTGGGGGGTCCCAGACTTACCACATCACTAGCACTTGAGAACTCATTATTAACCAGACTCTCAAGAGCCATCCATCGCACTGGTCTGTTTTCATTGTCCCCCAGACAATGATAATCCATAGGGAACAAGTCTCTGGAGAGAGCATTATCTGTGATCTTAACTTGAAGTGTGTCATCAATGCTGAAAGGTAAAAATAAAAAACATGAACATCACATGCAATCAGGGCATTAAAAAGTTTAGACCACCTTTACTTTTCAAATATAACATAAGTCCCACTGTGACTTCTAGGAAGAACCCCAAATCCAGGAGGCACTACCCATCCAGTGACAGTGATGAGCTCATGGCACCTACACACAATTTCTAGCTGCCAGGTCTTTGTGGATGACTTCCCTTCTGGCCAGGTAGCTCATTCCACAGGCAATCTGAATAGCCATGTGTACCAGGTCCTGCTGAGAAATTGCCTGTGGTAATAGAAAAACAACAAAGTTTGAAGATAGCACAAAACTTAAGATAATGGTGTTTTTTAATTCTACAATCCCATTTCATTGAAAAATAGTTCTTTACACCTATACACTGGGTTTCAAAGAGGTATTTCTTGACCAAGAATGTTTCTATGGTCCCCTATAGTGTACTGATATCAACAATAGTCCTTCTGTGATAGGACTTAACATTTATTGTTAGACATACCTCCCTGGCACATATCATAGCTACTCAGCAAATATCTATCTAATGAATGTTGAATTCTCAAGGTAATATTTCCAACATTTACTATTCAATAATTTCTTTCATGTTACTAGATTATACCCTAAAAAAATCATTTTCAAACTACAAGTTTATAGTCCTGATAGCCTACTCTAGATGTATGCCAGTGCTGTTGACTGAGGAATGAAGTTCTTCCCCAGATAATGCTGAGAAGCTACAGCCTCCGATCATTTGTTGGGAACCATAGCTTTAATCTTGCCAGTTTGCAAAGTATCATACATAAAGAGCCAAATATTCAATATAACCCTTAAAATTCACTTTCTCATAACAACTGTAATAAGAACATTATAAATCTTAAAACCAAAGTAATGAGATTACAAAATACAGCAGACAGCAAAGCCAGTAGGCTTCACTACCAGTATATCATAATATGTTTGCAATCTGACCAAATGCTTCACACAGCTAAGTGTACAGGCAGTGACAAAAAAAAAAAAAAAAAAAAAAAAAAAAAAAAAAAAAAAAAAAAAAAAAAAAAAAAAAAAAAAAAAAAAAAAAAAAAAAAAAAAAAAAAAAAAAAAAAAAAAAAAAAAAAAAAAAAAAAAAAAAAA